>JANIIA010000192.1:86696205-86717063 GCA_027478495.1 Erythroxylum alaternifolium | reverse complement strand
AGGATATTTATTATTCTTTTTATTGGATGTTTTGATGTAATTATTATTTATTATATAATGAAAATTGAAATTGTAATTTTTAAATACTTTATATTGTTCTTAATTTTATATTTGTATGATAATGATTGCCTTCTTTTCATATAAATTGTTGTTATTATTTATATGTGAAATATCTGAAAATTATTGTTATTTTAGATTAATTGTGATTATTATTCATTATTTTGATTTTTGGAGACATAGTTAAAAATATACAATACAATTGTATAATATGATAATATATTATTTTGCAATTTTTAAAAATTCAGAGATTATTTTATAAATTTAAAAAATTACTTGAAACGGTATCCGGTATTGATCGGTTGCAGTACAGTACCGTATCAGAACTCAATTCAATACCAAATTCGGTACGATATTCGTAACATTAGAAAAGAGACATAAAGATGAAGTAAGTTATACACAAAGATAAAACTCATAATTTATTGCCTTAAAGTTTTAAGTTGAAATCATTTGGTACTATTTTAAAAGTAAAACGTGAGATTTTCTTTATAAGTTTTTTTGGGACTAACCTTTTTAAAGATTAAATTAATAACCAAAATTTAATTTCATACAAATTATTTTTTTTAAAACAGAGAAATTTGCAGTCGCTATTTTTTAGATGTGCACTGGGTAAATTTTTGAATTGACACAATAGTTTGTAAATTACGTCAACCGGTTATTCCGCACTAAACAAGTCATGTACGATAGGCTCGATCAAGAAAGCGTAAATAGGAGAATTCGAATATATAACTTTCAAATTTGTGTAAGGATTACAAACCAAATAGATTAATATTGAATCCAACTCCGATTATTAAAATTTTTTTATGTAATAAAACTATAAATATTTATTAAAAAATGAGTGAAGTATGTAATTTAACACTTATTTTCTTGTGAAATGTGACAGCATGGCATAACGTATAGTTGACAAGACAAAGCCCTGATCATATCAAATCATCAAACTCATGAGAAGACAAAGTAAGATCTCTCTTGAGTCTTGCCCCGTCCTTTCTGGATAGGATCCGACTCTCTGCCACTTCCACTGGCTTATATCAAAAGTTACTTTCCATTCCGAAGTGAACGGACAAGGTTTGAGTTGATTGAATTTAAGAACAGGTTTTGGTTTTTTTCTTAATTTTTAATTTTAAGTTTTAAAGATTTGAAAATATTTAATTGAGTTTAAATTTAAATTTTGAGTCAATTTTAAATTTAAAAAATTGATTTAAAATTGGATATAAATAGTTTGAATGTCAATTTTTTAAAATGTAGCTATTTTAATATAACATTTTAAAATAACCATTTTTTAATTTAATAAAATTTATAATATTCAAAATTAAAATGATATATTCAACGATATGAATAACGATTCAAACTTAACTTCTAATTAAACTCAAACCACTTCTGCCCCTCACGGGGTAGCCTAGTGGTAGAAAAGAAGAGAAGATTGTGTAGAGGTTGTAGGTTTGAGATCGGAGAGGAGCAGCCTTTATTTAAAGTGATGTAATCTGCTGATAATGACTCATACTTTGAGTAGATACCTCTATTATTATTTAAGATCGGACCCGAATTTACCTATTTATGAGTCTAAGTAAGTGATGTATAAGTCTTAAGATTAATTGGGCGAAGTCCGAAACTTAAGTTATATTAAAAAAAAAAAAACTCAAACCACTTCGTAGAGAAATTCTCAACACTACTCATTGTCAAACCTACTTTTCCGAGCTACAGGAATGGACCCCGATCGAGAATTGGGTGACAAAGGAGGGAATAAGGTGCTTGACATGTATCTTTGGCATCTTTCGATTTATAGGCCATGCAGTTGGCAAAATTGTGCTCCAGCTGTCTCCACGCATTCATCACCTTACGATTCGTCGGAAATGGCTCTTCACTTCTCTTTATCATCCCTTGGACCAGACCATGCATATACAGCTTCCTTTGACCTATCCTCTTTGAACTTTGTGTAAACTTTGTCCATTTCCAGACAACTGATTCTTATAAAACACTCATTTCTGTAACTTTAAGACATGAAACCTTAAAACAGAACATGTTTTCCTACGAACCCTATGATTGTTTTGATCAGATTGAACCTTTAAAAGGTATCGATTTACCACACACAACACAAAAGCTCAATGTACTCAGGAAGAAGATCACAATACACAAAGTCAGTCACCAACCTACATCTACATACATCAAACAACCATTACAAACTCAGAACAGGCTAGTAAGAGAAGAGGATTATTAACGACAACCAAGAAGAGTTGTCACTTGTCTCTAACTTCAAACATGTTACGATTTTTCACGACAATATCGTACATGTGCAAGGGCTTCAACTTGCAGAAGTCTTTGGGGAGAGAGATGAGGTGAACTGTGGATCTTTTGTGGAACTGAAGGAGGTCGGGATCATCATAGTACCTCTCCCAACCAAGTGAAGACAGCTTGCGTTCAAGGTCAGCATAAGAAGTGATGACTTCATCGGTGGGTGTATGGACTAACACTTTCCGGCGAGCACTAGACCCCTGCCGGCCTCCCTCCAACGAATCCGCACCTGGGTTCTCCACCAACCGAACCACACCATTCTTGAAGATCCAAACTCCGGACATTCTTGTCTAGTATTGGATTGAAAGGGAAGTGAAAAGGAAGAGACTGTGTTGTATGTGTAAGTAATGTAGTTGTAGAAGCTTGGAGATGGAGTTTGTAATGGGATGATGAGGGGTATTTATACTAAGTGATAAGTGGGGTTGGGACATCATGGGCATGCTTGAGGTGAAGTGTTTAGGGATTAGCTAAGGTTTGGCCCTACTTGAATAGGAAAGAGTCTAAAGATACAATATCTTCTCTTCACAATTTTTAGAAAGATTACTTTCAAAAGACTTATTTGTACTTTACTAATTAGAAGTAAGATTATGTATTATTAGACATTTTAAAATTCTACATATCGGTAAAATTTTCACTAAATTATTATTGTTGTTATTTTTTAAAATCGTTATTTATGTTATGTAAATTGAATGGATTGTTAGGTATAAATAATAAGTGATAAATTCAATTCAAATACTTTTTTGAGTTTTTATGTATTTCAACTTGTGATCAACTATTCTATTTAAAATTTTAAGTAAATATAAACTCTCCTCGTCACAATTTAAACTTACAACTCATTTAAGTTGAGAAATGATTATTAAAAAGGATTATTTTACCGATAGAAATACCTTTTTTATATAAGATTCTAGAGCCAGAGTTGTTCGAGACAAAGGTAGCATTGCATCAAAAGGATTGAAGAGAATTTAGGTTAGGGATGTTCTCTTTTCAAAGCCTTTTAATGTGGGAATCTTCTTTTTTTTGCTTGTGAAAGAAAGATTGAGATACAACACATTGAGAAGATGAATTAGGGTTGTTCTAGAGAAGGCTGAAGGAAAAGGGACTTTGTGTACAAAGTTTGATGTGTTGGTGTATGTAGCTATCATAGACTTATTTCTTGTACTCTACGGATTAAAATTGCTGATATTCGTGTCTACAAAGAGGAAAAAGAAGTGCAAACGATAGCATATAGTGATGAAATTGTAATCACAAATTTTTTATAGGACAATGAACCATAATCTTTTAAAAAGGATTTCACCAATCAACAAGCATCAAGAATGAGACTTGAATTTGATACTTTGTCCCCTTTATCCAAGTTGGTATATTTTAATTTTGGAATTTATTAATTTCTTCCAAAATTTTTGATCAATTAGATTATTGCAATCAAGCATATACATCTTATTGATCGCCCATTGATCCCGTCCAGGTAAGTATAAAAAAAATCTTATGTACAGTTTCATTTTAAAGTAATTTAATAAACATATAAAAAAAGAGCATGCTAAAATTAAGAAATATTGAATAAGGAATTAATAGGATTGAATTGCAATTTTCATTAGTGCAAAGAAGGGACAATCAAGGTGAAGGTGTAGGTTCTTTGTTTCTTAAACAAACATGATTATTTGGTTTACTTGCATTTCACTCGATCAATTTTTGCTGGACAAATTTGATGGTTGACCTATATTAGATTGTTATTAGTGTTGCAAAATCAATTTTAGTATTAATTTATAGAATCCAATAAAATTCATAATTAATAGACGAACATATTAATTTAAAATTGAATTAATTCAATTAAAATCAACAAAATTAGTTTTCCTAATATATTGTTTTTTTGATATAGAGATATTTTAAAATCCAACATGATCATAAATTTGCATCATTCACTAAGCATGAATTAATTAGTAGTTCCCCTTTTCTATTAGGTGTTTCCCTAAACTAATTGTAAAGGTAATTGTCAATCTATATATTTTATTCATTTAAATTAATAATAGCTTGTCCCACAGAAATTAAGAGCAATAAAGTGATTAGTGGTACCCTTAACTTTCACCAAGATATTTATGTGATCGATATTGACTAGAAAAAATTAAAAACGAAGAGGACCCATTTGGTGTAGGGCACTAGGGTTGCATTCTTTTTCTCTACGTACGACCTTGGTCTCATGCATCCTCTACATCGTAGCCTTGTTCTCGTGCTCTATTGTCCTACGAAAGAGACTTGTAACCCGACCAAACCTGACATTCCTCTTCTCTTCTCAAACATGTCTTTCTCAAAGTACCTTGTTGTCTTGTGCCTCGATCGATTCTTGTTGCACTATCTTTACTTAGAGGCTCTTTTTTCTTGTTCATACAAAAATTTCAGGTGCTAAAGTTGTACTCTTGATTGAAACAAGCACCAACTTGGAAGCAGCTCATGGAGGGGTAAGAAAGTCTGAAAGGGATTGATTATGAAGCTAGAGGTTGGATATGAATTTTCCCTCTTCAAGATTAAATCTAGCTAGCTAGTAATACAATTTTCACTTTCAAGAAGTTGTATATATATTCTTATGAACAGATTATTCAGAGAATTTTAATCCAACTTCTCTTTCAAGATCGTTCATCCGAGCCAAAATGTTTGTAGAGTTATTCCTCCAATCTTTTTGGAGATGTCGTTACATCAAAATTAAGTTTTTGTTACGTTTTTTTAAGACGATTTCTATCAAACATCACAAAACGAGAAATCTTTTAGCGACGATTTCAAAACTTTAGCTACGTTTATTGAAATCGTCACCAAAGTCCCGTTTTGCGACATTCGAAAAAAGCGTCGCAAGCCTTTGACAACACTTTCACACACATGTATATTCGTAGATTGATATGTTCTTGGAAGGAATAATTGATCTGTCATGGTACATGGAAAAAAGAAAAACTACTTTGAGACACATTTGTCTCTATGTTTTTGCCTTTTGATCTTGTCTTAAATCATTGGTGATGAGAATTAACTCGAGGCTCCACATGAACTGAAAGCTCTCTTACTCATTCAAAACGTAGTAACCTTTTATTTATAGGAATTAATTCGTTAGATCTCATGCAATTTGACATATTATTAATGTATTTTTTACTTTTAAAAAATATCAATAATTCTTTTATAGTTTTAGTTTTATCACACATTTTCTCGATCGTGAACTTTCATCAAAAATTCTAACCATAAATTCCAAAACAATATTATTTTTATTATACGACACCATACATAATATTACACGACGACGTTTTGAAATTTGCACATAAAATTTATAACGAAGGTTGGTAGCATAAAGATAGATGTTATAAAACTATAAAATTATAAAAAAAGTTATTAATCGTTTCTAAAAATTAGAAAACACGTGTTGATAACACTTCAAATTATAAGATAATTTAATGAATTTTAGCCTTATTTATGTTATATCTTAAATTTTAATAAGAAACAACTCCTGAGAATAAAAAAAGGAAAATTAGGTTTTTTCTCTAATTTAATATTTATTAATTTTATTTTTTTACAATTGTTATTACAGCTTGGATTACGTCCCAACATTAGGTTTATGTTTAGGTTCCAACGTTAGTACATGTGATTATTCCCTTAGAAAGGCATGAGGTAAGATATTTTGTATCCATTTTATCTTTAACGAGTATAGTCTTTTCTTCTTAACCTCTTCTTTTTTAAGAAAAGCACCCATCAACCTTAACCACCAGAGCACAATGTTGGCTTTTGTTCTTGAATTGTTATTTCTCTCAAGGTCTTGATGACCAGACATGTTTATGCGTTGTTTTGGTTCTTTAACCATCCATAATAAAAAAAAGATTGTGATCAGGAGTTTTCGAATTATTTTTAGTTTCAAGTTAAGTTATTTGAAGAAGAGTTATGTACTGTTCGAGTTAAGCTATGCCCGCACTTACATGCAATAATTATAAAGTAACAATATTTTGGCAAACCGAAAATTAAACCTGTAAGATAAGAGGTTTAAGGTTTAAACGGTTTAACCGGTAATTGGTATTAAACTGTTATAAAATCGACAAAAGATTGAATAAAATTAAAAAAAATTAAAATATGATTGAAAGAGATTGTCTTTATACATCAAAAAATTTAAAGTTTAACTCAAAAAAAAAATTGTTAATTGAGAACTTATTAATTTACAAAAATTGACCGATTATTTAATAAACTGATCAGTTTTGAACTATAAGAGTTATTAAAATAAATCGAATAGAAAAGTAAAAAATTGAACAAAAAAATTGAATATTAAAATTAAAAAAATTGAATGGTTCAAAATTTTATCAAACCATTTGAAATTTTTGATCATTGAATATAATAATGTCTCATCAAATCAGTTCACAAATTACAAGATACGTTTATATGTATTTATTTCATCCTCACAACAATATATTCTTGTGCAGGAATTTATTCTCCACAATGATAATTTTATATTACAGGATTCATAATATAATGTATATTATGATATTCTTATATTCTATATGTATAACATATTATATTGAGTTTCCCTCTCTCTAACTCTAAGAATAGTTAGAGTATTGGTGGTCATCATCATACTCAGTCCGAGTCCCGCATCAAAGCAGAGTTCGGAGAGGTCTGATAGTACGCAGCCTTATCCGTACAGAGTAGAGAGACGATTTCCAGTAAACCCACATGTAAATGTGACAATGAAAAAATGATGTAGGTTAAAAGAGAAGATATAAAAACTGATATGCTAACAAAGTAGGTAAATATAATTAAATAAGTAAATAAAATAAAATAAAATAAAATAGAACCAAAAAAGATATGAAATAGGAACCAAAAAGAAAAATCAAAGAACAATAAAAGGTAAGAAGAAACTTCTCTATTTGGCTGTTCAATAGATGGAGAAAAGATTGTTGTTGTTGAGGATGGTGTTGAACAACTATAGTGCTGTACAGAATTGACAAAATCTAAAACAAAAACACAAAGAAACAACAGTTCTATACCCAAATCCTATTTTTTAAACTAATAAAGAGCACATTGATGGCATCAAATGAGATAAAGTCATAGCAAATTGAAGACAGAAAACAATTTTGCTATTAAAGCATAACCTATCCATCCCGCACTTTGCTTATCTCCAATGGCACAAATTGATGGCATCAAAATAAGACTAGCAAAAAGCACAATAACACTTCCAAATGAGTAGCACAATCACAAACTCACAACTTATAATTCTATCAATAGAAGGGCTATGAGGTCACATAACACATCGCAACATGAAATGATAAAATTCATTCAACGCTTGTGATCCAAATCAAACATAATTGATGCAACTAGCCCGAATCCAAACCTAGTTAGAGCAGTGGTAAGGTGAGAAAATGGTAAAAGATGAATGAATTAGCCATTTGAATATATCCTAAAAACTATTAGAAAATGATTTGGTTATCTTTGATCAGGTTTTATACCTAAATTAGAATTTTGATTAGAAAGAACAATTAATGAGTTGCATGAGAATATACTGTTAATTAAAACCTATGATCAATTGTACATGTTTGATCGATTTAACCGTGACAATCTTGAATCTATCAACTTTTCAGTATGATTTACTTTAATAACTTTTCTTGTTAAAAATTGATTAGTTTGTTAATTAATCGGTCAATTTTCATAAATAAATTGATCTTTACATACCAAAATAAGCTAATTAATTTTCATCTAACATTTTACCTTTTCAATTCAATTTTAAATTAAGGACAACTTCCTTCAATCATAATTTAATCTTTAATCGATTTTATGATAATCTAATACTGGTTGTACATTTAAAATCTTAAATTTCTTGTCTTACCGATTTAACTATCGATAAATTGGTTTTTAAAACATTAGTTAAAACGTTTGGAATTGAGGATCAGTTCTATCCTAATTAAGAACGGATTATAGGGCACCGGTGGAATAACTTTATTTTTCTTGTTCATATTCCAAAATTCCATGAAAATGAAAGGCTCAATTATATATATATAGCCAATTTATATTTTATACTAAGCGTTTAAGTATTAATATGATATATTATTATTTAATTTTGAATTATTAATATACTAAATAATGTATTTAAAATATATAATTTATAAATTATTATATATATATTCCATGTCCATATAAAAAAGTGACGTGGCTGAGGTGGATTCTTGATTAAGTGATGAAAGGATTCTAGTATGTTTCAACTTTCATGTGTCTCTTGTTTACTTTTCCTTTTTTTTTGCATTTGACTAATTTGTTTGTGATTCAATTAATTTCTCTCTTTTTTTAACTGATAACATTTTGAAAATAAATTTCAGTTTTATTTTTATTTTATTTTTATTTTTAAAAACGGTATTTATGCAAAAATGGGAAGCCTCCTACCATACTACTATTGAAACTAAGGACTAATATTAGGTTATATACTTTTTTTTTATTTTTGGAGCACGAGGGAAACTCCTTCTGAGAGGCCCAGCGGGCAATACCTCTCGTGCAATAGGGGGCCCAACGAGCAACACTTCCAACGAGAGGGCCCAACGAGCAACACCTCTAGCTGTCTCAAGCTTTTACGAGGACTGTAGCAACATGGCATGGAATCGAACTTGGGATTTAGCACACGCCAAGTCGGCTTGCTCTCAACCATCCGACTATAGCCCTCGAGAGCATTAGGTTATATACATTATTTTAAAAACCGGACAAAAAATTAAAATAGTAAGATAAGAGGTTTAAGGTTTAAAAAGTTCAATCGATATTAAACTGTCATAAAACCTATTAAATATTGAATAAAATTAAATAATTTGAAATATGATTGAAAGAGATTGTCCTTATTCATCAAAGAATTTGAAGTTTAATTAAAAAAGAGATTATTAAATAAAAATTATTTTATATTGGTTTATAAAAACTTATTAATTTAATAAAATTGACCTAATTAATTAATAAAATGATTTATTTTTAACAATAAGATTTATTAAAATAAATCAAATCAAAAAATTTACCGATTTAAAAATTTTTACAATTGAACTAACTAAACTGAACTAATTAAATTTTTTAATAATTTTGATAAAGGCACTAAAAGCAACATCTCCTTTAACACATTATAAATTCTTTGATGGCAGGTTACTCCTCCGAGAATGGGAGGTGCAATTACAACATATATATCACGAAAGAAATCAGAGTGTAGATAGCTTGGCTTCGCTCGCTTGGCTATCCAGCCTAAGACTACATATTCTTCGGGAGCCTCCAAGGGTCACTAAGGAGTTTCTACAACTTGACATGCATTCTCAAACCTTTTGAGTTTAATTTATAAGATTGAGTACTGATCTTCAAGTCACCAAGTGCTCAACCAAGTAAGCAAGCATGCATGCATATGCATAACATGACATCCCACATTAAGAACAGAACTTAGAAGTTCTAAGAACAGAGATTATAAAAGATAACCAAGAACAGAAGGTTATGTTGTCACATCTTCCTAACTTCAAACACGTTAGGATTTTTTAGGAAAATATCGTACATGTATATGGAGGTGAACTTATTGCCAAAGTCTTTGGGAAGCGAGATCATGAGGTCAACGGTTGATCTTTTGCGGAACTGAAGGAGTTCGGGATATCATCAGCGTACCTTTCCCAACCAAGTGAAGATAGCTTCTTTCGAGGTCAGAATAAGAAGTGATAACTTCACCGGCCTCCGTTAGACGACTTTGCGCCTTTATTCTCCACCAACGTCCTAACCCAAACGTTTCTGCAGATCCAAGGTCTGGACATTCT
The DNA here is from genome assembly GCA_027478495.1 of Erythroxylum alaternifolium. NCBI lineage: Eukaryota > Viridiplantae > Streptophyta > Magnoliopsida > Malpighiales > Erythroxylaceae > Erythroxylum > Erythroxylum alaternifolium. The sequence continues at coordinate 86,706,954 of JANIIA010000192.1, read as the reverse complement.
TGTCTAGTAATAATGGAACTAGTTAGCTAGTTAATTGTAAGGGAAGTAAAAAGGAAGATGCAGTTGGCAATGGAGGGTGAGGGACATTTCTACAGGTAAGAGGAGGGGTTGGAACACCACATGGGGATGTAAAGTTGCTTTCAGATGAATTAAAGTTGAAGCGTCTCCTTGTGATCAATGTTGAAGCATCTCCAAATGTGAAAGCATTGGCGAATATACACATACTCAGGGGAATACAATTAAAGTTGATTGAAAATGATTCCCTTATCTTTGACTAGGTTTTATGCCATGGAAGAAGGCCATCAAGAATGGTATAGAGAATAAAGTGCTAGAAAATTTAATGATTAAGAAATGATTTTTGAATGGTTTGAAGGTTATCTTGCTTAAGCCAACATCTTGTATATTTGAATATTAAAATGTTTATTCTTGATTTAAGTTTTGAAAAGAAATTAAAAGAAGAAAAATCAATGATACACCTTTAATAAATACACAAAACGAACTTAATTTATTTAATATGATAGACCAACTTTTTTAGGCTTATGGGCTTCATAACCATGTAAATTTGAGACCAACCTAACATATCTAATCCAAAATTTATCTATGACATTTTACAGGGATGACAACCGGGGTCAGGTTGTGGTTGATTGAGCCTTGGGCTCAAATTTTCTAAAAGACTGGCCTTAAGTCGACCTAAGGCTTGACCTTTATAATCAAAATAACGTCGTTTTATTAAAACTGATGTTATTTTACAATTTTAATTTAATAAAAAATTAGACGGATTCATGCTCTGATTGCTCATGCTCAGCCCAGTTCAAGGCTCGACGCTTATAAGCAAAACATGTCGTTTTCTTGAAATCGATGTCATTTTGTATTTTTAATTAAAAAAGTTTGAATAAGATTTAAGCTCGGGTCAAGCTATCTCAAGCCCTATCACCATTGTCATTTACAAAAGTTTATCAAAATTTTCAAATATTCTTACATGAAAATCATGAGGGTATTGATTATAAATTTCAAGTGATTAAACGGTTTATTCTTTACTCCAATGTTGATGCTTTCATTCTATCTCTTTTTAATCAAAATTCAAAGTTTGGCATAAAACTTAATTAAAGGTAAGCAAATCATCTCTATTGACTTCAATTGTATTCCCTTATGTATGTCTATGTCAAATGGCCATTTATTTATCTTCTATCATTTTCTCACACCATGAATACTCTTAACTATTTTTAGAGATTAAAGAGATAGTTATACAAAGGAACTCAATATAGTACGTTATACATATATGATATATGAATATAACAAAAATTACATTTATAATATTTTCATTTTATATATCTCCAATATGTATTTCCATAATAATAAAAAATAATATTATGGAAAATAAATTCGTGTATAAGAGAAGGACCATTTATAAATTCCTTCTTTTTGTTTTTAAGGAATTTAAATTTTATTAAAATAAAAATATTTTGAAGAACATTTACATAACTATTATGGTAGTGATCATCATGATTACTATGGCCAATATTATTTAAAATATCTTTGCACACCAATAAATAATTTAAAGTGTATAAAAGTAATTTAGATAATATTAATCTTAATGACTATAAAATTTTTTATTTATTATCTAATATGAAAAATTCACTTTAAGAGAGAATATTTACTTTAAATTAAAGATACTTTAAACATAAATAAGAAAAGCCCCATTGATTAGAGGAAAGATGCTTCTCCACTTAGGCATTAATGATAGTATTTAATTGATAACTAATTACATTTTCATATTAACTTTGTACACACAAAGTCCTTTTTTCTTTAACAAGTTCTAATCCATACCCTTAACGTGTTATATATTTAATTATTTCTTTCAAAAGATTCCCATATTAAAAAAATACACAACATATTAAAAAAATAAATGTCCTTTTTTCTTTATTCCATACCCTTAACGTGTTATATATTTAATTATTTTTTCAAAAGATTCCCATATTAAAAAAAAATACACAACATATTAAAAAAATAAATGTCCTTTTTTCTTTATTCCATACCCTCAACGTGTTATATATTTAATTATTCTTCTTTAATTCAACTAAGAGCAACCTTACATGCCAATGGTGTTCCAACCCCTCTTCTCACTTGTATATATACTCCTAACCCTCCATTATTGCCAACTCCATCTCCAAGCTTTTGCAACTATATTACTTACACATACAACAAAGTCTCTTCCTTTTCATTTCCGTTATAATCAATCAGCTAACTAGTTCCAATACTACTTAACAATGTCTGGAGTTTGGGTCTTCAAGGGCGATGAGATTCGGTTGGTGGAGAAAACAGATGTAAATTCGTCGGAGAGAGGCCGCAAAGTGTTAATTTACTTACCTTCCGGTGAACTTATCACTTCTTATTCTGACCTTGAAAGCAAGCTATCTTCACTTGGTTGGGAGAGGTTCTATAGTGGTGATCCCGACCTCCTTGAGTTCCAGAAAAAATCGGCACTTGACCTCATCTCTCTCCCCAAAGACTTTGGCAAGTTCAATTCCATTTGCATGTACGATATTGCAACAAAAAATCCTAAAGTTTTTGAAGTTAGAGAGATGTGACAACAGAACCTTCTGTTCTTGGTTGTATGTAATAATCTCTGTTCTTAGAGCTTCTAAGTTCTAATATGGTTGGTCGTGTGTTGTTTCCTTGACATGATGTGATGTCCTGTCAAAAAGTGGGCTTGTAATTGGAATAATGCATGAATGTTTGTTTGCTTACTTGGTTGAGCAGTTGGTGACTTGAAAGAGTATTTGCCACCGTCCTGTGTACAACTAATGTCATAGTTTTGCCATTGGAGAATGTGATTTGAGCTTTTGTGCGTCATAATCTTTATCTTTTAGGGGTTTGATCTGATCAGCGTGGAGAAAATTAGCCACAGACTTCAAAAACATGCTCTTTTAAGGTTCATGTCTTAAAGTTAGAAAGTGTTTTATATTAAGAAAAAGGTTTCATGAACCTGCGATTCGTGGCTTGCAATTGATAATAAAATCTTCATTATTCAAATTTTGGCTCGACTTATTTAAAGATATTTTAAATTAGTATCAGATATATTTAAACTAGAAACACAAAAGAAATGAACACACATGGTGATTAATATGTGACAATTATAAGGTTAACTATGTGAATAATTAATCAGTCCAAAGAAAATTTAATTGTTTGACAGTTTTGTTATTGTCAATATTTGATTACTACACCATGAGTACAACTTGCAAAGTTAATATTTATATCCAAAGACTAATTATTAATGTTATGCTAGGCATCTTGTGATGGACTTTACCATTGTTTGATTTTATATGATTATGTGGAATTTAAGTGAGCTTGTTTGTTAGTTGTTTTTGTTCTCTGTTCTCTGTTCTCTGCTACATCTGCTTCTATTATTACTGCTAGCACCAATTTCATTTTCATGCTTAACGACACAAACTTTAAGGCATGGAAAAAGAATGTTATACTTGTTCTCGAGAGGAACATAGAAAGGTAAGAATATTGAAATCACATGAGTCTTATGATCATAAAGCGTGCTACTTTGAAAACCTTCAGGGGCACTATGTCTAAAAGGGTAACTACTTCCAAAGATTACCTTGAGGAAGTTGGAAAGAGGTTTGCCAAAAGTGAAAAGGCTGAAACAAGTGCGATTTTGGCAAATCTTATTTCAATGAGGTATAAGAGAAAAGGAAATATAAGGGAGTATATCTTGGAAATGTCGCATCTTACTTCGAAACTAAAGGCACTAAAGTTAGAGTTGTTTGAGCACTTACTTGCGCACTTAGTTTTGATATCTCTTCCTGCACAATTTAGTCAGTTTAAGGCTAACTACAACTGTCAAAAGGAGACTTGGACTTTAAATGAGCTCATTTCTTGTTGTGTGCAAGAAGTGGAAAGGTTGAAGCAAAAAAAGACTGAGAGTGCTCATTTAACAACTACCTCAAAGGACAAGAACTTGAAAAGAAAGAAGGGTAAGGAAGCTGTACGTGTCGCACCGGAAAAGAAACAACTGAAGAAACAGGATAAGGCTTTTGCCTATTTTATCTATAAAAGTCCTACACATAAGAAAAATGATTATACCAAATGTCACGTACAGCGTACAAAGAAAGGTTCATTTCTGGCTTTGGTTTGTTCTGAGATTAATTTAACTTCGATACTTATACACACTTGGTGGCTATATTCTAATGCTACTACTCTCATCAGTATGTCTATGCAGGGTTGCCTAAGCTACCGAAAGTCAATTGATGGTGAAAGATACATCTATGTGCGTGATGGTAAAGAGGTAGAAGTTGAGGCTATTGGAACTTTTAAGTTATTGTTAAAGACCTATTATTATTTGGATTTGAATGAGACTTATTTTATATCATGATTTAGACGGAATTCAGTTTCTATTTCTGCATTAGACAAATTTGGTTACTCTTGTTCATTTGGAAATGGTCAATTTAGTCTTTTTCAAGATTTAATGCTTGTTGATACCGGTTCTTTATCTTTTGTTAATAACCTATATTTGATTAATACGATTGCCTCATATAATGAAACTCTGCATTTATGTAAAGATATAAAGTAAAATTAACCAATAAGAATTCTACTTCATTATGGCACAATCGTTTAGGGCATATCTCTAAACAAAGAATTGAACATCTTATGACTGATAGAATTCTTGATCCTTTTGATTATGCAAACTTTGAAAATGATGTTAATTGTATTAAAGGGAAACAAACAAACCTAAGGAAATCAAGTGTCAACAGGGCTATGGACATCTTATAACTCATACATATAGACCTTTGTGGGTCATTCCCTATAACTTTTTGGAATGGTCAGCAATATTTTATTACATTCATAGAAGACTACTCCCATTATTCATTCATGAGAAGTCTCAGTTTTTGGACGTGTTCAAAAACTATAAACTTGAGGTTGAGAATCAATTCAACAAAAGAATGAAAAACGTCAGATCTGATAGTGGTGGTGAATACTATCGTAGATATATGATGGATTCGGCGAACAACGTCCAGGACTATTTGCTAAGTTCCTTGAAGAGTGTATTATTGTTCCACAGTACACCATGCCAGGATATCGTGGCATGATGGTGTTACTGAGAGGCGAAACAGAACACTAAAGGACATGGTAAAGAGTCATTCTACTTTACCATAATCTCTTTGGGGAGAAGCATTAAAGACTGCAACTTACATACTCAATAAGGTTCTAACTAAAGCAATTACCAAAACCCCTTATGAGCTTTGGATGGGCAAAAGACCCAATTTGAACCACTTGCACATTTGGGGTTGTTCAGTTAAGGCAAGGCATATAAGCCCAATGACAAGAAAGTGGATTCTAGAATTTTTAGTTGTTATTTTGTTGGATACTCCGAAAAGTTTAGGGGATACAATTTTTATGATCTTACTGCAAAGTCAAATTTTGAGACTGAAAATTCACAGTTTTATGAGGATGTTGAGTTTGGGAGGCGAGATAAGGTGAGAGACATTGTCTTTGAAAAGGAATATGTTAATATTCCCCTAATTGTTGTTGACAACAATATGAGTTTTATTTCTGATGTTGTCAAAATAACAAATCAAGAACAACAAGGCAATGTTGAGGAACTCCTTGTTCAAATTACAGAAATTATTACAGAAGAAAAAAGTCACCAACCTCGGGAACTAGTGTTAATAAGGAGATCCACTAAAGAAAGGAGAAGTGTGATTCCAGATGATTACATCATATTTCTCCAAGAACATGAGGTTGACATTGGCATAGTAGAAGATGATCTAATCAACTTCCATCAGGCCATGTAAAGTTCTAATTCTCAGAGGTTGATTGATGCCATGAATGAGGAGATAAAGTCCATGAAAGACAATGACGTTTAGGATATTGTCTCATTGCCTGAATGTGTGAAATACATCAATTTGCAAATGGATATTTAAAACTACGAGGGATTTCAAGGGCAATGTAGAGAGATATAAGGCTCATCTAGTTGCAAAGGGCTTTAGACAGAAAGAAGACATTGATTATAAAGAGAATTTCTCTCCGGTTTCATCAAAAGAATCTTTTAAAACTATAATGGCAGTTGTGGCACATTTCAATCTTGAGTTGCATCAGATGGATATAAAGATTGTGTTTCTCAATGGTGACATTGATGAGATAATTTATATGGCACAACAAAAAAACTTTGTGTCAGGAGACCCAAAGCAAATAATATGCAAATTGAAGAAATCCATCTATGGGCTCAATCAAGCTTCCCGTCAATGTTATTACAAATTTCATCAAGTTATTCTTTCGTTTGCTTTTGAAATAAATGCAATTGATGATTGTATATACCATAAGTTCAGTGGGAGCAAGTTTGTTTTTCTAGTTTTATATGTAGATGACATACTGCTTTCTAGCAACGATATAGGCTTATTACACGAAACCAACAACTTTCTGGTAAAGAAATTTGAAATGAAAGATCTTGGTGACACATCTTTTGTATTAGGGATACAAATACATCGAGATCACTCTCGGAGAATACTTGAGTTATCACAAAAGAGTTATAGCGAGAAAACTCTTAAGAGGTTTAGCATGCAGGATTGTAAACTAGGTGACACCCCTGTTGCTAAGAAAGACAAGTTTAGTCTTTGCTAATACCTTAAGAATGGGTTTGAAACTAAAGAGATGCAGAAGATTCCTTATGCTTTAGCAGTAGAGAGTCTAATGTATGCTCAAATATGTATGTGTCTAGATATTGCGTATATTGTTGGAATGCTGGGCAAATACTTAAGCAATCCTAAAATGGATCACTGGAGAGCAGCCAAACAAGTTATGCGATACTTGTAGAGAACAAAGGATTACATGCTCACATATAGGAAGTCGGATCAACTAGAGATCATTTGGTATTCTGATTTTGATTTTGTTGGATGCCAAGATAGTCAGAGATCCACATCGAACTATATTTACTTGCTAGCTGGAGGAGTTATTACCTGGAAGAGTGATAAGCAGACACTCATAGCTTCTTCCACTATGGCAACGGAGTTGATAGCATGTTATGAGACATCCAATCATAGATTATAGCATTGGAATTTTGTCACTGAGTTGCGCATTTTAGATGGTATTAAAAGACCACTAAAATTATTTTATGACAATAAGTCAATAGTATTATATTCCAACAACAACAGAAGTTCAACGAAATCAAAACATATAGACCTCATGTTCTTGTTTATCAAGTAAAAAATTCAAGATGGTCAAATGTCTATTAAACATATTGAGACAAACTCCATGGTTGCGGATCCGCCTACTAAAGGATTAATACCCAAGGTCTTTTATGAACGTGTTGCTCATATGGGTGTTGTATCTATTGAAGATATGTCGTTTTAATGGGAGTTTGTTATTTCAAATGATTTTCAGTTATAGACACTTTTATGATTTATTTGAACCTTAAAGTTAATTTGGTTGATCTCACTAAGGAATAAGAAATTTAGACCAGTTAGAAGTAGGCATGTTAATATCACATTACATGTAATTTTCATGCTACACATCCATACTTAATTTATATTGTTCAATTATATTGGCACAAGTAACCATTGGTGGGTTTAGTTATGATATGCGTATAATGAAAACCGTTTTGATCCTATGTTATTATAATTAATGAACGAAATTGATTAAAAATGTATTTAGTAGTGATAGCAAATTTTGAGCTCATAAGGTTATGACATGATATACACTTATATTTTTTTGTACCCTTCGCATAATGAGAAAATAGATTTGATTCTACAAGATCAAATCAAACCTATGAAACTTAAGGAATGACGGAATTGAATCAAAAAAGAGGATAATAGAATTATAATAATAAAAAGAAAAATAAATAAATAAATATGAATGAATAAATAAAAATAAAATTTAAGTACAAAAGTCCATATTCTAAATAAACAAATTCAAACTTTTAAAAAAATCTTTTTGATTCTTGAAAAATTGAGGATATATATAACTCTCATTCTCTTCCTGAGCTGACCCTCCTAACTCATGATTGTCAAAAATCATGTCAAGTGCAAGCTGGGGTTGAAAGCTCAAGGCTGTTGGTTCGGATCTAAGTATTCTTTATAATTTGACATAATTATTTATATAATTGGCATCAGCCTAAGCAATTAAATTTCTACCAAGAACATGTTAATCTATTGCATTACAAAAAGAAGAAACCCACATAAAATAAAAGTAACAATGCACATAAAAATAAGAGTAACAATGATCTCTCTTAACTTTTATTAATCCTCCCTCGAAAGAAAAAGGTAAAGAAAAAACGACGGTCGTGCTCAGAACTTCATTTCCGATGAAACTTTGACAGTTCCAGGCGTGGAGGAAATGGTGTCCCACCAAGCGCTGACGTGGGGACGAGAAGTCACGACAGTGGCATGAGGTGATTTCATGAAGTAAACAAGGTAAGGAATATGGTGGAGATCAGCCAACGTGTAATGCTCTCCTGCAAGATACTTGTTCTTGGACAGCCTTTCCTCGTACACATCAAGAACTTGTCCTAGCTTTGCCAGTTCAGTTTCAACGATCTTCTGGTCAGTAGGTTTTCCGAGCATCGGATTCACGAGGGTTTGCTTGATGATCGTGCTCATGGGAGGATTGAATTGCTGAGACTCCACTTCCATCCATAAGTCGACAATGGTGGATTCCAGGAAGCTAGCAGATTGGAGTAGGTTTGTTCCCATGTCCTTGTACTTATTAGCCAAGTACTTACTGATTGCCCTAGATTCTGACAGAAACAATTTCAGACAGAAAATGTTGGTTAATGTGTGACCATGAATTTTTGTTATCTGTTAATGGCAATCTAGCATACCGAATAGAGTGACATCACCATCTTCAAAAGCTGGGATCTGTCCAAATGGCTACAAAGGAAGAAAACAGCAATCAGCTTATATAAACTAAAGGACCTTGGGCTTGGCAAAACTGGTTCGACTCAGCCAGGTTCAATCCGGTCCAAAGTTAATGTAATGAGTCGACCCAACCTGTTGTCAAGCTTACTAAAGGTAGTAATATAAGGCCTAAGGCCGGGTCAATTTTTGCTTTATGTTCGAGTTCAGCCTGCAAATCATGAACTTAAGACTAAAAGTCTAAAATTATCGAGTTTAGGATATTTTGGGTTAATTTTTGACGATCTCAAATTTTCTGTTTCAGTTATTCTATTCCAATCTTTTGTTTTAGTTATTTTATTCCAACTTTATTTTATTAGATTTCATTCATTTATTTATGTAAGATTCACGTAAATGTATTGATGAGATTTAATAGAATATGATAGGAATACTATAACTGAAATTGGAGATTTGATCTCGTTTTTGACTCAAAACTTAAATAATGTTTTAAAGTAAAATACATAAATATCTTTAATTTTTTAAATTCTTGAAAATATTTCTTATAGTTTTCAATATTTCAAAAAAGACTTATTTTCTTAAAATCTATTAAAATAATAGCGAAACACAGGCGGTATAAATATTATACATGAATTAGTCAAATATTGCTAACTCAGTAATCTAAATAAGATCTTAAACTCAAATCAAATTAATTAAACTCTTCTTAAATTGATAATTCAAGATAATTATAATAAATTACTTATATAGATCGAATTTAATTAGTTCAATTTACATTTAAGAATTGAATTAAATTATCATCTAATTATCATTTAAATAATTCATAAGTGATATTTATGTCGCATATATTTTGTAACCAAAATCTCAAAAAGGAATTTCTAAAAGATTAAAAAATATAAAAAATATTTTTTAATTAAGAATTAAAGAGTTTTATAAGAGTTTCTTAAACTATAACAAAACCCTATATCTTTTAACTAATTTTTCATACCCTAAATCTAAAACACATTTGAATCTCTACTTGAGCATATAGAAAAAACAAGCATAGAACAAAAGCTAGTGTTTGTGGAAACCTACATTTAACGACAGATAAGGGTGTTGTTTATGTTCTGCAGCCATCACGTTAAGCTGAACAAGCTCGTACTCCAGGCCTTTCTCCTGAAGGCAAAGCAACACTCGTGCAACACACGTAGAGCCTGGAATTCCATGAACCTTAATCGTCATGTTAAATATACTTGATGATACTAAGCCAAGAATCTATGAAAAGAAGATTAATTAGGAGACGACGATCCCGCTAAAATTATATAGATGCAAGAAACTGACAGGTTCATGTTGGTTTTACGTCTGATGTATCGCTTGATCTGTCGTGTCTTGGCCGGCTCTAGCAAGAGTCGGTAGCAGATTCTGAGGTTACGATGAGGCCTGCTAATTAAGTTTGTATTTGCATGTTGATATTTCCTCGTGACTTCTGCAACTTCAAAGTTGGACGGAAACTATTGTTTTATATCATCATTTTCATGTTCATCAATGAAGGTTTTGTCTTCTGTAGACCCGAATGCATATCTTGCAAGAAGAGGAAAGTTAAGGTCCTCTGCACTTAGGTATAAATTTAAATAATTTTTACAATTTTTTGCGAATTTCTATTTTTAATCAATGGATTCTTAAAAATTAAAGTGAATTATAATTATACATAATTATTAAGAAAAAGAATAAAAGTTACAAAGTTATCTGAATAAGTATTTATATTTTTAAATCATTGTTATATTTTAATTGTTTATTACAGGATAAAAAATAATGATTATGATGATATTGAAGAACTCTAATTTAATTACAATTATAATTATAATTTTAGAAGTTTATGATTGTTTTTATTTGATAAATGATTTAAGTTTTTTATTCAAAT
>JANIIA010000192.1:86661086-86691698 GCA_027478495.1 Erythroxylum alaternifolium | reverse complement strand
AAAGCATGTTTCATGCCTTTGTCCGAATCTTAGAAGCAGAGGGTTGTGCTGGTCTTTATAAGGGAATTCTCCCTTCTACCGTAAAGGCTGCACCGGCCGGAGCCGTAACATTTGTCGTTTACGAAGCTTTGCATGATCTCTTAGATGCTACTTTGACTTGATATCTTTGAAGAACTTCATTCTTTGTATAAGTTTCTCTATTTTTCTATTTAGCCCACTTCATCATCCAATTTTTGCCATTTTTGCTCTCTCAGATGAGGATTAGATAGCCTTACAGAAGGAAAAGGAGAATCATTGTTGAAATTAGTCATTATAACAAAGCATTGGAGATTTTGTTTGTAGATTTAAGGGTGTTATGTTGGATTATCATATTAATATTGAGTTGAAATAAGTAGATATTTATTCTTCCTATTTAGTTGATTTGTGTATAATCTTTTATTTTATTACGGTCGATCCTAAAAAGTAAAAGAGTTTGTTTTTTCCAAGGAAAGCAATTTTAGACTTCACTAATAGAATAGACAGTTCAATACCAAAAATAGTAAGTTTGAAGGGCTACAACAATAAGTCCGACCAAACTCGAATCTTAAGCTCAAGCCTGATAATTGACTTTAAATATGATTAAGCTGATTTTCAATGATTAGTCCAACCTAAAAGAAGATTGTCAAATTAGACTTGTTGACTTTAAGATAGATCGAACTCGAAGTTCAAACTAACTTGGTACCTTTAGAGGCACCCACTTGCACTTGAAGATCAGGAGCAGTGATGAGGACAACAATTATAGGTTGGTGCGTGAGATAAAATTTAAAAGGCCAAAAGGGGTTATCGAGAAGAGAAAGATGAAAGAAGAGAAGAATGGAAATCATCTTAAACATTCAGTAACAGCCAACACGAAGGCATAGTTTTGTGCTTCATGGCATCTGCAACTTCTGTTCATCTAATCAGTAATTCTATTTCAACTTTTTGTTATTCTGCAGTTCAATGGAAAGTAAAATCTCACTTCCAATAGTATATCCAAGTGAACTTTTGACTCTCATCCAATAGCAATTAGTCATGCAGTTCATGGATGATGACTACTAACCCCTGAACAACATTCTAGTGTACAAACACTCCTACAAATGAGTGATGACTGACTACATATTTGCTCTTTCAATGGCCACCGACCGATACCAAGAGGCTGACAGAACATTAAAATTTCGTTAGCTAATCTCCCTTATTCAACAGAAAGTTTTCTTAGTGATGTAAAAGAGAAAGCAAACCCTGTCGCTGCGATTGTCAATTATGGCTTTTCCTTTCTTGGCTGTCTTCTGGAGGCAGTGATATCGATTGTACGATCCTCTCGACTTGTGAAACTTCAAGTTGAAACTTCTCGGCAATTCGATGGATGCTCATAGGCCCTTCGTGATCATCAGCCTTGCCTTGATGTAAGAGTATGATGTGGCGCAACTGCATCACATTTAGAGTCCCAGGAGGCACAGGTCGGTCTTCATACCTTCCAGAATTAGTTTTTGTGTTTCGCAGCTTAGGCATAGGCCGATTGTACCTTTCTACCACTGATGCCTGTTATCATAAACCCAGCATTAACTAAGCGAAACAAACACTTAACTGTCATTTTTACTGTAACTCACCTCACCAATCTCAGCTTTTCCACCCGGTTTTGATCTAATTCGACCCACCATTTGACCAAGCATTGCATCATATTGCGGATCTCGTTCTTCAAGGACATTCTCAGGGTTAACTCTTGGAGGGCCATCTCAACAAAACATCAAAACAACAAATTTGAGGTAGTATGAAGTTAGCATACCCATAAACAGCTGCTAAATACCATGAACATGCACTCATTGTATGTAACAGCAAGTTTTCAAAACTTCAATCCTTGCTATGCCACTTCCAGTGCAACACAAGATTGATCTCGCAACAAAATGACGAAGTTCATCAAATATCAAAACAATACTCGTAAAATCATGATCCTTACTCATCAAAAAGAAAATACAACTCCCCATTGTATAGGAGAAATCTAGTTGTTAGAGTCATACAAACATGCATTTCCAATCTAGTAAATACCATCTTGGACGCAAAGATGTGCATTGACTCAATCAAAAGAGGGCAAGGGCTTGAAAAAAGATCGTTATTCAAGCATGTGTTCGTGACAAGGAAAAGGGTTGAATATTTAGTATCCATTTGTAATCACACAAGTTTCAACTAACATTATCTTCGAAACCAAAGAGACGCCTCAACTTATCCAACTCAAATACACAACATTAAATCCAAACTCTCGCCTAAAGCTCAAACTTTGATTCAAACCAGAGAGAACCTTGACAGGAGAAAACAATGGTAAAAACAGGTTATTTGAACTAACATGAGCTTTCATGTTTCTGGGATTTTTCCACCGAGTCGACCCAACTCCAAAAAACTCAATATTTTAAGTTAATCTCATACTCTCCTACAAATAAGGCTAAAACAAAGGCCGTTAAGAACTAACCAGAATCAACACCGGTCTGGTTCTCATTGTACAACGTGGTTGTCCTCGAAATATCCACCTTGTCTGTGGAGCCCACCGGGGGCCGTCGGTCGACTGCAGTCTTCGGAGAAGGATCGGTGGCTCGGATTCTGCCAGATGCTCGACGAAATGCCTGACCCATACCCTCTATTCTGAGAAGAACACGAACTACCGTGTTTCTAGAAAGAGAAGAAGCGAAGCAGAGCTTTTTTGTCGGGAAATGGTTGACATACGTGGCAGTATCCTCCACAATCCACGTAAGACTATTGAAGCTTTATAATATTCAATTTTGGTTCTATTAAATTATATATTTTGTTTAATATTTTATGTAAATAAAAATCACATCTTTCACTTTTATATTGTAAAAAACTAAGTAATGTTTTAAAAATAAATATTAAAATTTATTTTATCATGTTAAAATTTTTAATTTTTTTCAATATTTTGTATAAATAAACACTACATTTACTTATATAATATAAAAAAAATTAGTATATAATTTAAGTTTTAAGAATTCTTCAATTTAAAAATAAAAATAAAAAATATATAATTTATCTTTAACAAACTAATAATAATACGGATCTTAGTGTATTAAATTTTTATAAAAAATAAATTAAAAAAGAGCATATGAAATAGTTTCATGAAAATTTATCAAAATAACATTTTAGGAAAAAAAATTATCACCTTTTTGTATCTAAACGATTAACTAAGGATTATGACATAAAATCTTAATAACTTTATTAAAACTAATGCTTGTATTAAAAAATAATATTAAGTGATGAGTTGAATAATAAAAATTTTAATAAATATTTTTATTCAACTTTTAATTTTAAAAAAATCTTAAATTCATTCTTAAATTTTAATATTAAATGCAATTTTATGCCTAAATTTTGTTTTTTATAAAATGAACCTCAAACATGTATATAATTATTAATTAAACTTAAAATTATCATTATATGAAAAACTAAATTAGGGCGATTTGAATTTAATCGATATCTTTATAAAATGTCAAAATTACTTGAGAAAAATAAAACTAAGAGATCAACATACACTTAAAGTCAAATTTTAAGTAAGAATTTAGAATAAACAAAAATGAGTTTGTAGGAAAAACATGTTAAGAAAGCTATGAAAAAACTCATATATATTTGTTACAAACTTATACTGCTCCTTTTGAGTTTCCTAGTTGGTCACCTCATAGTTTACAAGAAACAAAGATATTATAGTAAAGATGTATGAACAGCCACCAAATGGTGAAAGGAAAGATTTTCCAAGTATTGGTTGCTGAAAGGGAAAGTTCCAAATTGCAAAAGAACTTCCTTTTCTTGTTTCACTCCAGCCATTGATGTCGCTTTGAGGTCTCCAGTCCCAGCAGTTTTTTGCGGAAAGAGATAAGAACTGCTATACTCTTTGGATCCTGCTGTAGCTAAGAAATGGTTTTTCCTCCTTACTTCTTGAGGCAGAAGTCAGACTGTTGAACTGCAGGTTGAGAATTCATCATCCCACCATTTTTGGAGCTTGACTGGAACTTGTTTCTCTGCGAGTGAAAGCTCGCATTTGCTCACTATATCCTGATTATCCTTTCCATGCTCCATTTTCTCTGCCACCTTCTTTCAGATCTTCAATGCCAGAGCTAGACTTTTCGGTGATCCTCGCCCTGCTACGGACACGCTTTGAAGGTCTTGATATTAATTCATCCCTGCTTCTTCGCTTCTGCTTCACCCCTAAAAATCCACAAGCAACAGCTTCCAATGCTTTAGCAGTAGGTGGCCTATTTCTGATGCTTTGTCTGCGTGAGTTCATGTTATGTTGCTGATCATCAATTACAGATTTCGAAGATTCAACGGTATTAACATCATCTGTCTGCCTCTGTTCGCCTATTTGATCGGTCAAATTTTTAGCCATTTCCATTGTCAAAGGTTCAGTTTCTGTATCTTGCACAATAGGTACATTCAGGTCAATTAATACCCGGTTTTGAGGTTTCTCCTGAGCAATTTCAACACCAGAAGTGTTACAATTGGAAGAGCATTCATCACCAATGTTTGGACTGCCCGTAGATGAGTGTCTATTGGTTGATAACTTCTCCTGAGACAGATTCTCATGCAAAGTGCTGATTTCTCTAACATCATGCCTGCCTATGGAGCATCCAGCCTCTTCTTGCTTTGACTTGGAACTAACAACGGTGTCAATTGTGCTAGACTTCATCTCTGATTTCTTATAAGCAGTTAACCTCTTTCGAGGGTTTGTACCAGGAGCTACTTGCAATCCATCACCATGTTTGGTTCTGCGCTTCACATGGCGCTTGGTAGCATTGACTTGCTCCTTACGATTCCATTTGTCACATTTCTGGTCATTAGGAGCTCGTAAAGCAACAACGATACTCTTTTCTGGAGCATTATTTTTCAAATCTTTTTTGTCTGTCTTATCCACATTAATCTTCATAAATCTGGACAGTTTGGACTTATTAGTATCAAAAGATGGAGGATCAGATTCGTCTGATAACCGTCCCTTGGAGGAATCTCCCCCACTTTCTTCAGAATCAGTACTTGAGCTTGAGATGTTCAGAATTTCATCTGGAAATCTTCTCAATTCTCTCACCTTTGTTATTTCCCCCGTGGCCAGACTTGTATCAACAATGGTGAACTTCATAGCATCTTTGTTTCGGCTTGGGGTTCGAGGCTTCAGATAACAATGGCGTTGTTGATGAGGAACATCTCCTTGAGCAATATTTGTTTCGTTGCTGCAGCCTTTCTCTTCTTTGTGACTATAACCGTCCACCTCATCAAGCTCAAGAAGTGCTGGATCTGCAGCAACTTTGTTTAACACATCACTAACAGAATCAAAGTAGTGAGTTCCTTTCACAAGTTTCCTCCTTGAAAACTTCTTGATACCAGGGATTAGAAATACCAGATGATTTCTGGAAACACCAGCGAACCCATGATCATTAGGCTGCTCAGAATGCCACCCTCTTGCCAGTAAACGAGGCCAAACAGCTTCCCAAAAGAGATCATTTGATCGAGCTTTACTCAAACGATAGCCTCCAGTTAAGAAATCTGTAATTTCCAAAGGTGTAAGCTTGGAGCATGCCTTGCCAATTGGCATTTCAGGGCGGCCCCCAGAAACTTGATTAGACTTGATAGGTTCCATGGCAATGCTAGTAAGGTCCTTCTTCCCTTTACCAATTGCCACTGCCTCTATAAGGCCACGCAGACCAACTTTAGCTTTCACAGCAAACACATATTCTTCAAGTTGCACTCTTCCTTCTCCAAATGAATGAGCAAGCTAAACAAGAAGATAAAATTAACAGTAAATAAGATGTCAACATAACTTAGTCCAGGCCCGAGATATAACTTCTTGAGGAGAGTCGAATAGAGAAACCATTTGAGGTTTAAAAGAAACTAAAGAAACTTTTGGCAAGTGTTCAAGAAAAAGCTTGAAGACAATTGGCAAGACACATTTGCTATAGAGCAATTTACTATAGTTAGGTGATCAGTTGTAAGCTGCTGATTTGTGAGTTTGTGATTTATTGGTCTATGCCTTTCGACTTTATGCATGCAAAGTGTTCTAATGTAACCATTTCCCCATCACTTCACAGATGTTACAAGTCAGAAAATGAGCAACATCCAGTAAAGTATCAGAGAATACCTCCAGCAAAGTCTTTTTGTATTCCTCTGACAAATTCTGAAGCAAACGGGATAAGAGTTCCTGTTGTCTCAACCCTGTAAATATTCGTTGTCCGTATATACATCTTCTGTTTCTCATTTTTCGGCACTCAGACCATCTATTATATCTGTCCAACCTATAAAACTTCCCATAATAAAATGAAAGTAAGTCACCCATAGATTTTGTCTCAATAAATTTTTTCACTTGAACAAGATTCTTCCCAAAAATGTACAATCCAAGGAGAAAACCAGCCTCCTCCGTATCGGTCCATGTGTCACCAAAGGAACCAGGAACCATGTAGAAACTTTTGCCTTCACAATCCTGAAGCATTTCAGCCTTGAATCCTTGTTGTAAATGCAGGACTCTAGAAGGGTCTACTTTCACTACACCATCTAGTGCCTCATCTATCAGCTCACCCTTAGGTCTTAGTGCACCATCAGCAAAAGTCTTTGTCTCTCTGCTGCTTTCGGGTTGTATGAACTTGTTTTGAACAGACACATTGGTCAAAAGAACAGGAAATTTTGGTCCATCTTTGACAATGTCAACTTCATAGCTAATCCACATCAATGATATAGGTAATCCAACTAAAAATTCACACTTAGTATTAGAAAACATTGCATCATTTGGATTCTCTGTCAGTGGTATGTATGCAGATTTTGTCAGCAGCGGAGGAATTTCAGCCTGATACTGCTCTCCAATCCGAGGAAGCAGCTCAGGATCACGAGAAGCATCAGATACACCAGGAGCTCCTTCAGACGATGGTTGATCACCAGAGTCATCAGTGAAGCTTTCACTATGATTTATATCCACAAGATCCATCTGTCAAGGAAAATACACAAACCAAACATGGTTGTTCAGCAAATAACAAAATCTCTCTGTTCTCTTCCCCATTTCCCAAAGAGAATAAGCAAAAACCACACCAACATTTTGGAAAGGAGAAAGAAAAAATTCTTCAAGTATTAGCATTGGGTGACTATAGTGAGTTACTCCTAGTATAATACGTAGGTTTTTTGTGAAATTAACTTTTTTACGTCCAAATTTTATTTTTAAAAAATAAAATATGTTTTGTTAAATTAAAATTTTGATAATTTGAAAATATTCATTTTAAATAATTATTTTATTAAAAAATTCCAACTTTATCCTATCCCACATCAAAACCTCCACAGGATATCGAAACACTTTCTCTAAATATATATGCTATAATTAAGTGCTCAAAAGTCCAGATGAAACTAAGGTGAAAAATGAAAAAAATAAAAAATTTCTTATTTTATAAATAATGTGAAAATTTAAACTTAATGAAAAGATAGTTATTGATCAATAACTCCTTCTCAGTTATTGCATGTCCTGAAAAAATCTGGAATAATCAGAGACATAAACGCAAATAAAATATATGAAGAAAAACAAATTGTAGAATATCACCAACCCCACAAAAGCACAAAGAAGGAGAGTTGCAGGTAGCTATCAAAGATCAAATAACCAAGAAACCAACATTCCCAGATCCATTTTCAAACCCGAAGAAGCAACAAGGCAACTAACTATACATCATTCTAGGAACAAAAACAAAAGCTCGAGCTTTCCACAGAAACACAGTGACCCTTTAGCCACATTGATCTCCAGAAAGAACCAACTTCAAACATATCAAACATAACCACCAACATTCCAAAGCTTTGGCATCGCCTCACATAATCCAAGAATTCATTAGAAGGGAAAAAGAGAACCACGAAACTATGATTAGAATTACGAAACGATCCCAAAGAATTCAGCTGTTTTATACACTGGGAAGAAACCGATAACCCACAGGAGAAAACCAGCATTAAATTGCTAATATAGAACAAACAAGCAAAGACAAAGGCAGAACACAGAAAGTGTGAGCTGATTGATACAAACAAACAAAGAAGCAAAAGAAAACCACGAAGCTCAAATTTTTACTATACAAAACTCACCCTCCTCCTCCACTCATAAAAACGAAAGAGAAAGCCGTAAAAACTGAACCCAAGTGAAAAAAGAGCTAACTTGAGGAAATGGGTGTCCGTGTTTACGCACCGATTCACTCGGTATGAACTAAACAAGAAGCAAAAACGTGACACACACACATACAACGACCACACACACATATATACATACATAACACAATCTTCACAAAGTTAAAGAAGAAGAAGAAGAAGCAGAGGTGATAACGTACCTGTGTAAAAGAACGAGCTTTAATGTCCAAAAAGACTTGATTTTTTGTGAAGATTTCTGAAAGAGAGGAGACAGAGAGAGTTAATGGCACTGTGGAGCCAAAGCACAAAGTCGTTTCTTTCTTTCTTCCTTCCTTCTTTCTCGCTACTCGCTCCAAGCCGTGCCTTTTATATGAGAGGAAATGTATAATAATAGTATTATTATTAATTAATTATTTCTATAACTTTTTTTTTCTGATTTAGAGTGAGAAAGGTAGGGGTGTCTCTCTGGTGAGTCTGGTCTGGTCTCTTTCATTTTAAGGACCAAAACGGTAACGGAACGCGCGAAGGCTTGGCGCGTGTGGTTAGGTTGTTTATGTTACCTTCCACCTGGCATGTTATATGTAAGATTCCTCTTGCGTGTGATTATGCAATGAGAAAGGTCAAATAGCAGTTTACAAGAATAACAAGCTAAGAGTAAATACTAGTTTTTTTATTAGAATATTTATAGGTGTTAAAAAGTAAAAATACCTAATGTACGTATTGATGTTAGATCACATGAATCGAGAACGGCTACATTCGGGTAATTTCTAGTCCGAAGGCATACAAAAATCGTAAAAATCTAATGTATGTAGCATTGTTAGATCACAAGAATCGATAATGACTTTTTTTTTTAAGACTTGTAGCTTTTAAAATATTTCAGTCTTAAGAAAACTATATCATAAGTTTCCGACTTATATACCAATTAAGTAGTTTGCAGAACAATTTTCATAAGAGATCACATACAAATAAAGATTGAATGTAGCTCAAATTTTAGATATGATAGTCTAGACACAAGTCCTTTTCTTCTATTTGGGCAAAATTTGTCTTTCATAAATCCAAACTGACCAATCATTTTTTGTTTAATATATTCAAAAATGTCTTAACTTTTGAAAAATTTCAATTCAGTGATCAAGCTTTTAAATTATTCAATTAAGTGACTACTCTTTTAAAACTTTACCATTTTAATTCAAAAGGTTAATTGTAATAATGTGTCGTGTTCACTAAATACCACGTGAATATTTATATATTAGTCACATTAATAAAAACTAACATTTTGATGCAAATTTTAAAATATTAGTTACTCGATTGAAATTTTTTGAAACTTAAATGCTGAATTTAAAAAATCCAAAAGTTTGAATTGGTTATCTATAATATAAATCTTAAGAAAACAAAAATATGTAGAGTAATTAAATTATATATCGAACGTGGCCTGTGATAAAGACAGAGACTGACTCACATAGGATAATCTCCAATGAATAGCGACTACTAAAGCCAAGAAAAGAGAAGAGAGGGTAGAGCGCGTGTATCTCGTTGCACATATTTGTTTCGTGAATGTGGAGAATTTCATCAAGCGCGTGGCAAGGGAGCGTGGGCTGGAAAACTCTTCCGTAGGTTTGAACTCCAAATGGCCAAACTAACGTTTAGCACATCTGTTCAGTATGTTAAAATAAAAGGAAATTATCGTTTTTTTGAAAAAAAAAAAAAGTCGCCTCGTGGGGTGGACCAATTGGGTAGACTTTCATAGGTTTGAGTTAATATTAATTTATTAATTTATCACTTAATTTTATATTATTAATTTATTTAAATTTTGTTTAAATTTATATTTAATAAGTTTTTAAAAGATAAAAATTATAAATTTTTTCTTATTTAAAAACTAAATTCTAAGTTGACAAGGAATTAAGAATTTTTTAATTTAAGGAGTTAAAATAAAAACTATTTTAATTAATTAATTATTCAATTATTAAAAAATGACGACCTTAATATTTTTTTCTCGAATTCACCTATTTTGTATTTAGGGAAAAAGTATTTTTTATTCTATTGTTAAGAACGTGAATAATTAAAATAAACATAGTGATTACTTAAAAATATTGTGTTTATTATACTTGGGAATATTAAATGTTTGAATAGTGCTAAGAGCGGGATTTCTTCTTCGTAGTTCTGATGGAAGCTGGATCAGAGGGGGTTGTCGAAACATTGGATGCTGTACATCTCTCCATGCAGAGCTTTGGCCTATAGCAGATGAATTAAATATGGCATGAGACTGCTGATTTCGCTGTGTGAAACTGGACATTGATTGTCTTTTGACAATCAATCTTATAAACCAAGATGATTATCAATCCAATGCTAACACCAAATTTCTTAGACAAATCTATATACTCCTCAACAGAGATTGGCAAGTAGATTTGGCTTATGTATATCGTGAGAGAAATAAGTATGCAAAATTTCTCACGACCTATGCACTAACGATAGAAAGAGGTTTTCATGACCTAAAGATCCTACCTAAAGAATTGAATAGAATTTTACGTGATGACACCATGGGTGTTGGGTTATAAATCAACAACATTCAATATGAATATCGCTGATACGTAAAGTTTAGAGAGGTTTAATAATACGCAACTTTACTCCTAACTAGTAGAGACGTTGTTTCCAAATAACCAATATGAAAAGAATCAGAATTGGATTAAGATTATAATTATAACTACAAATTATAATAGAAAATTTAATTGAAAACAAGTCTTTAAATATTTTAGCAAAAAAGGTTAAAAATAAAAATTATATCTAAATTTAATATAGGTTAAATATAAATAAGAAAATAACAAAAGGAATAAAAAAAAGATACAAGTAAACAAAAAACATTGAGATAATCATCAAAGAACAACATGGCAGGCCGCCAACAAGTTTCTGGCGGTAAGTTTCACGCGCCGGCGCGGAGCGTATGGATAAGATGTTTGAGTTGAATTAACTCCACGTCTCATTAGGCTTTGGATTTATTTAAAAAGGTAAAGTAAATAACTAATAAGTGCTTAGTGGATAATGAAGGTGAAAAAAAAAATGAAATCAAAATTCATATTTTAATCAACGCTTTAGCAGTTTAGCTTTAGTTACTTTGTATAGATATAACTAATTTCTCTTAAAAAAGATATAATTAATTTAATTGCCTATATTTTTATGATAAATTAAAATTTAAATACATTTTGTATTATAGTTAAGATTTTTCAAAGTAAATAAAATTTACTTTATCGAAACAATAGACATTCGATAACAAATAAGTAAAGGTGTCATCGTTAACTAAATTTACAGTATTATGTATCTTAATTTACCTAAAATTATTTTTTTAGATTTTATATTTAATACTCATTTTCACATGTATATTATTTTAATTTTCCAAATTTTGCATTAAAAATAAAAAATAAAGGTATGCATTTTAAGAAATTATAAAAAATACTTATTTATATAGAAGGAATGGTTGCTTTTGGAGCTTTTATAAAATAAAATACCTGTGGAGATGCAGACACTCCCACGAAGATGACAAAGACTCTTAACGAATTTGGACCGTATTAATTATTTTTAATTGACATTGTCCTCTTGCTTTTATCATTTTTCTTTATTTGGTGTTTAATTATGTTTGTATATTTGTATATTTCGAAGTTTGGCAAGTTATGTCCAGACTTTAGATATGCAGTCCAAATTGTCGTCTGAACTAATTTGAGATTTAGAATATATGAAAATTAGTTTATTCTAAAATAGGTTTCTTCAAATTAAATTTCAAATATTTAAATTTAATCATAATTATATTTAAATTTCATAAAAAAAACTTTTTTAAGTTTAATTAATTATAAAAAATTTAAACTTAATCCTATTAAATTCAAAATTAATGTATCATAACTAGGTTTGACATAATCTAATTTTTTATTTTAAAATAAAAAAGTAAACAATTGACATTGTTTTTTTAATAATTTTTGGGTCTCAGGCCTACAGCCCAAGCCCGACCTAGATAGCCCGAGCTTGATCTTGATCTAAGACTCAATTTTTTTTAAAAAATCAAATCTAAAGTTCGATCAATTTAAGACAGGCCGAGACAAGCCAGACTGAATCCGAGTCTAAGTCCAAATGCTATAAGTATGTATATATCCTCACTCAAAGCCTTGAATGCCATGATTGTTCTTCTTATGTTGTACTATAAAATTTTATATCCTACTTGAGATATCAAGCAAATTATTTAGGGATAACAAATAATAAAGTACTAATTTTTTAATTCAATGGTCAAGTTTTTAAAATTTTTAATTAAGTGATTATCATTTTTTACTTTAATAAATCAATTCAAAATGTTAATTCTATTAATATTTTACGGATTTGACTAACATAATTTTTTTTAATCTACGATAATAGATGTTCACGGGAAAATTTAATTGTCTATTAATCATCATCTGGATTGAAATGCAAAAGAGCTTATAAGTTGAGTTTTTTAGTCTACGTAGATGATTAGTTGACAATTAATTTTTTACAGTAATGCTTATACAACTAATTAACTCAATCAATTTTTAATTAACAAGATAATAATTAATATCAATTATTTTTCTTTTAGTTATTCAATAAAACAAATAATTTTCAAATCACTTCAAATTATTAAATATGAGTTTGAATTCAACTCAAAATCTGAATCTCAATAAAAATAATTTTTATTTATTAACTTTGGATAAGCCTTCCTTCCCTAGAAAAGATGAATAAGGATTCTTCTTAAGGTAGACCAAATTTAACTGAGTTGGGCTTTTGAAATCAATCCTAGGGTAAGCCAGTTTGTCAAGAAAAGTTCAAGTTATTTCAACGTTCTGTTCCAAATTATTCCATCCACATATTTTTCTAAATTATACATATTTGTGTAGATGAGATGGTCTAAAATAGGATTGACATAAGATTATAAGTACAGAGGATTTGATCCCTCAAAATCCTCAACTTTATTCGATTGTTGGCTCGTTTTAATTTGATAAGTCACTAAATAATTTATATAAAATAGGTAATTTATGTGTAAAATAGAGACCATAAGAGAAAAAAAAGTATAAGAAAAAATAGAAAGAGGTGATTAAAAATGATACGATTCTACTGGAACTTACTGAAAGCATAAGCCTCGATAAAAAACTTTGATGCACTAAGATACGAGTAAAAGAACTCATATAGAAATGTCCATAAGTCTTTTGAACATTTTTTCTTTGAATCTTATGTCTTATATTTAACTTACATATTTAATATATAGTACTTCCTTATTAGTTATTTAGCCTAAATTTTTTCTTACTTAACCTAAATAATTTTTTGCAATGATTTGTTTGATTTATTTATTTATTTGTCTTCTTTCTTCTTTCTTATTTATATATTTATTTACTTATTTTATTTTTTATTCTTTACCTTCTTCTATATTTAGTTTATTGTTTATTTGTATACACACATATTTATATACACACACACAGTTTTACCCCTAACTGGTTGAAAAGTTCTTTTCGATAACCTATATATATATGTATGTATGTATGTAAAATAATCTCTTTATGAATTAAGAGTAAGGTTGCATGATACTAGATCTTTCCGAATCTCACGTATCAGTAAAATTTTTATTGAATTGTCGTTGTTGTAGGTAATTTATATGCAAACTCGAGAGTTATTTAAGTGAGCTTTAAAAGTTGACAGATAAAAAAAGTTGAAGAACATATAAAGACATGAGTATGAAGTTCGTCCATAGTCCATAGATGGTTAATTAAATCCATACACGTGATTGGTGAAACTCTTTCAACAGAGAAGAGAATCATATTCGTTCACTTCACGAGTCACCACTCGAATGGAATCTCCCATATTAAACTTTCAAATGAATGCTTTTCCAGCTTGGGAGTGGAGCTATTCAATAAGATTCTTGTCCAGATTATTAATTATTCCTAAAATATAGTTTATCCATGTTGGTTAAAGATTCAGATCAATGATGAAAATGGGTTAGATTTATATAAAAAAAAAGGCAATGGGTTAGTTTGATCTACAGAAATTGTGAGAAGTTAAACCTTTGGACGTTTCAGGACAAAATTCAATTTAATTCTTTAAACTCGAACTTAATTGGAAGACTGTTCAAAATTAAGTGACGAATTCGATTCAATTAGTGTTTAAAAATTTAGTTCTTTCAAGCTCAATCCGTCCTTTTTTAAATCATTATAGAAAGAAATAATTTGTAGAACATTAATATTTTAAATGATAAGCACATAAACAATCTTTATCAATTATATCACTCCCTTAGGCCTTGTTTGGTTGGAATGGATTATTGCTTGAGAAAGAAATCTTTTTGTTAAAATTTATATTATCACGTTTGGTTCATTTTTTTGAGTAGTTGGGAAAGTAAAAATTTTCTCAATCTAAGGAAAGTAGTAGCACTTAATTTGGATTCTAAATCTTATCACTCCTTCTTAGTATTTAGATTATTTTCTTCAGGAATTTAATCAAAAACATATGCTAGCCAATTCAACCATTCATTCTCTCACAACTCTACGACAACTTTTTTTTAAAACCCTACCTCACCTCATCTTCAACTATTCTTATTGTTCTCCCGTTAGCAGATTTTAGATTTCAAATTTGTTAAATTTAGGATGTTCAGAAGATATATGACATATTTTTTATTTTTATTTTGAGATTGTCTAGTTGAAATAATGCACTATTTGTATTTTTTTAATGTTAGAAAAATTTTGATATTTGATTTGAAATTTAAGATTTATCTTTGTATTCGGTTGAGGTTTTTTTAATATTTTTCAATACTATATTTATGATATAACATTATTATATGATTAGAATATCATAAATTAAAAATAACATTTAATAACGTAACTTATATTACAAATTAACATTATTTAACGATTTCAATTTTTATTTGGTTTGTAGGGATATAATTGAAAACACAAGTCAAAATTAAATTATATTCCATGAAATACTGCTGCATACTAAACATTATAATAAGAATCTACCCAAATTTTCTATTAGAATTTTTTTAAATATCCAAACATATAAATATCTTTACTTTTCATAAATTTATTTTCCGATGAATCAGATTTCTTTTTTTTTTTATTTTTTCGCCAACCAAATAAGACCTTAGAGTTTTTTATTTTTAGCATTCTGCTAGCATTCAATTTCTTCTTTATAGTCATATGGATGAAGCAATACGAAGAAACTCACATTCTAAAATTACTTAATCTTCAAAATATTATAGAAAACTCGTGCTCAGTATAAAATAAAAAGAAATTCACTTGATATTATACCAATAGAATGCAAGCTAATTACAGCTTAATGTTGATCATGTACTAATTATAAGGCCTCCACTTGACTTGGTACAACTCCAATCCAAATGATACCTTCTTAAGATATATATATATATATATGATATGTAATTAGGTTAGATACAGCTCTTCAATTTGAACAGACAACCCAAATCCACCATGCAATATTGGAGCCAAATTATACTACTCGAATATCCAATTAAAAAAAATAATGTTGGATATGTCAAAGTGAAACTCAGACTCAGTCAATTATAAAGAAAACTGGTGGATGTTTCAACAACATTTGAGCTCATTGACAGTACTTAAGGACTGCTTCTTGTCACAATCCAACACAAGTTCAACATTAAAAAAAAAAATTGTTTAAACCCTAAAAATTTATGTTAATAATTTTTTTTCTAGTTTAAATACAGAATTCACGAGAATTTAAATTATTCGCAATTTTAAATTTAATTAATTTTTATTCAAAATGTTTTATAATCTCCGTTGAATGGATGATATTAAAAAAGGAGAAAAATAAATAATAATTCAAAGTTTGTTAGTATGAATAGTCTGAATATAAAATTGTTGGTAAATTTAGTTTTTAATCACGATTACTCTATTAATTATTTAATTAATTACTCATACAACAAACAAAATTATATTGGTAAATCTAATTTTTAATCACGATTACTCTATTAATTAATTAATTACTCACATGACAAACAAAATTATATTGGTCTGCTTATTCACATGACAAGTTGAACTTGGTATAACACAAGTCATGGTCACTAGCATGTAAGTACCAACTCAAAAACATGATTTTTTATTTTTGTTTTCTTTATTATTAATCTAATTATAAATTATTTGAATTTAAACACAGGGAGAAAGAATTTTAAGTGTTTAGGCCTGCAATAGACAACTTTGACCGGTTTAAAGATAAAAGACTGTATTATTGTATAATATATGGTTGGAATATATCTATAAACAACTAGTCTAGGTTTGAGAGTTAAAGAAGCATAGTAGATAGCTACCTTTACATTGCATCTGAAGATGGTGGATCATCCAGGAGCTAGTGCTTCAAGTGAAGATGGAAGAATCAAGGAGCAAGACCGGTGGCTACCGATAGCGAACGTCGGCCGGATAATGAAGAAGATGCTGCCAGCGAACGCGAAAATCTCGAAGGAAGCCAAGGAAACGATGCAAGAATGTGTGTCGGAGTTCATTAGCTTTGTGACCAGTGAAGCGTCAGAGAAGTGCAAGAAGGAAAGAAGAAAGACAGTGAATGGAGATGATCTTTGCTGGGCTATGGGAGCTCTTGGTTTCGATGACTACGTTGGTCCTTTGGTAAGGTATCTTCAAAGATATCGAGAATTGGAAGGTGATAAGGCTAGCAATAGCAATCCTGAAGATCAAAAGGAGGAACCATCTTCTTCGTATCAGCCAAGAAATAACCAGTATGATGCTATTGAGAAGAGGCATAGCAACAAGTCAAGGTCAGCTCCATAGTAACAACTTTCGGAGAGAGTGATCTGTAATTGTAGGATTTGTATGTTGAGATTTGTTTACCAATCTGTTCCAATGTATTGTTTGATCGATCTAACAGCGGTTTTTTGGAACAAGGGTTGGAATTCTTTCTAGGTATTTGATCAGAAATCGAATCAGTATATGCTCCTTTTTTTTCTGCAGATAAAACAAAACTGGTAAAATTTCATCTTCTTGAACAAAACGAAGAGGAACAACATACGATTAAGCTTAATTCCCATCAGTGTTCTTGCATCAACATAAACTGTTCTTGACATTTTCAAACAAGAACTTGTTGATCTGTCATGAACAGTGTTTTGTGTTGATGAATCTTTGTTCTTATCAGTCCCCCTTGTCTGGGGACAGCCTCTAGTTTCCTATAGCCGACTGCTATGAAGTCATTGTCCGGTTATCTTTAGCTTAAATTTTTTTTTTCTTTTTCCCAAAAGTCCACTTCCATGTCTCCATCTGCCAGAACTGTGTGTGTGTTGACCAAGAGAAGGTAAAGTATACCTCTAGGGTTAGGGTTTCTTTAACCAACAATGTCTTCGCATGCGAGTGGGGACCATTTAGCAAAACCAAATTAGATAATAACACTTAAAATAATTTTCATGAACATCTAAAGATTATAAATATGTGGTTCTCTTAATTAAAATTAGGGTAGAATAACTTCCCCGAGAAGTATAGTTTGTAATTACTGTGAACAATTAAGACTTAAACAGAGTAAGATCGTAACTAAAACGAAATTAAAAATATTAAAGATATTATATGTGAAACTTTCTTTTAATTTAAAAACTAAAACATAAAAAATTCTTTTTGAAAATGATAAATTCCGTTTGAATAGAGATCTTCTAAAATTAGGGTTCATAAGTTTCGAATTTCATAAGCGAGTTACACTTAAAATAACATAATTTAATTTTGAATTTCATAGATAATTTTACAAAGAGGGTTTTACGCTCGAACTCAAAATAAAATTAGTATTATAAACTCGAACTTGTGAAAAATACTTGTTAATTTGAAAACCAAAAAACTAAAGAAATATGAATAGGTTGAAAACCATTTGAACATATCTTGTAAAGATAAGGAATTATACTTTTTGGGTTTGAAGAATTCTTAGATTGCGTCTATTGTCTTAAACTTTCCTTCAAAAGTCATTAATGGTTTCGGATATGGAAAGAATGCACAAGTTATAAGACTAGGAATGAGACAACAAGCGAGACAAAAAGATAAAGCCTAGAATACATCGGCCAATAAGCTCTTTGGTCTTTACGAACAAAAATGTCGAAAGAATATCTATTTTGGCTGTATTTACACTCCTTTTAATTCAAAAAAAAAAGAAGAAGAAGAGTTATTAGATTAACTAATTCAAATAAATAATTATAATATATAATAATTCTTCAAAAAAAATAATTAGAATATGATTTAGTAGGACATAAATAAGTAAACCATCCATTGAACCTAATAACATACCCTAATTCTCTCTTTTTTTTTTAAGTTTAGAAAATATAAAAATCTGAATCTTACACATGGAGGCTCTCAATTTTAAGTTTTTCATAGAAGAGATCCATTTACAACTATAGATGTATCGTTATTGATTAATGAAATTTATACCTTGATATATATTTCTATTTAATGTCTAACGATGATGATGATAATTATGAGTTCCTTGACGTAAAATAATATGTAAATGAAGTTTTAGTAAATAAATTGTAGTCAAAGTGATAAATTAAGAAACACTAAGGCAATGCTTGGTTGATGGTTTATTAATGAAATGGAATGAAATTTACATTGTTTAGAAGAAGGAATTATAATATAATAGAATGAAATGAAATAGAAGAGGAAGGTTTCATATTACATGTCATTCCATCCTAAACAGTAAAAATGAGAAACCTCCAATTTGAAAGATTTAAGATGGAATATAATGAAATAAAATGGAATGAGATAGAAGAGGAATGTTTTATATTACATCTCATTTCATCCTAAACAATAAAAATTAGAAATCTCCGATATAGAGGATTTAGGATAGAATGTAAAATGATAGACAACTTTTCACTATATTACATTATAAATTTTCTTCTATACAATATTTCACTACAGTACATTATAAACCCTTCTTCCAAATAACATTTCACTATATTACATTATGAATCATTTCATCCCTCCCAAACAACAATTTTCTAATATTACATTCCATTCCGTTAAAAATCTTATGTCCAACCAAACATAGCCTAAACTTTGTTTTTTTAGATATGCTTGGACTATTATTCTAGTGTCTTATAAAATATACCAAGTTTAATGTAAGAATAATATTGCTAGGTTGAACTATTTTGGATAAAATTATAAATATATTTTAATGGACTTGATATTTTAATTTAAATCAATGCCTGTAAATTAAATTTAAGTATAAATTTTAAAAAATTAAATTTTAATTTAGACTTTTGATATTGTAAAAAATTGGAATCTAAAAAATAAAAAATCTTATCAAGTTTATCTAAAAAAATTCCGAGGAGTTAACAAGACTAATTAGAGCTATCGATGGGTATATAAAAGCTGGTTCAAGCTTGCATGCATGCATACTACGGTCTCACTGGTTGCTTATCTGTCATAATTACCGATTAATATCTTGCTTCAAATTTCTTAAATATTCTGAAAATTCTAAAACCACTAAGACTACTGTTCTGTAAACCTTATGGTTGATGGAATTTATTAGGAGAAAGTAATGTTATAAATGACAACTGTTAATTATTAAAAACGTTACTTAAATGAAAATGAATGATTTTTCTTTTTTGGCTTATGAATTAATGAAAATGGAAATGTAGTTTGAAGATTAATAATTTGGTAATTGCCCTAAACTTATTAGGTATGATTAAAACAACCAAATTGGTTCGGACGATTCAATCGCAAAAGTCTTTAACCGACCAACTTTTTGGTTCGGTTTTTATTTTTTTGTTCAATTTACTTTAATAATTCTTATTGTTAAAAATCAATCAGTTTATTAATTAATCAATCAATTTTTGTAAACTTTTTTATAAACTAAAATAAACTAATTAATTTTCAATTAAAAGTCTAAATTTTTAATTAAAATTTAAATTAAAGACAGTCTCGTTCAGTCTTATTTCAAATTCTTCAAATTTATTCAATCCTTAATTAATTTTATAATAGTCTAATACTGATTGCACCATTTAAACATTAAACCTCTTGTTCTTGTAATTTGACTCTCCGTCAAACATTGCTTATAAGACATATTGTAAATTAGAAGGAGAAAATGAAAGTAGCATTAATTATAAAAGAGTTGCACTTTAAACTTTTGAGATAAGAGATTGTAAAGTATTCAATCTTTTGGGATTTTCTTAATTTAGTGTTCAAGTTTTAAATATTTTCAATTAAGTATCCAACTTTTTATAACTTTAACAAATTAATTCAAAATATTAGTTCTTTTAGTATTTTGCTAATTAGGTTAAAGCAATATTTTTGGTCCATGATATATAAGCTTCGATGTAAAAAATTAATTGTCAATTGTTTAATGGAGTGTTTTAGTTCACAAGAATGATTAGTTGGTAATTAATTTTTCATATGAATACTTACATGTTATGGACAGAAAGGGTTCTATAAGTCAAATCAACAAAATACTAATAGGACAAATAAGAATGGTCTAATTGGTTTCAACTCTTCACTTAAGGCTCTCCTTTGTAAGAGGTCTTGAGTTCGAGTTATAAAAAAGAAGAGGAGAGGAGAAATTTTCCCTGTTGATGATTCTTTAGCCTCCTGGGCATGCTCCTTGGTCGGATTGATTGCGGGCGTTTTGCTTCCAGCAGTAGTATGGGATTTGAAACTACTAGGGAACCTGATGCTGAGCAGGGTCAGTGATCAATCAACAACTGAACGATCAGTATGTGACGACTTCTTATGCGTAAAAATGTACAGACTATGTAAAAACTTGAGGGACCTTAGAGTTAGAGATTGATAATTAGTCCGGTAAAATTAGGATACTTAATGTATATAAAAAAACAAAATACTAACATAACTAATATTTTGAAATGAGTTGTTAAATTTATAAAAAGGTTAGTTATTAAAAATTTTAAAAGTTTGGACATTAAGTTTAAAAAATTTCAAATTATTGAAAATTTTAAAATCTGTTATCCCTATAGTGTATTATTATTTGATTACAAAATTATCACACTCAAATGTTGAAATTTTTTATTTTAATAATTATCATATCCTTTTAGATCTCTTAGAATAAATTAAAATTTACATGTAATACGTGGAAAAATTAGCCAAAATACATGGGTCATAATACTTTCTTAAAACAAAAAACTTTGAAATTCTTCATAATATATATTTTTTTGTCAGAACTTAGATTGGATTACACAATAAGGATAGTCATTTTTTCCCCAAAACTTATCACATTATCATCGAATTTTCAATTTTCAAATGGCAATTAATCTTATTTATTTTTGTAATTGTGATAATTACTTCTTAATTCCCGAGCTATAGCATTTCTTTAAAATAAAAACTTAGAAATTTTATGTAATATTTTAAAGCTTAAATAGTCTTTTGAATATTTTTTTCCCTTTGTTATAATTTATAATGGGTTAATTATTACAAATGTTTTCCTTTAAGCACGAACTTGTCCCATAAGATGCGTTAACCTCTTTGCACGACAATCTCACTTAGCTCCGTTAAAGCAAGATTCAACTTTTTCTCGTAATCGTCGACTAACCTACTCGTTAATATTTCACTCTCGCACTCTTGCAAGAAAACTACCAAAGAATCAAATATTTATGGTAACAATAAGAACAAGAAAGAGATAAGCAAACGCTAACATTTATTACTTTCCTCAAAGTATACAAAGGAATGTTCTCTCGTATCCCAGTGTCTCCTACACTCACTTAAGAGCAAGGCTCAAATGAGTTATTGATAAGTATCTCTATATGGCCCAATTTAAAATCTTAATGGAACTATAGCTAATATCATAATCATATCATATCTTATCGTTACGAGATTACATCACACTAAGTCCACCTTTAACCACCGTTTGTATTCTATACTACTTTCCTCCGGCATGAGACATTTATCATTTATAAACCATAATTTCTCCTTAGCTCCTAATGATATTCGCATAGATCTAGACCATGAGAGACAGTTCTCTCTGATGAGAGAAGATGATACAAGTATCATACTTGGATGGTCTGATCCTTGTAGCTGTAGTGGATCTCCATCATTTTTGTGTCCAAGTGTTTGAAATGGGTTGGTTTCTGCACCACAATTGACTCCAGCCATCGAAAACGCTTGATAGAAACGCTAAAACAATTTGCAGCATAAACAGAGTATAACAGAGGAGAAGATCACAGCGACAACGAGAGCAATGTAAGTCGACTGTCTCTGATACCAAACATCAACAAGGCGTATTCAATGTTGTTGAGGGTTGAAAAACAAAGAGAAGTGCATATGGTGATAGGAGATGTCGCTGATCAAAGTGTTATGTTAATAAGAACAAGTCAAACCTTAAAAAAGGCAATGGGAATAGCAAGACTGAGGCCAAAGAGAGCAGTCAGTGGCACAACAAGAAAAGGGAATTCAAGAAGAACAGATATTGTGATTACTGTCGGACCACGAGAACACCTTCGATCATCAAGTAAGATCAAGTACGTCGCTACAGGTCGCCCACTCTGGCAGCTCCACTTCCGAGCACGATTTCTCACAAACCAGCCGTTAGAATCCGATCTCCACCGTTCAGAATGAAGTCCACATATGGAAAAACAACATATCCAAAAATCAGGACGATCGGACACCGGGAAGACCGTCAAAAGTTGGACGGAAGAATCTGGGCGAGTTGGGACTAAAGGCTGGAAACTCTCTTGTTTTATAAAATGTGGAAGTCTCTCCCTCTCTTCTAGTTTCTGCATTTTCTTTTTGTTTCTGAAGTGGCCAAATAAGTGGCCTTATTTTTTACAGCTGGTACCACATGGGAGGGACCCAACAAATCGGTAGTAGATGTCAATTTGACGGAGTGAGCGGTAGGACGAGTGGAATGCCATTTATAGATTCCAGATTTAGTTGAGTCTTGAAGAAGAAGTGCCCCCGTGCGAAGATCCTTCACAAGGTAGGAATTAGGTAAGAAGGTGATAGAAGTGTCGTTATTATGATATAATTTAGAAATAGAAATAATATTGCAAAAAACCGAAGGCACATGAAGAATATGATTAAGATGAAATTTAGTGGTAGGAGTAAGAAGAGAAGTTTAACTAGTATTTGAGATGGCTAGGCCCGAGCCATCTCCAATAATGAGTTCCTCAGTTAGAAGAGAAGTTGAACCAGTATTTGAGATAGCTAGGCCCGAGCCATCTCCAATAATGAGTTCCTCGGTACCATTATAGGGGGAGTGAAGAGCAAGGTTGCCAAGGTCATTAGTGACACGATGAGTAGCGCCATTGTTGAGGAGCTAGCCATTGGAGGTGGATTCAGTAGTGGTGGCAGCATAGGTATGAGGAAATGGGAATTGGTAGCCTCTGGTGACAGGGTGAGGTTAGGCATAGCGAGGAATCACAGGTGGTTTGGAGGTTTGAGAAGGTAGTATGGCGTTCAGATATTGATAGCAAAAAATGGGACATTGAGAGATATAATGACCTTGGTTTCGGCATCATTGACAACGTCCTTTGAAGGGTTGAGAAGGCCGAGTATGAGGAAGGGAGTTAGATTGGTTTGGAGTGGGGTGAAGGCCGTCGTTGGAGGAGGAAGGTTGGTTTTGATAGTTACAGTTTTGGTGTTTGGCCGCATAGTTAACAGTAGCAAGGAAGGCGTTGGAAGAGTTAGTTTTGTGTTTGAGGGAGAGTACGCAGTTGATAAGTTTTTCATGTAACTCATCAAATGCGATAGGAGTTTCACGGGTTTAAATGGCATTTATGACACTATCATAGTCAAGATTGTTGAGTTGGTTAAGAACTTTGTCAATGATGTCCTCAGGATCAAGGGGACGACCAAAGGAGGCTAGTTGGTTGGTACAATGCTTGATATCTTGTATATAGTCAAAAATCGAACGAGTACCGTTGATAATATTGCGAAGATGATCTTTTGATTTGTTTAAGATGGCCTTTGGAGGGATTGGCATAGGTCTTGGCAAGAGTTTGCCAAACATCATGGTTAGTTGGACATTGTGAAATGAGAGGAACAAGTGGGTTGGAAAGCATGCTAGCAAAAGCTCAAAGAATGAGCTTGTCTTGACAGAACCATGTGGTGTTGGTAGGATTAGCAATGGTT
Organism: Erythroxylum alaternifolium; assembly: GCA_027478495.1. Classification (NCBI taxonomy): domain Eukaryota; kingdom Viridiplantae; phylum Streptophyta; class Magnoliopsida; order Malpighiales; family Erythroxylaceae; genus Erythroxylum; species Erythroxylum alaternifolium. The sequence continues at coordinate 86,667,507 of JANIIA010000192.1, read as the reverse complement.
GTATCATTTTCAGTAATGGTTTTAGAAGGAGCATGATGAGAACCATTTATGAATTTAAAAGGGAGCAGGATGAGAACCATCTATGAATTTATGTAGGTCATAGCCAGGAAGGGTAGCTTCAAGCTGAGTTTTCCATGTATATAATTTGTGGGAGTGAGTTTGAGTATTTGGGAAAGGGAGATGATGATGAAAGGCTTAGTAGGTTCAGATTTGTTAGGGATAAGAGATTGATCATTAGTTGCCATTGAAGACGAATGAAGGTGAAAAAGTCATGGGAAGCAAAGTAGGAAAACAAATTTGTATCAATGCTCTAATACCATATAAGAGGAAACAATATCAATTGTGATTAAAAGCTTAAGAGTATTATTAACATTAGATAGGTTTATATACACAACATATATATGGAGTACAAAGATAACAGCTATCCTAAATATGATTACAATTCTAATTAAAACGAATAAATCAAGGAGAAGATTAGGAAGAAAAATTAAGGAATATGTACAGTTGATATTATCTACAATAGTTAAACATAATATTAGGAGAGAATGTCTATCAAGTCTCACAGTTGTAGAGACACGTGTTTTTTTCTTCGATATGATAATAAATAAGGTGCTTTTTTCCTATGAAAATGGAAGCATCTATATTTTTATACTATTATTGATTAATATTGGAAAAATTATTTCTAAAATTTACCTGTAAAAATATTTATATTTATATATCCAATTACAACATTAATATTTAAATGGCATTATTAAGTTATATTATTAATATTCTTCTCATAGCAATTCCTTGCAATGAAATTTGGTTAGTTATACCATTGATGCTTCACGTTCAATATTTATCGCTGTTTATTGTATGGATTAATTCAATTTAAAGCTGTCTAATACAATTTGAAATTGCAATTTGGTATGATATACTATTCTTTTTTAGTTTTTTAGTCAATAGGCTAATTAACGAGTGTTAGATTATCTTCTATTAATTAAATATGAAAATGCTAAAGAGTTTATAAGTAGTAAGAGTCAACTATCTAAATGACTAGTTATAGTTATTTTAGTAATGGTTGATTTAAGCCTAATTCTTGTTAATAAGTTCTATACATACTAAAAATTTTAATATGATATCAGAGAAAGTTTGGTCTGGATTATTAATTTGATCTCCAGTCTTAGTGATCTGGTTCGGTTATCGCTGCATTTATTTCAAGTGACAACTGGATGTTCGGTCCTAGTTATACTTAAGGGAGAGTGTTAAAATATCCCACATTGATTAAAAATGAAAATGATAAAGGATTTATAAGTGGTAAGGGTGAACTATTCAAATAACTAGGTCTAGTCATTTTGGCAATAGTTAACTCAAGCCTAATTCTTGTTAATAAGCTCTACACTATAACCATATTAAAAATTCTAATAACGAGATTAAAATAATTTTATTTTAATGACTTATTTATAAAAAGAAAAAATTCAATAGTTTGTTATTAAAATTTATATTAATATGATTAATAAGTTTTATTAGTTATTTTGTGAATATATTATAAGTAATAAAAGGCACACCGATATTTTTGTCGTTAAAGCTTAATATCGTTTTTCACGGAAGTTCTATTATAATATTATTTACAACGGTTTAAATTTTGTAAAGAGTAATTCTATTTGAGTTTTAAAACCATCACATGTTTAAAAATAAATAATTAAGAAAATTATCTGTAATTATTCATGTTCTTTAAATTAGATATTGGATGAAATTATTGAATATATATACTGAAATTTTTATAAAAATTAAGAAACATTAATAAATTAATATTTAATATTAGTTGAAAAAATTTAAATAGTCTATCAATAAATCTCTAGTTTGTAGGATATAAATAAATTGTTACTATTATTATTGTTATTATTAAGTGAAGAGTCGAAAAAAGAAACTGAATTGTCCCGTGAACAGAAGATGCTAATCGGTACCTTTGGGGCATCTGTCTTCACAATGCAAAAATATCTAATTGACTAGATCGATCTATAATCAATTCAATAAACACACAATCATTAGCATTTGCAAATTGATTATTGCAAGTTTGCAAACTCCTTTAACCTCATAAAAAGAAAGAAAAAAAAATGATGTAAGAATATGTTAATAGCCTCATTTAATATTTGTTGACTCTGATCAATTATTGAACAAAACATTAAGTCATATATAGTAAAACTTTGAATTTCATATCAGCATAAATATATTATAAAAGGGAATGTATTTCTATTTTCATATAATTATTATTAACTCTTAAAATTATAAATTTATTCAATTACATAATTTTACAACTTTTTTAATGTCAATATTAAAAAAATGGAATATTTTTATGTAAAATATATCAAAATATTATTATTTAAATTGAATTCACCATTTAACTTTTAAATATTAATTTGTTAAATGATAAATTTAAAATATGTAGTTTATAAATAATAATGTGTCCGATAATTTGTTTAATACGCATTTAGTGGATAATAAGTACTGGCTCTATTGATGTAAAAAATAAATAGATATAAATATAATATTAAGCAAGATTATTACGCTTTATTTCAATTGTTTTTACCAATAATTACTTTTCAGTGCATATTATCTATATTAAATGAAGGATACAATCCTGTCTACTTTCCAAAAAGAAATAAGTATCACTAATGCATTCAACTATAAAAAGCCAGGCCACTACTCTAATTTCTAAATCGAATTTATCAAACAGATTCTTCAATAGCTAAGCATATTCGATCACTTCACTTGCTGATCCTTCTCTTTCTGCTCATCTTAGGTATGAAAAACATAAAGAAAAAAGAACTGTATTAGTCAACTTTTTATGTGATGTATAGTATTCTAATAATGTAAGTTTTGGTTCAGTAGATGCATGGAAGCTAACAAGTCGTACTTGTGGTCGACACCCGATGTTTATGCATGCATCCTAACATGCCAACCTTGCTCATGTGGAGTTGGGCATATAAAAGCAGAGTGGTGCAGAGTAAGTAGAAAGAAGTAACAGAATAAGGAAGGAAGGAAGGAAGGATTTAGAAAGGAGGAAAGGAGAATTTAGAAATTAGCTTTGTTATTCTAGCCAATCCATCGATTATATTTATAGAAGGTTTACAACCAATTCTATTGTTAGAATCCTTGACTAAAGAAACGGCCTAACAATATCATAATCATATCTTGGTTGTCAAATTCTCATTCTCCACAAATTTTGTTACAGATCAAGCTTGGCTAGTTTACGGGACACTTTGTAGCTCTTCCTGTTAGTTGATGTGGGTTGCCTAGCTGGTGAGGACTGTTGAGGTGTATCATTACCATCCACTTCTTTTGAAACCTTTGTCCTCAAGGTTGAATAAAGGAAAGTCAGCCTTAAAATTAGACATGATTTTCCAAGTAGCATCGGAGGTGGGTTGACCTTTCCAATGCACCAATATTTGAGGAACGAACTGTCCTGCCAACAAGACTTTTCTGAAGTCTAAAATTTCATGAGGAGTAATAATAGGATGTGAAGACAAAAAATCAGTAGGTAAAGTATCAGAGGAAGGCAGAGGTGATCCACAAAATGGCTTGAGAAGGGAAACATGAAAGACATTATGAATTTTTGCCTCAGGGGGTAGTTGCAGACGGTAAGCTACTGCACCAATGCTGTCCAGAATTAAGAAGTGTCCAAATTAATGCTTGGATAATTTGTTGGATTAACGATGCGCTAAGGAAGATTGCTAGTATGGTTAAAGCTTGACATACACGTAATCCCCTATAAAGTAGGACTTGTCGGAGTGTTTGGCATCTGCTAATAATTTTACGCGATGTTGAGTTCTACGAAGGTTACGTTCGAGCTGTGGAAGCAGAACAGATCTTTGCGCCAACAAATCATCGACTGAAGCAATTGCAAAAGAACTTTGAACATAATCTAACAGAGAGGGGGGCGGCCTTCCATAAACCACTTCGAATATTGAAGTTTTGAGTGAAGAATGTCAAGCTGTGTTGTAGTTGTACTTTGCCCAGGGAAGAAGCTGCATCAAAGATTTAGGATTGTCGGAAGAGAAGCAGCGGAGATAATCTTCTAAACACCGGTTTACAACCTCCGATTGACCATCGCTCTGGGGGTGGTATGCGCTACTAGAAGAAAGAGTAGTGCCCTGTAATTTGAATAATTCTTGCCAAAATTGACTCATAAATACAGGATCACGGTCAGAGACAATATTAGTAGGTATGCCATGAAGACGTGCAATCTCACGTACAAAAACATTAGCTAAAATTAGAGCTGTTACTGGAGATGATAACTAACAAAATGAGCAAACTTTGAGAGGATTAAACCATCACCAACGGTATAATGTGGATAAGCAGAAGGATTGCTCACGATGTTGGCATAAAGTTGTTTGATAGTGGTATTTTCTGAAACAAATTTGTAGAGTGCCGCGAGGATGGCAATCACCGATCAAGAGGATACCTGGATAGAAAGAAAAGAACCACAAGGTAAATGAGATAAAGCATCAGCAGGGGCATTGTCTTTACCCGGTTTATAGAGAACCTCAAAGTCGTAACCAAGCAATTTGGAGAGTCAAACTTGTTGTTCAGGTGTTTGAATGGTTTGGGTTAACAAGGCTCTTAAAGGTTAATGATCAGTTTCTACAAAAATTTGGCTTCAAGAAGATACTGACGCCATTTTTTAACTGCTAGAACGAGAGCATACATCTCTCGGACGTATGTTGATGCAAATTGCATCTTGGGGCAAAGCAGTTTACTAAAGTAGGCAATTGGATGTTTTGCTTGGGTCAACACTGCACCGACTCTAAGGCGTCAATTTTGATATAAAAAGGCTGAGTGAAATCTGGTAAGGTAAGAACTGGTGTTTGGTAAGAGTTGTTTTCATTTGTTCAAAGGCAGAGGAGGCTTTTTCTGACCACACAAAGGTATCTTTGCGGAAGAGTTGGGTAAGAGGAGTTGCAATTGTGGCAAAATGAGCCAAGAAATGTCTATAATAACCAGCGAGGCCAAGAAAGCCTCGTAGTTATTTCAAAGATTGAGGAACTGGCCATTCCAGAATTGCTGTGATTTTGGAGGGATCGGCGGCAACTCCAGAGGATGAAATAATGTGACCCAAGTATGACAGTGAGTAGCAACCGAACTCACACTTTGACATTTTCACGAAGAAGTGGTTCTATCGTAGGATTTCCAAAACAGTCTCCAGATGATTTACATGTGCTTCCCAGGTTGGACTACACACTAAAATGTCGTCAAAAAAGATGAGTACAAAGTGGCGTAGCAAGGAGCTGAACATAGTGTTCATTTCAACTTGAAAGGAAGAAGGGGCGTTGGTTAATCCAAATGGAAGCACGAGGAACTTATAATGTCCTTCGTGTGTTCTGAAAGTTGTTTTATGGATGTCTTTAGGATCAATGCGAAGTTGAAAGTACCTAGCCCTCAAATCCAATTTTGAAAAGAAAGTGTGCCCCGTGAAGTTCATCAAGAAGTTCGTCCACAACAAGAATTGGGAAGTGGTCTTTGATCATTAGTGCGTTCAATGCTCTGTAATCGACGCAAAAGCTCCAAAAGCCATCTTTCTTTTTGACAAGCAAAATGGGAGAGGAGAACGAGCTATTACTGGGCAAATGACACCTTCTGTGAGCATTTCTTTTACAAGCTTTTCGATCTCGATTTTTTGGTAATGAGGTTAACGGTAAGGACCAACGTTTATAAGAGAGGTATTTGGTTTTAAAGGTACTCTGTGAGTTATAGAACGATGAGGTGGTAATCCTTTTGGAATGGTAAAAATATCATAGTATTTGTCGAGTAAAGATTGGATAGTGAAAGCTTGTGTCAGAGATAAAGATGGTGAAATAGGCAATGTGTTATCATTTGGGATAAAAGAAACAAAGATGTGAAAAAGAGAGGCTATGGCGTCAGTGTGAGAATCACATTTAAACTGGACTAAGGATATGCAAGAGGAGGAAGCTTCAAAAATACCATGGAGAGTGAGCTGGGTTCCTTGGTGGGTGAAGCTCATCCAGAGGTCTTTGTAGTCAAAAATATGGGCCTAATGCCTGCCAACCACTGGACCCCGAACACTAAATCTGCACCGTAAATAGGTAACAAATGAAAGTTCACGTAGAAGGTATTGTTGTCAAGCAGCAAAGGTGTCTGAGGGCACAAGCCACCGCAAGCTTAAGTGTCCCCGTTACTAACGGTGACATTAAGATGCTGACTCTTCTGGACCGGAAGTCGTAGATGCGAGCCGATTACCGTTTGCATAAAATTATGCATAGAGAGCCATCAATCAACACTGTTACTGATTTTCCCAAGATTGAGCCGCACAAGCGCAGAGTAGATCGAATGAAACGACCTTCAAGCGCATGCAATGATATAGAAGGGACTGGGTTAGTAGTTGGTTCACATGGAGTGTCCAAACATGCAAGAGAATCATCTT
>JANIIA010000192.1:86638448-86661076 GCA_027478495.1 Erythroxylum alaternifolium | reverse complement strand
TCGTCACAATCTTCCACTATTAATGAGTGAAATTGCACTTGACTGCACTTGTGATCGAGGAAAATTTTCTCGTCACAGTTGAAACACAATCCTTTAGAACGCCTAGCTTCCATCTCGGTTGGGGTAAGCCTTTTAACGGGTACTTTAATTTGGGTTTGTGTTTGCAGGAGATAATTTGAATGAAGGTGGAGGGGGTGATTGTTGTTTGTAGGGACTGGGCTTAAAGCTGCTAGAGTACAGATGGAGGTGAGAAGCACCGTTTTTTATTCAATCAATTTGGCTTGATGTTCTCCAGAGAATTTGGGTTGAGTAAATTTAATTCCTTCCTGATATCATCCTTGAGACCTGATATAAAGCAATCTAATAAATTGCTATTTGTGACGCCAGGAGCTCGTATGGATAAAACTTCAAAATCTTGTACATAGACAGTAACCGAAGGGGTCTGGTGGAGCCTGAATAAAGCTGCCTCATGGTTCTTTAAGGTTGATGGACCAAAACGATGAGTGAGATGACGAACAAAGTTATCCCAGGATGAAAGTTACTAGTTTAAGTTCATCCATTAGAACCACTGTAAAGCAGACCCGATCATATAAAAGCCTGTGATTGACAGTTTCTAATCAACTGGTGTTCGATGATAAAGAAAAAATCTCTCAATTTGGAGTATCCACCGGACAACATTTTCTCCCGAAAACATAGATATCTCCAATTTTGGTAATCTAGGCGTAGTATTTGATAATTGAGGCTCATGAGATGTAGATGAGGATGAAGTGTGATGTGTTTGTGGACGTTGACGGTGTATTGCAGGAGTAGGAAGTAAGGCCGGAAGGGAGGTCGAAGGTTGTTTTTCCAATCGGGAAATCGATTGAATAAGTGCATCTAAAGTTTTTTAAACGTTTTCTGAAGATGAATTGTGTTTTGAAATTTCGATGGAATGAGTCTAAATAGTTAATGGATATGAATATTGTGTATTTGTATTAAACTGACAACCGTGCTTGATGGAAGCACATTTATATACGTCTTGTTTTGCTTGCAGACTTTTGGGTTCCTATCTTCTTTTTCCCTTCTGAAAAATACACTTAAAAATAATTACATGAATTTTACTATTGTGCTTATAATACAATTTAAAGGGATTTTGAAATTTTTTTAATTATTATGATTTTTCAAGGTTTACAAAATTATATAAAAATAATTTAGTTGTCAAAATTTTTTATTACTAATACTTGTGCATTAAAGTCAAAATTCTAAACTTTAAAATTTTAAAAACAAGAGAATGTGAATTTTAAAAATAAAAATAAAAAATTAATATTTTACGATAAAGATGTAAAATGTAAAGTCAAAACATTTTTTAAATTTATGATGAAATGTTCAAAATCCATCGTGGTTATAAGTACTATAAGTATTGTAAAATTAACATTTATAATATAAAGAATAATTGTTCTTAAGAGATTATAAAAAGTAAAAAAAAAAAGAAATGAGAATTTTTATTAAACTTTATTAAAATAAGAATTTCAATAAGCATCAACAGACATTGTTTAACATTTACATAATAATTATAAAATTTAATTAAAAATATAACTTATAAATATGAATCTGGAAAGATTATTTTTAAAAATGATTAAGAAAATAGGATTAAAATGTATCCATAATTTTATTAAATTCGTAATTAAAATAAATTTGATTAAAATTTTAATACAACTTTATCTATTTTTATTTTAAAATAAAATTATTATTTAATTATTTATATTATTGTTTAATTATTATATATTTTATTATATATTATAATTCTTAATTTCCCTTAAAACGGATTGTATACTAATTAGAAATAAAGCTTCGCACTATTATGCTTTTTCAAATTTCTCGTACAAAATGTTGAAGTTCTTGTGTTATATTATAATTCTTAATATCTACTATGACTTTTAAGATATAGGGTGCGTTTCGAGGATAGCAGATCAGCTCATTTTTAACTGATTCAAGTGATTTAGCTATTTGATCTTTTTAAATAGTTGGAAATTTTTGTTTGGTAAGAAGAATAATTAGTGGATTCATCTCAAACAGCTGAAATTAAAAAAGCTACATAATAACAACGTTTCGAGCAACATTTTTGTCCCGTGCAATTGAAAAATTAATTATACCCTCTTTAACAAATAAAGCATAACCACAAACCTTGAGTGCACGATTGTTACTCCTGCATATTTTATTTTTTATTATTTTAAATTTTATAAAATTAATAATAACATAATTATAATTATAATTTAATTTAATTTTTTATTAAAATAACAATTAAATTTAAAATTTAATTTATTTTTATTAAATTAACAAATAAAAGGTCGTGCATTTGCAAATACTCACTTAATGCACATGCATACACTTGTAATAATGTATTTTTAAATCTAATTTTTATAAAATTAATAATAACATAATTATAATTATAATTTATTTTAATTTTTGTTAAAGTAATAATTAAATTTAAATTTAAATTTAAATTTATTTTTTTGTTAAAGCAATAATTAAATTCAAATTTTAATTTAATTTTTTATTAAAGTAATATTAATATAATTAAAATTAAAATAAAAAGTAAAAATAAAAAATAAAAAACACAAATGACAAATTCATGCACTTATAATTTTTTAAAAATTATTATAATAATTAAAATTGAAATAAAAAGTAAAAAATAAAAAAGCCTACATATGAATGACAAATTCATACTTTTATAATTTTTTTAAAAAATATGTTTTTATAATTCATTTTATACATCAACAGTTAATATTAAATATTTGATTTTATCAAATATTTTTAACAAATAATTAATACAATCTACTAATTAAATCAATTGATATAATCAAATATCAAATATCAGCTAAATGCAACCAATTGATTATAAACCCGAATGACTATTAACCAAGTCCAATGACCGGATTACCCTTTACTTGCTAAAGGAGCCATACAGAATACATACCTCTTCCTCAAGAAGAAATCAAAGCAGAAAAGGCTCAAGTCACAGAGAAGAAGAGATCGGCAATCGGCAGCAAGAAGAAGTAAACAACAATGGAGTGCGTGTTCGGACTCGTCGGTAATGGATTTGCGATTGTAGCGGCCGACACATCGGCGGTTCACAGCATCCTCGTGCACAAATCTAACGAAGACAAGATCATGGTTCTCGACTCCCACAAGCTCATCGCCGCCAGCGGCGAGCCTGGCGACAGGTCTCAGTTTCAATCACCTGGCCCATTATTACCATCTCTCTTTTATATTTCTTAACTCTTTCGTTTTGTTTCATTTTTTTTGGTTTTTTTGTTTATGCAGAGTTCAGTTCACGGAATACATACAGAAGAACGTGGCTCTGTATCAGTTTCGAAACGGGATTCCATTGACCACAGCCGCCGCCGCCAACTTTACTAGAGGGGAACTCGCTACTGCCCTTAGAAAGGCAAGTGGGTTTCTCTTAATTTGTTATCTTTGTGCAGATTTAGGATTGTGGGGTTATTACATTGGGCCATTGGCTTGTTAATATTTGCTTCGGGTGTTTATCTACTTTTTCTTTTCGCTTTTTCTATAAGGTAGGAACTTTTATTAGGATGGGTTAAATGAATTGGGATTTAGTGCTTATATGTTGCCTGGAGTTTGCTGGTTCGTTTTCCTGCAGTTAATATTTAGAGCTTTGTGCACACTTAGAGCCTCTGGAAGATGGCAGAGTGATCGAGCAAAAGCCAGCTAGTTGAAAGGCACAAGTATGATAAAGAATCATTTTGATGATTTTGAGCACTAGGGGTCACAGATTTCTCTTTTGAGTGGTAAATTATAACTTCAGTTCAGTTTAAAGAAAGTAGCGTTGTTGGGTTCTGGCTCAAAAAGTCTAAACTTAAGACTAGATAACCTTCTTGCATTAGAACTTCATTAGTACTTGATAAAAGTATTGATCACATATTTGAATGAGAACGAGGAGCAGTGTTTGAATAGCCAACTTTTAAGGAAGCGATTTGACTTCGATAACAAAAGCCAAGATCGTCTCTTAAACAATACAGATACATACTCTATGTAGAAATGCATTGTTAACAATCAAAGCACATTGAACTTGGAGGCACCAATCATTTTTTGCTTCTGGTGTGCTTGTAAATTAATTTGTGGGTGATGTCCTTACGAGCAGCTAACAGTAGCAGGAATGATTTAGAGAACTGATTCTTGGATTAAGTTCTTGTTGTGTTGGATTAATCTTTGTTGTGTTGCGATAACTGATACAGTTCAAATAGTTGTCACTGAAACATTTTTAAAATTATGAGCTATGAATGTACTGTAAAATTATAGACGTGTTGTTCAAAATGACTCACGTTGGATGCTGATCAAAGAAAATGATTTGACCTTTTCTTCTGAATTTTATGCACTACTAGTTCTGTTTACGGTGGAGAATTCAGATTTCTAAAATCAGTATCCTGACTCTAATAATTGCTGTGAATCAATTTGGCCTTTTGTAACAAAAAATCTTACACCACGAAGAAGTTACTGATTTTTGTTTCATACGTTGAACATTTTGTTCTCATGATCTCTGAAGTGATTAGCTTGCCTTGACAACTGCATTGCAGTGATCTCATGAATTATACTGGACTGGATGCTTTTCCACATGATTTATAACTAGTGCCAGACACTTTTCCGTTTTGTATTGACATCTTACTTTCTATATCTCCCTCCTAAGTGTGGATTTTGATTTCAGAACCCATACTCTGTGAACATCCTTCTAGCTGGTTATGATAAGAACATTGGTCCGTCTCTCTATTATGTGGACTATATTGCTACACTTCACAAGGTTGATAAGGGAGCTTTTGGTTACGGATCATATTTTTCTCTCTCCATGATGGACCGACATTACCATAGTGGCATGTCACTCGAAGAAGCTATTGATTTGGTTGACAAGTGCATAATGGAGATTCGATCCAGACTGGTTGTGGCGCCACCAAACTTTGTGATCAAGATAGTTGATAAAGATGGAGCAAGGGAATACGCATGGCGTGAATCTGTCAAGGAGGTTGCTGCTGCCTGAGGATTGTTTTGTTAAACTTCCTTTTTCCTTTCTGGATGTTTAATTTACAAAAGGCTTATGAAGGATGTTGTATCAGACCATGCAAGACTAATTTGTCAGTTGGATACTGATTGAATTTGTTATGTTGAAACAAAAAACTATCCTTTAGCCTATTAATTTTAGTATAATCACCTGAAGCAAGTGTATCTCTCTCAATTTTGAGAGGAAAAGGAATAAATTTTAGTGCAAATACATCAAAGCTAATAATTGTTTTGCTGGTGTAACAGGGAACAATTTTATTAATCCCACAATTCAGGAACCACTAAACATTAACTAAGCATGCGTTCCTGGCTTTAGTTCTAACTCAGGGTCCTCCCCATTTCCCACTATTTTCTTCCAGAACCAGTGGTTTTGCCACAAAAGATACGTCTCTTCTATTGGGACTTGTTTTGTTTCTGGGAGGAGGAAGAATATGAAACTACTCATAATCGCAATCAAACCTGCAAAGAGCAAGAAGATTCCATATCGAAGGTGGCAGAGAGAAACCAGGAAACACTGTGCTATTAGGGCTGTGAAAAGCATGTTCACACAGACCACTATACTCTGACCAGCCGACCTCGTCTCCAGGGGAAAGATCTCACTCGGAACTAGCCATCCTAGAGGCCCCCAGGATCTTCCAAAGGCCAAGACAAACAAACATAAGATTATTACAAGAAAGATTCCAATTCCTTTGGGGAGAACTACCCCTTGTCCAAACTTCAACGCCAGAGTTATGGCCACAGCCACCTGGAAAACAAAACGGTGAAGTAAGTACATACATGCTATAACTTGATACAGAGTTCAGAGGATCATTGCGATTACCATATAGCAGAACATCTCAGTACCAGCCTCCAGGAAGAAAGCTCTTCTTCCGAATTTGTCCACTAAGGACATTGAGATGAGAGCACCAACAACTAGAGCTCCACTTGTTATGACAGATGAATATAGAGCCGCCCCAGAGCCAAAACCTAAGCTCTGAAATATGACAGGTGCATAGAAGAGTATGGAGTTATTGCCAGTGAGCTGCTGGAATGCAGGGATTCCTAGAGCACCTATTATCAACTGGGGACGATTCTTTCTTTTAAGAAGATTCTTGAACGGATGCTGTATGGCCTGTGCTGCTTTGCTAGCATCAATAAGATCGGCGAATTCGGCATCAACCTTCGTTGTGCCCCGTATTTTTTCCAACACTTTTCTGCCTTCTTCTAGTCTGCCTTGTTCTACCAGGCTGTTGGGAGTCTCAGGAAGGAAAACTCCACCAATGAACATTAGACTAGCAGGAACTGTTGCTAAACCTAGAGATAACCTCCAACCCCATGGATGAATCTTTTCAGTTCCATAATTGATCAAGTTTGCAACCAAGATTCCTAAGACAGTGGTCAATTGAAACAACTGGTTAACTGCTCCTCGGACTTTTGCTGGAGCCATTTCTGAAAGATATAGAGGAACTGCCTGTGCAATTAAAATGAGAATGACGTCAGAAAAAAAACCAAAGAAAAAAATTTCCTGTTCATAAGAATAGGGACTCACTTGATTGCCAAATCCAATGCCTACACCCAGCAAGAGTCGTCCTATAATCAGCATCGAAATGTTGACTGCAGATGCATTCAGGACTGCTCCTAAAAAGAAGCTTATTGACCCAACAATGATGCTGGCTTTACGACCTTTGTTTCTTGTCACATGTGAGGCCCCAAATGTTGAAACAAGGGCCGCAAAGTATAGAGAAGATGTGAAGAGGGTTAGTAGTTGATTATCATATTTACAGTAATCTGTCTCGTGGAGATGCTTTTGCTTCCTTCTGTACACTTTTGGAAAGAAGTCCTTTAGGAAATCGTCCATGGAAGTGACTCCACCTGAACCCAATTTACATTTTCAGTTCCTCTAACGCCAATCGCGGAGATACATCCAAGAAAATGAACAGGAAAGCTGTTACAGATCACTGAACTATAAAATGAAATTCCCAGAATATTGCTTCCCTATCCAATAATGCACAACTAAGTATCATTTTTCCTTTTGTTCTCTTTTGGCTCTAAGATATCCCAATACTCTGTACATCCTAATACTATCTCCGGATAAGATCTTAAAAGTTTCAAGTTAAGAAGATGTTCGGAGCAAAGATCAAAACTTTCCTGAAACTGATGAAACAGTTAACAGAAGAGGAATTACAGGATGAAATAGAGGAAATACTAACCAGAAACACCAAGATCATACCCAAAAAGAGACCCTCCAAGAGCTGCAACTACGCAAGCAAAAATGAAATAACCAGTGATCTTGTACTCGTAAAGATGAGCCCTTTGAAGTGTTCCTCCATCCACAAAGCCTCCACCTGCCATTGCTAAAGATCTCTGTCTCCCTCTTAACACGAACAAGACCTAGATATATACTTCTTCGGTTAGTGTTGTTTGAGAAAAGTGGAGGGATGTCCCAAAGAAAAGTCACTGGTTTTCGCAGTGAACAAAGTCAACACAAAGAAATTAAGGAGTTCAGACCTTGGAGCCGAAATTGAATCCAAAAGAAGAAAGAGAGTGGATAAAGACAAAACTTTGACAGCAAATATGGATGAGGCCTAGCAACTAGGAACATTGTCAATCGTAAACTTTTCCAAACGTTTTCATCGGCAATTGGTGCTTTCGGACATTCACTATCAAATAATCACTATCCCAGGCCCTAGGACTATGTATGCCATAACGATCATTTTCTGACTTTATCTTCAAACAAATTAATTAATAAATTAGAATCTCTTAACCATTATAAAGACTTTGTTTAAAATAAAGTAAAAATAAATCCAAATATATAAGATATTAATAAAATCATAATGTAGTTGAAAATGGATGTTAAAGACGTCATCACTCAACTTGAAGGATGGATTTCCCAAGCCACTTTGATTCCCCAAATATAAAATGAAACACAACTTGCATGACAGTAGCAACGTTAATAATTAATTAAAGAAGAGTTGGTTTAATTTAATTGTATAATCCAACCTCATAAATTTCCAAAATATTAAAAAAAAATCCTCAAAGGATAGAGAAAGATGAACTTAATTGTCTTAATACCTTTTATAACAATAAAATTATAGTCACTACTTCTTAAATATGCATTAGAAAAATCTTAATTGCAAAAAATATTAATATTGGTGTTAACTTAACGGATACATCATATTAAATAGCAAGTGTTGTCATTTAAAAAAAAAATTTGTAAATTATATAATTTAAATAATAAATAATAATTAAATAAAAAATTTATTTTAAAATATTAAGTTTATTATATATTTCTATTTCAGGCTAATTATTTTTTAAATTTTAAGTAAATTATTTATCTGTGACTAGATTCTTTAAACGAACTCGCTTATGAAAGCAAATAGCACGTGTTGTACCTACCCTAATAGGTTCAATAGGCTAAGTTCGAAAGGATTTGGGTATTAAACACAGTTATACGACACTTGACTTGAATTGTTAAAAATCAGGATTAAGATTGAGTTATAAATAAAACTTTTTAAATGCCTAAAATAGGTTAATAAATTTATGTGTTTGAGGTTAATCCTTATGTTCATGCTAATTTTTTGTTTGAATAATTATTTATAAATGTTACTTATTTTTATTGTAAATAGCTATTTCATACTTTTAGTTCAATTTATCTCGTTTTAATGATATTTTGTGCGCAGAAAATTTTTTATATTTGTTTTTCTTAAATTTACTTTTTTTTAAAATCATTTTTTAGAATTATTGAAAAAATTATGTGAATTTTAATTTTTGAGAAATAGATTTTCTTAAAAACTATCTTAACAAATATAACAGCGACTCACATATAACTTTTTTTTAAAAAGAGGAACATGTAGTTATTATTTTTTGAATGCATACTGGGTAAACTTTCGGATTGATGCAATAGCCTGCAAATTACACTAATTGGGTACTCTGTATTAGGTAAGTCATATCAGGGCCGTTCTTAATATTTTATAGGCCCTGGGCAAAGTAAAAAAATGTTCCTATTTTTGCCTATTTTTAGACCCTTATAAAGAATAAAAATAAGCAAAATATGAACCCTTTTAATTGTTCTTTATAAGGTCAAGAGTAGATCCTATTTTGATTTATTTTATTTTTTATGAGAATAAAAATGGGCCCTAAGAGGAGGCCCACCTAGCCCTTGCCTAGGACCGACCCTGAATTCTATACGGCAAGTTCAATCAAGAGAGTGTAAATAAGAAAATTCGAATACAGAATCTTTTGACCTCGTACTTCTCACTCGTCTAATTCAACCACCCCCTGGGAGCAAGAAAGGTTATTTCTTCCTTTCTTCTTCAATAGCTCACCTATCTTCCTCCGTTACTAACCTTAAGAGGACTTAATTAAATACTATCGATATAACCAACTAATTCAATTGATAAATTCGACACTAACTAATTAAAGTCAAATTAGTTAAGGTAATTATAATAAATTATTATTTTGTATTAAAATAATTGATCTGAGTTTAAGAATTAAGTTAGGTTGTCCTTGTAACATTTAATTATTTCGTGTGTGTTATTTATATTATGTTTATTATACTATTATTTTTTAAAAAAAGTTAAGAGAAGAATTTCCTAAAAAATTAAAATTTATATATAATTCTTTTTATAATTTAAAGATTAAAGAAAAGAATTAAAAGTAATTAGATCAATAGACTATTATATTTTTATATATTTTTAAAATTTATAATAATTATTTTTAGGTGTTTAATAAATAAATTATGGAACATAATAATATGTCAGTTAGGTATTTAAATAACTAACTAAAATAGTCTTCATGTTGTTGAAAGGCCTAATTTACCCCAAAAGTTAGTTTGAGAGGGGAGGTTTGTATACTATTATAAATAACTGAATGCGCTCATATTTGTCTGATGTGAGATTCTTGACACACCCCCTCAGCTCAAAGTAGGGTTGAATATCTATTGGGCATACTGGGCAAAGAGACAGAATCGAGCACCACCCCAAACTATCGAGACAAACAGGCTCTGATACTATGTTTGAGGTCAATTAGGCCTTTCAATATATTATCAGAGTAGGTTTAATCCGAATTGTTAATTTTTCGATTATCTGTTGAATGTCCAGTTCTAATGACCTGATCTAATTATCGTTGTGTTTATTTCAAGTAACAACTGGATGTACTAGTCATTTTGATAGTTGACTCTTACTACTTATACTTTAATATTTTCATGTTTAGTTAACATGAAATACTTTGACACATTTATCTCTACTTCCTGCGCCCTATTTTTCAAATTACAAGTCGAGAAAGGGTTCTCCAAAGATGACTTCAATTTGAGACTTTTGAGTAGATCAGCACCAATTGGACTTTCTTGTGGAGCAAAATGATTTTTATATTGTTTTTAAAAACAATATTTAATGATTTCATGTAATTATTCTATTGTTATTAGAAGAGAAAAGAAAACCTTTTTTTTTTCTTGCAGAAAAGCTAAAAAATGCATAGTTGTTCAAGTTGCATCATCATATCGAGATGTTCCCTTGCCATAGTCAACTGTTGTCTTGTATTATTGTTCAGTTTTTAATTCTACAAGATCGAACCGACACGTTATGTGGCGGCTTAATGTGTTTTTTTTTAATTTTAAAACCTTTTTCAACTTGAAAATCCTCTATAAACACCAATAAAGGTCACTGGTCAACTTACCTTATCTTAGATTAATTTATTACTACTCTGTCCTATCTTGATATATATAAATAATTCCGTTTTAATACATCCTAAGAAAGGATGATGGATAGCATGGTGTAACAGATCACCTGTTTCTTGTTTATATTATTTTGTATTTACCCTCTTTCATAAGGGTTCATCCATGATTTACAAAAATTGAATGAATGGATGTTTATAAAATAAGATAGACACATAATAACGGGAATATGTGATTTGAACCTTAGTAGGGTAGGTGAAGATTCATACCAAAATAATGCCTATTAGCATATTAATATTTTTTATAATATTGAGTACAAATTCTAAATTTTAAAATTTTAAAAATTAAACTGAAAAAGTTAATTTTTATGTTTAAATATTTATGTATAGAATATTTTAAAATATTTTTAATAATATCAAGTATCATTTTTATTTTGATATGTATAATTTCTAAAATTTTATTTTCGATTAACAAAGTATCACAGAAATTATTTGAATACGATGACCAATAAATAGTTTTTAATTTATTTAAATGTAATTTGAAAAATCGTCCAGCTGTTTTTTACTAGTTAATATGAAAAAAATAATTAATTTAATCCAGCTTATGCTTGAAATAAACAATTTGCATATACTCTCTTTTCAAAAACTTTAATTTGTAAATTCAAAAGTACTTTACATTTATTTTAAATATTAGCATCGATATTTTTAAAAGAGAATTTTACAGAAGAATAACATGTTTTTTCTTTATTTAATTTTCTCAATAGCCTCTTTTATTTCGAAGAGTGTTTGGTATTTTTAATTTTTAATAAGGAATTAGATTTTTTAATATACAATAATAAGTAATTATTTTTTAATTTTTAAAAACTATCTTAAACGATATCATATATTTAAAAGTAATGATGCCTCGGCTCCTTTGAACCTTTCTTTGTTTATAAATAAGCTAGATTCATATTAATACTAAAATCATGCTTCATAATAAACAAGTCATGGTCTGGAAGATATCAGATGACAAAGTTTGAGCTTTCATAAGATGTTTAGTAAAGGTTAGGAAGTAATTAAGTTTCATTTATATGATTATTGAGTGCATATACGTTGATTTCACATAATTATAGTCTAATTTTGTTAAGAGAAGACAGGGGAAAGTTGATAGATACAAGAATCATCAGGACTCAGGACAGTATCAAGCTAGTATAACAGGACAATAGAGAGCAAAGAAGAGGAAATAAAGCTTGGGCCAACTTGATCTTTGTCTTGTCTATCCCGTTTGGTGTCTGATTCTCCATTTTATGAAGATTTGATCTTGGCTCGACAGTTTCGTCTGGAGTTGGCTGAATTGCTGCTACTCCGGTGCTTTCACTTTCATTTGAGTGCACTGAAACCTGAATCTCAGGAGTCACTGGAGGTTCCATTGGCTCATCTCTCGCACCTGGTGGAAGTTCTACTGGTTTTGCTCCTGATAGAGGGAAAGGAAATGCGGCTTAGAATTGGATACAATAATTATGGAAACGGAAGGGAATATGAATCTTAAATTACCTGGACAAAGAGACAAAGGAGGTAAAGATATGAAACAATTTGACAAGGGCAATAAGAGTGGAGTGTTGAGAAGAGGAATGGAACTGGAAGATTGTAGGAGCATGCACAAGCAGTTGTACCCAACTCGCGCAATTTTGTTAAGCATTTCGCAGCATTTATAATCAATGAAAAGGGTTATGTTCTTCGGATGCAGACACATCCCTAGGTCTACACCTGGGAAAGAGCAGCTTATGATTTGACTTTTCACTTCACAGGCCGTGAAGGCCATGATCCAAGCAAAACTGATGAAGGAAGCTAATTTTCCTAGACCCATAATCGAGACTGAAGAAGAATGTTGTTTATCATCCGAGTCCAAACATAAGTTATATAAAATGCCTCATGTAGGAATGGTTTGCATGTCTGAACCTACTCAGATCATCCCTTCTTGCCCTCTCAGTTTTTCCATTTCGTTTTTTTCATGATCTTTTGTTCAACGATCATAAACCACTGTTCAGAATTCATGTAGTTTAGGTTAAACTTTCGTACTTCCATGCATGTGCCGGTCAAATTAGCAGAGCATATCATAAGTTCTCTCCCAGTAAGCATGCTCATAACATGCGAGTGAGTTAGTAAATTCAGAACAGTCACGCAGATTGTGAGGCGTTAGGAAATTGTTAAAAGTTAAAGATTGCAAATTTTGCTAATTCAACTCTGAAACTTTGACTTTATGAGTACAAAATGGAAAAAGTGTGTATCTTGACATGAAATGGAAAGGAACGAAGCTTAATTTGCATATTGTGATCAAGCAACGGCTTCCTTTGATACACTGAGAATTCGGTTGAAATGCTAAGTAATACTCGTATATTATTCAATAACTCTGATTACACAGATAATTACCTGATGGGGCTGTCAAGCAACTGAGCTAGCCCAAAAGCAATAGCCACACACAGGAAAGAATACAATCTCAACAAATGTTTTGAATATTACAGGCATGCTCGAGCTCTAGTAGTATTTGACAAGTAAAGATCCCAAGGTCAAGAGGAGAAGATATGGTGAAAGTTTTGAGGAGGGCATGGCACTGCTAGCAGAGGGAGGTGTCAGAACAGGTCTAATCCCAGATGGTGAAGATGAAGTTGGTGCTCCGGCATTAGTTGTTGGTGATGGAGGAGGCTGGAAGGGTGTCGTCGAAGGAGTCGGCTGAGGAACAGCAGAAGCTGTGGAAGCAAAAACATATCGTTTTAGCACTTGAATTGCATTGAATTGCAGTAGTAGACATGGCTAGTAAAACCAGAGATTACCTTCAGGAGTAGGAGATAGAGGAGCTCCGGTGGAGGGAACTGGCTCAAGTGCGGCAGGACCTGATCATAAACAAGCAAAAGAAACAATAGTTTAACTCATAGAATCTTAAATGTTTTTAGCAGACTTGAGACAGTTTATTTGAAATGGTTTCGTGGATGATGCCAAAATCGGTACCTGGAGCAGGAATCGGAGCACTAGAGGCTGTAACAGAAGGAGAAGAACATTTACAGTCAGTAAGCTGCCTTTTCGAACAAATAACAGACAAACAACGTTAAAACATTAAACCTTTGCATTGAACAGGCACTCCAGGCATGTTACAAGAACGAGGGAGAGATATGGCTAAGGTTCTGTTGATTGGAACACGAAAGGGAACACTTGCAGTCACAATCAAGCACAAACAATCCATTCCGTTATTTGCCATGTTCTTAAGTGCACCACAACATTCACTGGTCGGCGACGTACCATTGGAACTGCTATTCGTAAGATAATTCATACAAGGGGTGAAGCTAGAAAGCAGTGAAGGACTGCATATGGTACCGACTTGACCATACACAGGCAGTACCAGGACCAACAAAGCTATTACCAGACCCGAAACCATGCGCAATGAAGGCACAAAAAGCTCCATTTTGTTGTTGTGAATCGAGGATTTTCTATAGCAGGAGTTGCTGGAGAATCAAAGAGAATAAAAATGGTGGATAAGAAAAGAGTAGAGAAGGATGTTATCTAAACTTGTGGTGTGTTGGGTAGAGAGGATTGTCAGGAATTTATAGATGAAGAAGATGAGATGAGAGAAAGTGGTGGGAAAAAAACATAGGTCGTTATGGAGTTGGTCTTGAAGTTCAACTACCAAAACAACTTCTCATGGAGTCTTTGAAATTGGCCACGTGTGTTATACTTCATCCTTTAAACTGGTTGACGTTTTAATTTGGTCATATGCCAAGTGTTTCAAGTAACGTTCTGTCTCAAATTCAGAAAGAAATAAACTATTTTTCAAACCAAAGATCATTTTTTGAGCATACTCTTAAGGAGTGTTTTAAGCAATTAAGTTATCCATGGACAATTTCTGATTTAATTTAGTTTAATTGTAAAGGATATTCTTTAAATTCAAACCTTGTCTTCACTTTTGGTGATTGAGTTTGGGTTATACAACATTTAGTTGAATTTAAAGACATGGAAAACCTAGGAGGAGAAGAATAATAGAGAGAGCAATGGCCTAAAAGAAACATCCATATAAGACAAGTCCTCTTTGTTAAAGATTCAATTGTCGTTTGATCCTAGCCTCCAAGCAAGTTCTAATGGTTAATGAGGCTATCGAATGCACCAGTCTTCTTGATATGTCCATCCATCTTAGTCTTTAAGAGCCGAGAGAAGATTGCTTATGACTTGTAGATGTTACTAATCAAATCAGGTGAAGTTCATTTTATAAGTTATGGTGTAATTTGAAAATTTGGGTTCACGTGCATTCATAAATGTTAAGAATCCTAATTATAGCTGTTCTTAGTTACGGAAAGTATTGACCTGGACAAACTAAGCCTTGATTGGAAGATTTTAGCACATAGAAATTAAATTTAGACCCTGTTCTTTCACTAAACCCTGTTACAATAGCAAAGTTTGCTGATGAGTAAAAAATTTTGCATTTGATATGAACCCTCAAACACCATCTCCTAAAAGACTTCCTATGACCCTTAAAAGTTTAATAAAGATCACAGGTCTAGTTATGGTTCTGGTGATCATGTTCTATGAAAGAGCCATGGCTATATGAGGCTACACCAGTTTCATGCCTGAACTACGTCGTTGGAAGGTCCATAACTCCCAACTTGTTCATACTGTTCATAACTAGCTAGTGTTCTTCTGTCCAGTTCATGACATCTTCTGCATATCTCTATTTGTCCTCATTCAACTTTATCATGGAAGTTTGATCATCTAGGATATCTACATGCTTGTTCTGTTGCTACCTAATTTGTTCCCTAAAATAATTGGTTTGTTGTACTAAGCCTCATTCATCTGAAAGTTTGCATAGTTTACTTAGTGTGTGTATTGAGTAAATGATAAATGACAACTAAATATTGGATTTATCAAACTTCCTGTAGGAAAAAATTAACAAATTATATCCCATAGGTAAAATAATACATAGAAATTTAACGTAGTTTTCTCTTTAATTTGGGCTACGTTTATGGGCAAAACTTTGAATAAGTCTTCCACTAATAAAATCAATAGGTACAGAGAGTGAAAAATGACATGACAAAATAGTGACACTCACACATAAAGTGTTTATCAAATTTATTATCCCTAAGATAATATCCTTACTATTTTATCACTCACCTTTTTAAGAATTTTTTTTAAAATAATCCAAAAATCACTTTTTCACAATCTTTAAAATACATAAATAGCTCCTTAAACTCTCTTTTTAACTCACCATGTATGCATATATTATGCTTACAAAAGAAAGAGGGAGGGAGGACTTATTTATAAACCTTCCATAGCAAGCTGTCGCCTAGCTTACTTAATGCAAGTTATTGATAGTTTGTATTTGCAAGCTGTTTTTCATTTTTTCAAATACAATCTTCTAGAGCATTAGCGGTACCCCATGTAAATCAGTATCACCTTACAATTCTCCCCTTACATACTACATGGGATTTACTGTCATTCCTATAAATGATCAACAAAACTCAAACTTTTCCTTTGGTAGAACTTTTGTTATCATAACTGATCCATTCTCATTTATATAGATCTTCTCAAACTACAGTAGCTTCTTTTCTAACACCTTTTTGATCCAGTAACATCTCATATCAATATGCTTTGATATCGAATTGAAGGAGGAATTCTTTTCAAGGTGAATATCACTATAATTAGATCGAAGATTTTCTATAGTAGAAGTTGCTGGAGACTCAAAGAGAAAAAGTGGTGGATTAAGAAAAAAGTAGAGAAGGATGTTATCTAAGCTCGTGTTGTGTTGGGTACAGAGGATTGTCAGGAACTTATAGATGAAGAAGTTGAGATAAGAGGAAGTGGGGGGAAAAGACATAGGTCGTTATGAAGTTGGTCCTGAAGTTTAACTACCAAAAAAACTTCTGATGAAGTCTTTTTGTTTTTTTTACTAAGGAAGGTGCAGAAGCACCAAGGTGGATTACAAAAATAACCTTTTGCGGATTACAGGTCAATAACTAAATAACTTGATGAAAGTCATAGAAACTCTCATCTCTTGCCATTAAATGAACATCCTGGTACTCATGCGATCTGGATGGAAACAGCAAGTTGAATGCAGCGGGCGCTCTTGACCTGGATGGTATGTCACCTCGTCTGGCTTGAAAATCGAAAGATCCAGCTGGAGCATTGGAAGGGTCCCTGTCGAAATGATGTCGATCGAAGTCTAAGTGCGATAATCCAATCTTAGCTAGTAGAACGGCCTCCTTATTTGCAGACCTTCGAAGAAAGGAGAAAGAAATAAGATTCCCCCTTTGTGAAAGAGCTTTGATGTTCTGGATTAGTCGAGAGCAAGGTAAGTGGCTTGCCTCCCCGATAATTAATTTGATAGCAAGTTCACTGTTTGATTCGACCATTAACTGCCGGTATCCTTTTTCCAGAGCAAGGGACAATCCATGGAAGATCGCCCATAGCTCGGCTGTTAAGGGGCAACACTTGCCTAGGCGCTACCTCCCCTGGCTGCAATTTAATTTCCGTCCTTGCTATCTGATGATCGCGAATAAGACTATTCTTAAAAGAAAGAAATGGAGCGGAGGGGGAACCTTGAACGGGATCCAGTGATGGAAAAAAGTTGTTTGTGGGTTGTTGGTCCACCTCCTTATTCCTCACCTTTTTCGTAGCAAGACTTTCCTTGAAGGGACGGAAAGCCTCATCACTATCCATTGCAAAGCTCTTCGAGTGAAGAAGAAAGAATGAAACAGATCGGTGCGGCGGCGACCTCTGTTTTCAAGTTTTAAGAGAGAGTAGTTTTTATCCTCAAACATGAGATATGTTCTGATGAAGTCTTTGAAATTGGCCACATGTGTTATACTTCATCCTTTAAACCTTGTTGACTTCTTAATTTGGTGGTATGCCAAGTGTTTAAAGTAATGTTGTGTCTCAAATTCAGAAAGAATTAAACTATTTTTCAAACCAAAGATATTTTTTAGCATGCTCTTAAGGAGTGTTTTAAGCAATTAAGTTATCCTTTTAACAACTTTTGTTATAATTTACTTTAATATTAAAGAATATGATAGATGAAGAGTGAAGAGACGTTAAATCTTTAAACATTATTTAAATTAAATTTATAATTATAATTTAACAAATGATTCAAATGCATCACGTAATTTATAACTTATTATATGCACTAATACCGATATAAAATTTTCTTGAATACGTATAAATATTATTTAAATTCAAATCTTGTCTTCACTTTTGATGATTGAGTTTGAGTTATACAACATTTAATTGCATTTAATGACATGGAAAATCTAAGAGGAGAAGAATACTAGAAGAGCAACACCCTAACAGAAACATCCATATCACACAAGTCCTCCTCATTAAAGATTTAAATGTTGATTGATCCTAGTCTTCCAAGTAATTTCTAAATGGTTATGAGGCTACTAAACACACTAGTCTTCCTGATATGTCCGTCCATCTTATTCTTTAAGAGCCAAGAGAAGATTGTTTATGACTTGTAGATGTTACTAATCCAAATCAGGTGACGTTCATTTTATAAGTTAGGTTATGGTGTAATTTGAACATTTGGGTTCACATGCATTCATAAATGCTAAGGATCCTGATTGCAGCAGTTTTTAGCTACGGAAAGTCTTGTAACTGGACAAACTAAGCCTTGATTTGGAGATTTTAGCGCATAGAAATTAAATTTAGACCCTAATCTTTCACTAAATTACAACAGTAAAGTTTACTGATGAGTAAAAAATTTTGCATCTGATATGAACCCTCAAACACCATCACCTAAAAGACTTCCTGTGACACTTAAAAGTTTCATAAAGATCGCAGGTCTAGTCATGGTTCTGGTGATCATGTTCTACAAAAGAGCCATAGCTAGATCAGGCTGCACTAGTTTCATGCTTGAACTACGTCGCTGGAAGGTCTATAACTCCCAAATTGTTTATGTTGTTCATAACCATCTAGTGTTCTTCTGTCCTGTTCATGGCATCTTCTGCATTAGCTTCTGAGTTATCCCTGTCCATCCTCATTCAGCTTTATCATGAAAGTTTGATCATTTGGGATATCTAAATGCTTGTTATGTTGCTACCTAATTTATTCCCTAAAATTATTGGTTTATTGTACTAAGCCTTATTCATCTTAAAGTTTGCATTGTTTACTTAGTGTGTGTATTAAGTAATTGATAAACGACAACTAAATATTGGATTTATCAAACTTCATGTATGGAAAAATTAACAAATTATATCCATTCATCTGAAAGTTTGCATTGTTTATTTAGTGTGTGTATTGAGTAATTGATAAACGACAACTAAATATTGGATTTATCAAACTTCCTGTAGGAAAAAATTAACGAATTATATCTCATAAGTAAGGAAATAATACACAAATATTTAACGTGATTCATCCTTTAATTTAAGCTACGTCCATAGGCCAAACTTTAAATAAGTATTCCATTAGCAGGTACAGAGAGTAAAAAATGATACGATAAAATAGTGGCAATCATACACAAAATGTTTCTTAAATTTATTATCCCTAAAATAATATCCTCACTATTTTGTCACTCATCTTTTTAAGAAAACAATTTTCTAAAAATACCCAAAAAATCACTCTTTCAAAATCTTTGAAACACACAAATAGTTCCGTAAACTCTCTCTTTTTAACTCACCACGTATGCGTATATTATGCTTACAAAAGAAAGAGGAAGGGAGGGTCTATTTATAAACCCTCCACCGTCTGTAAGCTATAGACAGCTTGCTAATGCAAGTAGTCGCCTAGCCTGCTTAATGCAAGCTGATGAAAATTTACATTGGCACGTCGTCTTTTATTTTTTTAATACATTCTTCTAAACCATTGGTGGTACCCCATGTAAGTCAGTATCGCCTTACAATTTTGCCCCTACAGATTACATCTATTGTCATTCCTGTAGATGATCGACGGAACTCAAACTTGTCCCTTGATAGAACTTTTGTTATCATATATGATCTATTCTCATCCGTGTGATTCTTCTCAAGTTACAAAAGCTTCTTCTTTAACACCTCTTTGATCCAGTAATATCTCACATCAGTATGCTTTGATCCTTGAAACCTTTTGGCTGCTCCATATATATATATCTCCTCTTTTAAATCTCTATAAAGAAAAATTGTCTTGACATCCAATTGCTCGATTTTCAAGTTTAGACTTGTTGCTAAACTGAGCACTGTACGAATGAATGTCATTTTCACAACTGGTGAAATATCTCTTCAATAGGATGGTACATATTTGTTCTGGGTATTTTAGGAGGTATCTTGGAGTCTTTTCTTGCTAAATGCTTCTTGTTCTTTGAGGAGGTTGCTCATATTGTGCAAGACAGAGAATTGCATATAAAGCATTCTCGTGAGATGTAAATAATCTTTTTTTTTCTTTATCAATTTAATTACTGATTTATCACAAAAAAGTTATCATATTGTGACGATTTTATAAATTGTCATTAAAACTAAGCCTTTAGCAACTAACTAAAAAAGTGTCACAAAAGGAACAACATCTCGTGACGAATAACAAAAATCATCCCCAAATGGTGAACATTTAGTGACGATTACCGAGTTACAAAATGATCCACAATGGGTGACGATTTCAAAAATTTATCGCTAAATGAACTTTTGGTGATGCTTTTCAGAAATTGTCACCATAACTTGTTAAACATTTGGTGACCAATGTTTGAAATCGTCACTAAAGGGGTTCACAATTGACGACGATTATACAAAATCGTCACTAAAATGATATTTGGTTTTTTGCTACATTTTTGACATTGTCGCTAAAAGTGACTATTTGGTGACGATATTTGGAAACATGACCAAAATATCAACATTTGGTGACGAAAATGTTACACATTCAGTGACGATTTCTGAAAATTGTCACTAAATGGTCCACATTCTTTACAGTAATTTGCAACACATTTGGTGACCATTTACCTAAATCTTCTCCAAAAAGTTGACATTTTTCAAAATTGTTAAACTAATATTTTCATAATCTATCATAGTTAAGATATGTTTTATTGGAGATTTGTTTTGAATGTTTACAACTTATTGTTGAAAAAACACACACAACATAATTTTAAATGTTAAACAGTAGTATTAATTAATTATTAATAGTTACTAACATTGTAAAAATTAGTTATAAAAAATTAAAATAATTGTATCAATATAATAATATGATATATGGAGTAGTACGAACTTTCAATTAGAAGTTTAACAATTCATATAGTCATAGAACAAAACAAAAACAGCTCACACTCAATAGTATGCAGCTTGACCCCTAACTAGTAAAGAGGTTGTTTGACAAATTCTTACAGATACAACAATAAATCAACTTTAAAGCTGAGTCCAGTTGATTGCATCAGTAAATGACAATGATATAATTTTTTTTGGGATTTCAAGTAACATGAGAGTTGGTAAAGGTAAATGAGTTCCCGATGTCTGGATTCCCGAGAAGGGTCCTTGCACATTCGAAGGCACCAATTGAAACAGTAATAGTTATTCCCTCAGGTGTAGGGTTTTTCACACCCTCTTGAATAGCTAAACTCGTAGAGGATACAGTGAATGAGTGCCTAGATTTAGTATAGAAGACAAGTTCTCCAGATGAACTGCTAGTACGAAACGGTTTACCTAAAACACAATCAGTATAGAACTTAGATATTGTCAGATTAGTAAACCGTTAAACGAGCAGAAATTGGAGTGATATGCATATATGAATGACCAGGCGAAGTCTGTGGAATTAACAAATTTTCTAAAACAACTGATTTCCTTAATCCTTTACAAACCATTGTGACATCGCTTCCGCCTCTATGATCATACATGTCATCTTCGAGATTCAAGGAAGCTTAAAACAATATGTAGTATATACCATCAAATGTGAATATATATAATAGTTTCATAAAAGGAAATGAGATGTACATAATAAGGAAAGTGATATTGTTCGGATGATATTAAACACCTTAAAGTAGAAGATTGATCATGGAAGATAAACGATGATTAATGTATGAAGTGGAGATTTTTTCTGCATTTTTATTTTCTCAGTAGGGACAATTTTGCCACATTTCTCCCAACGAAATGAATTAGAGCCATCCAGAACTAGTCACCATATTAACATTCCTTGATTAATAATGTTAAGAGGTATATTATGCAAATGTCGATTTAGAATAAAATGATGATATTTTCAACTCCAATTTCAATGATAAGTGAAATTAGTCCAACTTAACACTTATTCATATTCAACGTGCTTAATGATATGAAAGTTACCCTTATTAAAATTTCAAAAATCTATTGTGTAGTTTGTATCATATGTAAAATTTAGAATTTCAAGTAGAATAGACATGACTATGTTCTTATTGTACAGAAATATAATATTATCTATATTAGGCTATATTACTATTAATGAAAATGAATTAAAGTAAAATACTCTTGAAGATGAATTAAAGTAAAATACTCTTAAAGACATGATGTGGGTAAATATGTGGAGTTAACTAAAGACGAATTTGAAATCGCCCATTGATATATTTTGATCAATTGGGAGAAAGTCGATACATACATGGAGTATGTATATTCCTTTTCATTTAAACAATCATATTAGAATTTCCTTCATTCACTCTGAGATCTTACTGTTGTTGTGTTTTTTAAATAGAGAGCACAAAGACACAATTTGCAGCAAAGGGATTATTAATGTTAAAGAAAGACATAGGCAGAAATTTGTATCATGGTTTAGAAATTGAGTAAGTTTCATATTGATTACATATTATGAAAATACGAGAATATGTCTCATCCTCATATTTATTTTCAATTTATCATATAGATGATAAGGTTACATAATCGTAACGTGCAAGAAGCGACAACAACATTATATAGTTTGGCATATGGGCCCATATTTGATAAGTCTATGAGAGGCATTCGGTCACAACAATAAGAAACAAAGTGAGTCTCATGTGCATT
>JANIIA010000192.1:86616408-86627078 GCA_027478495.1 Erythroxylum alaternifolium | reverse complement strand
CAAAACGGCGTCGTTTTGTCCAAAACGACGCCGTTTTATGTTTTTAACATTAAAAAATATACGGACGGGCCGGATTTGGCCTGGCCCGCCGGGCCGGGGGGCCGACCACGGGCCGGTCGGCCCATTGACATCTCTAAATATACGCAGTCTTATTTTTATATATTTATGAAAAGACTAATTTTGTGATTTAAACTTTTGACTTTATGATCATAAAGAAATATTTTTACCGATTACTCTAAGATTCATCTCGTAAACATATAAGGGTTTCTAATTAATTTTGGTTATTTATAAATAGAAAAAATTTATCGTTCATTTGATAAGTCTGTTTTAAATATTAAGTAAGATAAATAGTTAAGGATTGATATTTTTAATCTACTTGTGTTGGAAGCCACAAAAAATATAGGTTCCGTTTGGATGTACGGTGTAGTAGAGATAAGTACTTATGTATTGCAGTCATATGTTTGAATCTGTGGGTGAACAATCAGAGGTTGGAAAAAAGTGCAGTGCTACCGCAGAAATCGATAAGCAAAAAGAGGATTACAGTAAAAAAGTGTTTATGCGGTACAAATTTTATTTTTCGTTAATAACCTTATGATAATTATTATTTTCCATTAATAATTTTATGAAATATTTTATTTTTCTAAATTTATTATATATATATTTCTTATTTTAATTTAATAATTTAATATTTATAATTTTAAATTTGTATAATTAATAATATATTTTTAATTATTTATACCACAACAATAGTTTATTAAATCAATGAACTTTTTAGTCATTTTATCTTTTTTTAACAACTGCAATCAAACTTGTAAAATACGTATTTTTACGTTTTAGTAGTTGCAAAAATAACAATCCTAAACACATAAATACTTAATAGGTTAATTTCAACGTGTCATTAACCGCAACCGTTTTTTTTTACCCAGCCATAGTCGTATATTTAATATTATCTGCTTAGGTTGCTTGACGAAGATAGAGTTGAAAGATTATATTAATATAATATTGAAATCAAATATTTTAATAATTTTAAATAGAATAATTAGCTCTAAATTTTTACAATTATAACTAATAAATTTATTTTGAAATTACAAAATCTAATTTACTCCCAGAGGGTTATTTCCGTAATTTCAACATTAATTTTGTAGTTACATAAAATCAACTTTTCTCAAACAATATAAAAATATGAATTAGGAAAAGAAACAAAAAATACTCTTAGAAAACAAATTCTAAAGAATAAACCCAAAAAAAAAAGAAAAAGTGAATGAATAATAGAGGATCCGAGACCTGCAGCAAAGCCATACAATTTCTCCTCCACAGCAATCTCTCGACTCCGGTCGCCCTACGCCGTACTCCTTTTTCCTTCTTAGTTCCTCCTTCTCAGGTCAGGGATTCCTCTCTGCTTCGCCTCTTAGCTGGGTTTCTCTCCCTGGATTTGTGCTTTTGCTTGTCTGTGTCCGTACGTACTTTCTGATTCCGATTCGTATCTTTCGATCTTTCTCAGTCGATCGTCTTTTTAGTGCGGGTTGATGGTTCTTTGATGGATTTGATGTATTTATGGTTTGTAATGTGTTGTTTGCGAGCTCCGATTAGGGTTGTTGACCTGTTTTTTTTCTGGAAAAGCGAGAGACGTGGAGCGAAGCTGGAAGTTTATAGTCTTGGAGCGGGTTCTCTGCTTATTTAAGGATCGAGGATTTGGAAATCTCAGTTGTTTTTGTGGTTTTGTTTGCTACCTGATGGTGTATTAGGGCTCTTTTGTTCTAGGTCCGGAAATGGGAAGGGATATTTCGGTGATTGTTGTTAAATTAGGGTTTTGGTTATGTTTTAGTGTAATTTCTGGCGTTTTATGACCTGGAAAATGGAAATTGTGCTCGCTTTGGGTTTCCATGGTCGAAATTTTGGAACTTAGAAGTTGATTTTGATTTAAGTGCAATTGTCTGTCATTTTCGGTAATCTTATTATTTCTTTTTGCAGGATTGGAAGTTGGATTTATTTTTAATGTTTTGCTGTTGATATTTTGCAGATAGTGGCTGCTTGTTGTTGCCAACATGACTATGAACGAGCGGAAAACAATTGACCTTGAACAAGGATGGGAATTTATGCAGAAGGGGATTATAAAGCTGAAAAACATCCTAGAAGGGCTACCTGAATCACAGTTCAGCTCCGAGGACTACATGATGCTCTACACGTATTCATTCTTTACCAAATCGTTTTATTTCTGTCTGTGAGTCCTTACTTTTCCCTTATTAATTGTGATGTGGGTTTTAACTTTACTTCGTCATTTTTGTTTTCAGGACCATCTATAATATGTGTACACAGAAGCCCCCTCATGATTACTCACAACAGCTATATGACAAATACAGAGAGTCTTTTGAAGAATATATTATGTCAACGGTGAGGAACACACTGATTCAGCTTTTTCAACTTATGTAATGATCCATGCACGTAAATATTGTCTCTTCATCAACATAATTTCTTTGTGCAGACTTAACCTGCAAGGTGATTCATCTATTAAGTTGACTAATTCCATAATTTTATTATTGCTTTGTTCCTTGTTAAAATTTTCTGGGAATTTATGAGATCATGGAAATCTTGTAATCCAGTTAATTGATTGGATATTGTTGCATTCAGAATAACGAGTAACTTTAAGTTTTCTCTTTGGGTATTACCCTTGAGCTGAAGATTTGGGCCTTTTCTCCATCTGAATATGCATCACAATGATTTGGTGAAAGAATCTTAGTACATGTTTTTCCCTTCCATTCGTTCTTTCTCTTTCTTTTAATTCCTTCAGTTAACTTCCTCATCACAGAAGATTGAATTTCCATTTTCAACTTAGTATGTCAATAAATTGGCATGCATGCTGTTTCTTGTTACAAGTTTATTAGTCTTAACCAGCAGATTTTGTCAAAAATATGAAATTATCATATATTGATTCTTTTTTTATGTCTTTTTTTTGTCAAAGTGGTGTTTTTATTTGAGGCTACATTCATGGGGACATCGCCAATTATTTTACATCTGTGACAATGAGACAATGAGTACCACTTGTAATTCCTTGTTCAGGTATTGCCATCATTGAGGGAAAAGCATGATGAGTTCATGTTGAGAGAGCTAGTCAAAAGGTGGGCAAACCATAAAGTTATGGTTAGGTGGCTTTCTCGCTTCTTCCATTACCTTGACCGATACTTTATTGCTCGGAGATCACTTCCACCTCTCAATGAAGTTGGACTAACTTGCTTTCGTGATCTGGTGTGTCAATGCTGAACTTTTTCACGGGGGATTCTTCTTTCCATTGCTACTTAAGATGATAGCAGACTAAAATAACATATCTCCTGTTTGCTTTCTGATTTTTTGCCCAATTGTTTTCCAGGTTTATCAAGAGCTGAATGGAAAAGTGAGGGATGCTGTAATATCTCTTGTAAGTTAGTGTATTTTGCTGTAATATCTCTTGTAAGTTAGTGTATTTTGTGTCCACTGTATTATTTACTTGCTAAGTTCTTGGCCTGAAGAAGGTTATAGTGAATTTATTGGATGGTGCTGAGTAACCTCACCTTAAAACAGATCGATCAAGAGCGGGAAGGTGAACAGATTGATCGTGCTTTATTAAAGAATGTTTTAGATATATTTGTTGAGATTGGTATGGGGCAGATGAATTACTATGAAGATGATTTTGAGGTGGCCATGCTTAAAGATACTGCTGCCTATTATTCAAGGAAGGCATCAAACTGGATTCTGGAAGATTCTTGTCCAGATTATATGTTGAAAGTGAGCATATGATTTTTTGTCCTTCGGTGGAGCTCATTCCACCTGAAAAGTTGTCTAATTATTTGTCTTGGTCATTCCAGGCCGAGGAGTGTTTAAAACGGGAGAAAGATAGGGTTTCTCACTATTTGCACTCCAGTAGCGAGCCAAAGTTGTTAGAGGTTTGTAGTTGCTTTTGTTCTGACTGCAACATTTTTTGGGTGAGTGAATTGTTATATGAAGGCCAAAAATTTTATCTGACATGGGACATTGTTAAAAGTTGATGCTGCTTAAGCAGCTTTACTTCTACTAAGCTGTGCAGTTATGATTGTGTCCCACGATTTTATTCTTCTGATGTGTTTGTTTTTCATATTGGTTGTTTCTACTCTTTGTAGAAAGTTCAACATGAGTTGTTGTCTGTCTATGCAAATCAACTGCTTGAGAAAGAGCACTCTGGATGCCATGCATTGCTTAGAGACGACAAGGTGAATAGTGTTTATATTTAAACCTTTGTATTTTGTGATTCAAATGTAAGAGATGGAAAATGACGATTAGTGTTCTGTTCTTTCTAACACTTATTTAGGTGGAAGATCTATCAAGGATGTTCAGGCTATTCTCCAAAATACCAAAGGGCTTGGATCCTGTTTCCAGTATCTTTAAACAGGTTGGCATACTTGAACTTTCTTTTATTTATCTGTCTCTTTAGTTATGACCAAATGCAGCATTTGTTTGTATTATCCTTTGCCTTCTCCTTTATTTTGATTTCTCCATCCTGTTGTGCAGCATGTAACTGCTGAAGGCACAGTCCTGGTTAAACATGCAGAAGATGCAGCGAGCAATAAGAAGGTCTGTGCTATTCCTGTCCTTACTTCATTCAATAATTTGTTTCCTTTTCTGCAATGGTTACATGAGCTGCTAGTAGGTTTCCATACGATTGATATGTTGGACTATTTCTTTCCATCGAAGTGGAATCAAATTTCCTGTGTAGCAATCATCACCCTTCTGTTTAGGAGAAAATAAAAAGAAAAGTATCCTCTTGAATGGAATTTTTTAAGGATTTGTCAAGGGATTGAAGCAGCATGTGACAATGTTCCTTATCTTTGAATGAATGACATGAATTATGGGACAAACTATCCCAATATGAAACCATCATGATTAATTATATTCAACATATGCAATGTTTCTGTGGACTTTGTTTTCAAAAAACTAAATGCTTCCATAGACTGTTTCTTTGTGCACTTGGATTTTGGAATGGCCAGATAGAGCTCGATTGGCAGTACCTTATTAATCATAACTAGTTCAATCTAAGAACCTGAACTGATGGTTTTAGAAACCTTAGAATTGATGCTTAATAACTGATGTTCAATCTAAGAAGCTGATGTGGTGGTTATAGAAACCTTAAAATTAATGCTTAAATAGACTGATGTTCCATAGATAAAGATGATGTATAGCTTAAAGCTTGCACGTATTGATTGTCCCGTCTGAATGGAACTCTCGATATCTGCATGTCCTAAGAAAAACTTCTACAATTGCGCTCCGTTGATTAACTTTTTCTGTTGTTTTGATCTTAAACACGTGTTGCAATTTGTGTTTGCTTTGTTACTGCATAATTTTCTCTATTTTAAAGGTAACACTATCACTTGAAGACTTTTGTTTGAAGTTGATTCTGATGCCAATGTTTCTATCTGTTTCATCGTGTTTTCTTTTACAGGCAGATAAGAAGGATGTAGTTGGCTTGCAGGAACAGGTAAATGGTTTTCAATTTTCTTCAACTACAGATTGCTGGACATCTTAATGAGTTGAAACTGCTTTTGGTGGTGTTCAGGTTTTTGTCAGGAAGGTTATTGAGCTGCATGACAAATACTTGGCATATGTCAATGATTGTTTCCAAAACCACACTCTTTTTCACAAGGTTTGTTGGGCAGATAGTTTAATTAGTTGTTGGATCTCAGTCTTGGTGGTCCATTATGTTTGAACATTCTCTGATCCACTGTAGGCACTCAAGGAAGCTTTTGA
Source organism: Erythroxylum alaternifolium (assembly GCA_027478495.1). Taxonomy (NCBI): domain Eukaryota; kingdom Viridiplantae; phylum Streptophyta; class Magnoliopsida; order Malpighiales; family Erythroxylaceae; genus Erythroxylum; species Erythroxylum alaternifolium. The sequence continues at coordinate 86,621,327 of JANIIA010000192.1, read as the reverse complement.
GGTCTTCTGCAACAAGGGTGTGGCAGGAAGTTCAAGTGCGGAGTTACTTGCCACTTTTTGTGATAATATTCTTAAGAAAGGTGGTAGTGAGAAACTGAGTGATGAAGCCATTGAGGAAACACTGGAAAAGGTTAAACTCATAATTTCTCCATTTCATGGGCGCATTACATTCAGATCTTTGTTATTGAATTTGCTTGTGTTATGCAGGTGGTAAAGCTGCTTGCTTATATTAGTGATAAAGATTTGTTTGCAGAATTTTACCGGTAAATGAATAAACTTTTCCATGAATCTTGTAATTAAGTTCTCGACATAGAAATTTTTTCGACTATGAATGATGAGTTTGGCGTAACAATTGTTCTTAGGAAAAAGCTTGCTCGACGTCTTCTTTTTGATAAAAGTGCTAATGATGACCATGAGAGAAGTATTTTGACAAAGCTGAAGCAGCAATGTGGTGCCCAGTTCACCTCAAAAATGGAGGGCATGGTGAGCTGTTGAGGAGGAACCTTATTTCAGTTAAATTCCTAATGTTTCTATAAATTGGGTACAATTGAGTTTCTCTCACAATAATGGTTTTCCTCCTAGGTTACGGATTTGACATTAGCAAGGGAGAATCAAACTAGTTTTGAGGAGTATTTAAGCAACAATCCAAATGCGAATCCAGGGATTGACTTGACAGTTACCGTGTTGACAACTGGCTTTTGGCCAAGTTACAAATCTTTTGATTTGAACCTTCCTGCAGAGATGGTACAAAAGACTTAGAAATCTCTCGTTGGATTTGTTACATATTTGCTACTCACTCTTTTCTGTCTGGTTTGAATGAATTTAGGTCAAATGTGTCGAGGTTTTCAGGGAATTTTATCAAACAAAGACAAAGCACAGAAAACTTACCTGGATATACTCATTGGGTACTTGTAATCTAATTGGGAAGTTTGAACCAAAGACTATGGAGTTAATCGTGACAACATATCAGGTATATCTCCATAGTTAAATACACTTCTATTTGCTTACTTACATCAGATTGTGGTGGTGTAGGCAGATCAGCGTCTCTGATATATAAAGTTGCTTTTCCTGTGTTGTCATAGGCTTCAGCACTGTTGCTTTTCAACTCTTCAGATAGGTTGAGTTATTCAGAGATAATGACTCAGCTAAATTTGACTGATGATGATGTTGTCAGACTCCTTCACTCTTTATCATGTGCCAAGTACAAGATTCTAAACAAAGAGCCAAACACAAAAACAATCTCTCCCACAGATTACTTTGAGTTCAACTCAAAGTTTACAGACAAGATGAGGAGGATAAAGGTAAGCTTGGACCTTGAACAACTACTTGTTTGATTATGTGATTGTGTTGAGGTGTTTCACATGTGTAATTCAATTCAACTTGTAGATTCCACTACCTCCTGTGGATGAAAAGAAGAAAGTAATTGAAGATGTTGATAAAGATAGACGTTATGCCATTGATGCCTCCATTGTCCGTATAATGAAAAGTCGGAAAGTTTTGGGTCACCAACAGTTAGTGATGGAGTGCGTTGAACAGTTGGGCCGCATGTTCAAGGTTTTAAATTATCTTAGATTATTCCAAGATGAATTCTGTTTCTTTACCAATTTTAGTTCAACCATTTTTATTGACTTGTTCAATTTTTCAGCCTGATTTCAAGGCAATTAAGAAGCGGATTGAAGATCTAATTACTAGAGACTATCTTGAAAGAGATAAGGATAACCCCAATTTGTTCAGATACTTGGCATGATTTGGCCTAGTTGACCAATAGTTGTTCTGTCCATGTCTGCTGCAAATTCCACCAATGGATGACTGCATAGCGTCACGGATGAAGTAGCACAAGAGTGTGTATAAAATGCTACAGGGCGTGCACCTTTGCCGATTACTTGGATTACTTGGAGACCGAAGCTCAGAATTACATGTACATTTTGTCTTCAGAGCCAGGTATGGAAAATTTTTATATATTGTGCACCCTTCTGGCGAAATTTTCAAGTCGAACTGTGACTCAGGTCCAAAAGGGGGGCAGTCTTGTATCATTGTCTTCTCATCTCTAAGCTATGGCATGGCTTATTTAGTACTTGTTTGTTAATTGTATTTGCTGGTTGCCTGCAAGAGAAGAAAAAAATGTAACTAATTCTCACTCAAATTATCGTTTTTGATGTTAGATTTAGATGCTATCATGTAATAGCTTGCCTTTGATTGTGTGCAATACTGTTACTGCTGTTATGTTTTTGCCTACTTCCACACTTAACAGGAAAACATAATTCCAACTGTTGTGTGATTAGGGATGGCATAACTTAATAAATGATGTCGTTGTCGGTCAATAAATTCTTCAACTCATTGTTCAAATCGACGGCCTTCGGCCACCCCTCCCAAACTTTAGCTGGCATGACGGGCTGGTTATTTTTTGCCATTCCTATTGGGAGAACATCCACATCTTTTTTATGTTTCTATTTAGTATTTCTATCTGATTTAGTCCTCGGTCAATGGGACAGGACATCTCATCTCAAGTTCAATGTGCTTCTACTCCAATGCTTCACACAATCTCGGATTACATATTATCTGGTTTCTGAATAGGTTACCTGATCAATCATGGGTTCCAAACGTCAATCATTTAAGTGTTTCTTGTTTTTTCCATCTTAAAAATTGAAAGTTCACTGACCATTTAAAGTTAACGTTGGCAGGCAAGCTGTGAAGGAAATGGAAATAGAAACCGAGTACTTACTCAAAATGGTAATGTCAAAGTTGCTAATTGTGGGAGAATTAAATTGGGAATTACTTTGCAAACAAATTATAAGTACCAAAATAGATATATTTAAGTTTGTTTTTGTAGCCAAATGGGTCATGATCATCGATTAATGGCGGTGAGTCAGTGGTAAAATAGTCGTACTCGTATAGGAAAATCAAATAACACGGGTACAGTGTTTACTTGAATTAGAATCAATGTAAAAAAAGTGAAAAAAAAAAGATTATGACGCGTATTTGTTTTCTTCTCATCTATCTATTCATTGTTTTAATTGAAATGGAGAAAATCCAATTACTTTGAATCATGCCAAAGTATCTATTTAGCATTGAGTACTTGGATTAGAATAATTTGAACTTTCATCAGTGTGGATGGCCGCCCCTACCTTAAACCCGACTTGGCTTGAGACAGATTAGCCCGATCCCGAGCCCAATTAGCCCAATTTTTTTTATAAATTAAAAATGCAGAATTACTTTATTTTACTTGTTAAGGTTTAGACCTCAAGTTTGGTAGCATTTGGATTCAGGCTAAATCTTTTTTAAAAAATTACCTGGCCTGTTGACCCAAAATTGGTCATTTTCTTCTTTCGGGTCTCTAGTTCTTTTTAAATTCCAACTTTTTAGTCAAAAGGCTATTGTTTTTAACAAATCATGATCTTAAGTTATTTTTACCGCTGAATTTCGAATTTCTATGGTAAATTCCAAAATCTACCGTGTTATTATTCAATTTAGGAATTCAAATCGAATTTTTGTTAAGAGAATCGACATGATCCACAAAAATTTAAGAATTTATATAGTCTAGGTCCAATCGAATGAGGCAATCCGACCTAGCTAGAATTATTATTTTAAGAAAAAGTCATATAATATTGTTTTTGACATAATAATGTCATTTTGTCGTTACTCATCAAACCTCAGGCCGGCCGAATTTGACTGGGCCTAGAAAATCAAGCCTAGCTTGTTGACCACGGGATAGGTCGGGTTAGGCTAAAATTGCCATCCACAACTTCCTAGAAAAATTAAAAAAACTATACTTGTTATTAAAAAATTACAGGCTTATTTAAGAATAAAGCTGCAACTTTTAGTATTATATAAATTACGATTTGCTTCTTGTGTCTTTCAACACAAATATAGAGTCATTGCAGATAACATTTCTTTGTTCAGCAAATGGTTATAGTTTCTTTTTCTCACAGCAAATGATTATAGTCAATGCAAATAACAGCAATGCTTCAAGCTCCATTAATGAACATAAATCACTTGGTAATAGTTATTTACATCAGTTGCTGCAAACATGTCAACAACTTAGCCTTATGCTCCTGAAAGCTTGCCTTCCTGACACCGGCTGTCTGCCCTCATGGTGGGACAGCCGGTGTTGGGCAAAAATGTCCTTTTGCTATTTTAGCTGAACTAATTTTGATTCATCAAAAAGAAAAATATACTTTATCCAGAGTTTTTCAAGCTCTGACGGATGGGACAAATTTAATTTTTAAAGAGAATCTTGTTCTGTTCAGAGGCCATAATTGTTCTTCAGTACCGGACTTGTCTGAACTGCTTAAACTAGACCCGAACCAGTTTACTATTTCTACTAGTTATGGGATTGTAACTCAAGCTACTTCTTACATTTCATGCTCGGATCATATTTATCATAAAAAACTCTTCCACTTGATATCATGTACATGCGTCTTCTCTCTCTCTTGCAGATGCTTTCTATCATTGTGATTATACTGGAAACTGTGCACACATATACTACCCTACTTAAAGAGGCCCTGTGTAATTCTTTTAGAAAGCTAACTTCTACTAGTTTGAGTCAAAGTACATGAAAAGTGTTAATACTAACAGGCTTTCAAGGCTTCCCGTTTCGCCATTCGAAATGTGGTGTTTGTTACTAAAAACACATGAAAGCTGCACGTTTAAAAAAGAAAAAAACACTTTTCCTTTTGGGCACAAGTTGGTGTCAGTGGTGTTGCCTAGATGGATGCACATAAGACTCGGTTGGTTATACTATCCATAAACTCTAGGTATGCAACCGAAAAATGCACAAGTTCAGGCAATAAAACTCTAGCATACAAGCTTATCATAAACAACTTTCCTACCTCAAATCCTTCAAGTCCCTCGTCAACTAGAGAATAACATGAAATTTAAGATCAGGTTTTTGATCCACTCGCTACTTTAAGAGAAGTACC
>JANIIA010000192.1:86605575-86616308 GCA_027478495.1 Erythroxylum alaternifolium | reverse complement strand
AGTCCCTCGTCAACTAGAGAATAACATGAAATTTAAGATCAGGTTTTTGATCCACTCGCTACTTTAAGAGAAGTACCTGAAAGCATAGAAAATTGATGAAGTAAAAAAGGAAGAATGATTATTACAGTCAAATGCTGATTCTTCATATATTTGTATTTCATAATAAATTCATCAACAACAATGTCAAGCATTTCAATTGTCACAACATAAATATGTACCTAATCACATGTAAAGGTAAGCATTCAGATGCCTCCTTATGAGTCTCTGTAATTACTCTCTTTTCACAAATAAACCCCAGACAAAATGTGGGGGGAACAAGAAAAGCTTCAAATTTCCTACCAGATAAATTGGAAGCTTGTTCCCAGATTTAAGAAAATCAGAAAAAAATGATAAGATATGAAGATGCAGCCCACGGAGAAGAGGAACAGTGTATGACTTTTTTCTTTTTTCGTTTTGGAAAAGAGGGGAGCATAAATAAACGCAACAAGCTCCAAAAGAATTGGAGACGTGGAAGCAAATTTTGCCTAAGGGAACTGCAGATCCTCTCATGATTATTCAAAAGGAAGGGGGAAGGCTATATGGGGTTTGCTAGACCTTTTGAAGGTTGACCAGAGCTTATTCATTATATGAACATGGAAACTATGGGAACTACGGTGTGCTAGACCTGAGTTGTGGAATCATCATAGCTGGGAAACAAAGTCTTCTATTTGTGGGCTAGAACAAAAAAAGTATGATGTCATGAATTTGGAAATGGAAGGCAGTTGTTTGATCTGATTCCTCAACTTGATGAGCGAGCCTCTGTGCTACTGCTGCTGCCACCAGTAGACGGGCCAGTACTATGGCCAGACTTTTGCACACTTGTCTGGGAAACAGTTCCACTCTGTGAGAAAACCGAACCAACTGAAACACTTGAAGAGCTTATTGATGAAGACATTCTAGTTGAACTTGAGTCCTTGCTGTATCCTCCTGAGGGGAGCTCAGGTCGCAACTCTGAAGATGAGGATGATGGGGCTAGGGTACCAATGGATGAGCCCACAGGATAGGGTGCGACCGGCATGTCAGCAAGAGAAGATGCAGATGGACTGTAACTGAGAGTTCCTCCCACTGGGTGATCAAATTTGCATGTAGGCCCAAACTTGCAGTGGCCACGTTGTGTATAATGCGTGCAGGGTGGTGCGCCCTGATTAAGATGAAGAAATCAAAACAGACATTAACTTAAAAGGAAGAGAGAGAGAGAGAGAGAGAATAGCATGCCAAACACTGACAATTCTCAATAAGCATTTTTCACACCTCCAAAAGAATATGCTTTATGGCAAGAGAAAGAGAGAGAGAGAGGGGGAGAGTCAAAACTGTTTCATCTGCTACCTCATGTTGCAGAGCTTACCTTTCTTCAGAAGTTCACAAGTTACTACACATTCACTTTAGAGAGATCAGAAAAGTGTTTGGGTACAGGATCCGAAGAAATATGATTCAGCCATAGGACAAGATAATATATTACATACCAACTGTCAAGTTGTTGAAGTGCATCCCTATTTCTATTTTCTTGGGGTGATATGAACAAACATTTTTAACACCTAAGACGGCTAATTTACAAATAAAGGCCTTTAATCATATCACAAGGACAGACTTCCACTGTGGCTCTATCTCAAATGAAAATTCCCAACTCATTAATTGGAAAACATTAGATCCCTATGATAAATCAGTGAGAAGTTGAAGCAAAAGATGGAAAAGAAAAATATAGCTACTTCTTCAGCTAATAAAGACGACAAACATATATGACACTTGCCAGAAGTAAGATAAAAGAAAACATAAACACAGGGCATCGTTTCTCGATGAAATAACAATAAATTTAGATGATTTTATACATATTTTCATGTTTGACCCACATACTGCATAGGCAATCTACATGAAATCTCAACTTATAATGATCAAGCAATATGCCTTTAACATCTAAAGAAAATCATAGAAGAAACCCTTAAAAGCGGATAAAATTGGAATATGAAAGAGTTCCTTAACTAACTTCCATATCAAAGAAATGAAAATGTTGTTTCAATTCTTAAAATAGGACAGCTGAGACTAGAACTTGTACTCTACTTTTGTGGTGAAAACAGATCTCACATAAGGGAACACTTATTAATCTAGTGTCATGAATTACCAAGTGAACAATAAATTGAAAACTACAAGCAATATGATAATATTGTTGAATGCACAAACCGTTAACAAACTACAAAATCTCCCATCAACTGTTTGAATGATATTTTCTAAACAATAAAAGCCTTTCTTGAATAAAATGCATGAGGTTTCATGCATCAACCATAAAAACCGTTAAAAGAACTAGAATGCAGCTGCAAGAAAAGCATATCAAGCATAGAAAAACGTTAGAAGGTAACAGCCAAACAGGCAACAAAGTAAGCATTCACCGAAAAAAGAGAAGAGACAACTAATAGCACATTAGAAGTTGAATAGCTTTATAAACTGTATCATCCATCAAAACCTTAATCAAGCAAAACTGAAAAACTGTCTTCTGTGAGGAGGAAAAAAAAAATGGTCTATAAAAGAGCACACAGATTACATACTAAAACATTACACGTGAAGAAAAACATGTACTGTTGACAGCTGTATATTCCTAATCTTGCGGGTTAAGTTTTAGCGTATTCCTAGTTTAGTGGGATTTCCTTGTATAGGACCTAATTTAGAGAGATCATTCCTGTACATTCTATTTTCCTTTCCTAGAATTCCTTTACATAGGACTGCTGTAAATCACAAAAATATATGAGAGAGCCTTTTATTTCTCTCCTATCTTCCTCCTATTATTTCAATGTGGTATCAGAACTCATGCTCTAAACTGCTGTCACTTTAACTCTCATATTTAAAGCTGACTGCAGCCTTTCCCTCGTGTAGGGCATAAATTTGCTGCCTTTTCTCTCAACTGATAAATACAGTGTTCATCTTGGAAAAAGTTGGCAGAAGAAAAAAATTCTGGAGTCAAATTTGGATCTATAGCTGAAAATCCTTCTCTGCAAATCAGTCCATTAAAGATAGATGGAACCGATCACCTTGCTTGGTACAGGTCTTGTTTATTGTTCGTTCAAGCTCAGGGTTTGCATGGATATGTTATAGGAGATAAGCCAAAGCCAGCTACTGGTGATCCAACACTCACTCAATGGGAATCAGAAAACTCCCTTGTCATGTCATGGTTACTCAACTAGATGCAACCGCAGATTGCTTAAGGCTATTTGCTATTCAACACTGCACAAAAGATTTGACGCGCAGCTTCTCAGACCAATTCTCAAGAGGGTAATGATGCTTAGATCTATGAGATACAAAATTAAGATATATGAGACTAAACAAGGGGATATGACCATAGCACGATATTTTGCTGAATCAAGTGGTCTGTGGCAAGAATTAGACTATGATCAAGATTTCCAGCCTGCATGTCCACATGATGTAGTTAAATTTCAGGGGTTGAGAAAACGAACGGGTCAATGATGCTGGTCTGAATATGGAATATGACCAGAAACTGGTACAAGTTCCGGGTAAGGTTCCTTTTCCTTCTGTAAGACAGGCTTACTCTTACATTCAACAAGAAGAAAGCCGAAGGAATGTCGTGATACACACAAATCCCATAGAAAAAGCAGGCTCCTTGTCAACAAAACTCGTGAATCAGAGAAAGGAAATGACCAGGTCCATCACATAAAGATCACTTGAAATATGATTATTGTGGTAAACCGAGGCATCTAAACAGAGTTACTGGAAACTTCACGGTCGACCGATAAGAGGATGTGGAAGTAAACAAATAGGTTCCACTAAGCCACAAGCAAACATGTCAGAGAATATAGATGCATCTGTATCTGAAGAAACAACAATTGTTGGTGGTCTTTCCAAGGAAGAAGTGCAAATTTTATGACATCTTTTGTCTCGGCTTGACTCACATTCAACTGTTGCTTCTTCTAATTTTCCGAATCAGGTATTGCTTTTCTTGCTAATTCTGAAACTCATAATGATCCATGGGCTACAGATTCTAGAACATCCGACCAATGACAGGCTCTTCCAATAATTTTTCAAATTACACTCCATGTTCAGGCAAAGATAAAATCCATAATGCAAAAGGTTTTTTATCTCCAATATCTGGAAACAGGTTCTGTTAATTGTCCTCCTTCCATTAAACTATCATCAGTTCTTCATGTCTCTAATTTTCCTAATAATCTGTTATCTGTTAGCTCCCTTACCAATGAACTGAAATGTAGAGCAGAATTCTATCCTACTTATCATGCATTTCAGGAAATGCGCACAGGGAAGCGATTGGCTATGGTAGACTGCAAAATGGTTTGTATGTGCTATATAGGAGTAGTCACTCATTGCTATCTTCTAAGACTCCAGCCATGATAGGAGGTTCAACGTATGCTAACCAACAGTCAATTCAGATACATAGGAGATTAGGACACCCATTCTTTGAATGTTTTAGAAAAATTATATCCAAAGTTGTTTAAATAGTGCAATTTAGATTTACTGTTTTTTAATGCTTGTGAATTTGCCAATCACACAAGACATTCTTGTCCTTTAATTAATAATAAGAGTTCTGTTCCTTTTATGAATATTCACTCTGATGTATGGGGTCCTATTCAAACAGTTTCCTTGCCTAGTTGTAGATAGTTGGTCACCTTTATAGACTGCTGTACTACGATGACATGGGTTTACTTGTTGTGAGCTAAGAATGAGGTATTTTCTCGTTTTACATCTTTCCATAAAATGATTTGCACATAATTTGATGCTAAGGTTGAGATTTTGAGGACTGACAATGGCACAGGGTTCATGGAAGGTATTGTTCTTGACTATCTTGATTCATATGGAATACTGCACTTGACTTGTTGTGTTCATACAAGTGCCCAAAATGGAGTTTATGAAAGAAAGAATAGACACTTATTAGAAGTGGCTAAAGCCCTCATGTTCACTATGAATGTCCCAAAAGTATACCAAGGTAATGCAGCACTTTCGCTGCATATCTTATTAATAGAATGCCATAAGGCTTTAAAAGTCCTTTGGAAATGTTGCGGGGTGCAAATTCTTACACTGTACCTCCTAAAGTTTTTGGATGCGTATGCTTTGTTCGCATGAAAAATGCACGCAAATTAGATCTGTGTGCTCTTAAATGTGTGTTTGTTGGGTACAATGCAACTCGAAAAGGTTACAATGTTATCATCCACCAACTCAAAAATTTTTTTGAGAGTATATATGTCACCTTTAGGGAATTAGAGCCCTATTTTTCTCCATCCCAATCCCCTCTTCAGAGGGGGAAAAAGGAAGAAGAGGAGTCACCAAATCATAGTGTGCCTATGCAGACTTTTAATCCAATCATTTGTAGTGGGAGTGAAAAAACTAAAGATGGAATGCTTGATTAGTCAGATTTGAAAACATATAGTCGAAGAAAACATGTAAATAAAGCTATTGAGCATGTTCTACCTAGTCAAACGTCTACTCTGAATTCAGCTCATGTGGAATCATCCAGTAAGTCTCCTTCATCTCTTAAGCCTTCTAACTCTAATTCTGTTAGTGATGATCTTCATGTCCATATTGCTGTTAGAAAAGGTGTTCACACTTGCATTAAACACCCTATATTTAACTTTGTTTCATATATTCACTTCTCCTTCCTATAGAGCCTTTGTATTGTTGTTGTCATCTGTTTCTATAACATAGGATTGGCAGAAAGGTCTTAGTGAACCTAAATGGAATGATGCCATGGTCGATTAAATGAAAGCTTTGACAAAAAACAAAATGTCGGAATTTTTACTCTTCCATCAGGAAAGAGACCAGTATGTTGCAAATGGATGTCTGATGGAACTGTTGATAGATTTAAGGCGCAATTGGTTGCAAAGGGGTTCACCTAAACCTACTGTGTTGATTATGAATAAACATTGACTCCACAGACATTAAATATGAACACAATTATAATTCTTGTGTCTTGTGCAGCTAATCTTGGCTGGGATTTACAACAGCTTGATGTCAAAAATGCATTTTTGCATGGGGAGTTAAAAGAAGTCTATATGGAAATTTGCCCCTGGAATTAACGCAAAGAAAACTGAAGGGAAGGAAAGGCTTGTCAATTGAAAAAGGCACTATATGACTTAAATCAGTCCCTTACGGCATGGTTTGATAGGGTCAGGAAAGCCATGAGCCGTTTTGGGTATCATCAAAGCAATGCTGATCATACCTTATTTAACAAAGACCGCATTGGTAAGATCACAATACGTATTGTCTATGTTGATGATATAATACTAATGGGGGTAATGCGGACAATATGATTCAGTTGAAAAGATATCTAGCTCAAGAATTTGAGATTAAAGACTTGGGCAAGCTGCACTATTTCCTTGAAATTGAAGTTGCCTGATCTGATAAAGGAAAAACTAACTCCTAGAGGAAATATGTTTCAGATCTTCTCGAAGAAACTATCATGCTAGGTTGCAAACCAGTAGATGACATTGGTAGATATTAACGACTAGTTGATTTATCTCTCCCACACCAAACCTGCTATAGCATATGCCGTAAATGTGGTGAGTCAGTGTATGTATGATCCTCGAGAGTGTAGATGTTGTACTTAGTTTTTAAGGTACTTAAAATCTGCACTAGGAAAAGGGTTACTCTTCTATAAAAATGGCCACCTAAAAATTTAAGAATTCCCAAATGTGGTGGTAGGGTGTCCTGATGATAGAAGGTCTACTTCTAGCTATTGCACATTTATAGGTGGAAATTTAGTTACTTGAAGGAGTAAAAACAAGCTGTTGTAGCAAGATCAAGTGCAGACGTTGAATATAGAGTAACGGACCATGGTGTGTGTGAGGTGTTATGGCTTCAGAAATTAATGCATGAACTATAGTTGTTGGATGGAATTTTTTTTTTGCTTATACTGTGATAACAAGGCTGTCATTAGCATTGCTCACAATCAAATTCAAACTTATTTGAAATTGATCAACATTTCATCAAGGAAAAGATAAGCTGTGGAACTCTGAACATTTTTCATGTATCTTCAGAAATTCAATTGGCTGATATTTTCACTAAGGGACTTGGAAGTAATATCTATATACCAACCTGAGGGAGACAGCTGACAATTTTATATTCCTAATCTTGCGGGTTAAGTTTTGGTGTATTCCAAGTTTAGTGGGATTTCCTTGAAAAGTACCTAATTTATAGAGATTATTCCTGTATATTCTATTTTCCTTTTATTCCTGTATATTCTATTTTCCTTTTATTCCTGTATATTCTATTTTCCTTTTCCAGAATTCTTGTAAATATAGTACTGTTGTAAATGACAAAAATATATGAGAGTTAATTTTCTCTTCTATCTTCCTCTTATTATTTCAACACATTCCAGAGATGAAATTATTAAAATAGTACCAGTTTCAAGAACTCTAATTATAATATAAGTTCAGGCAAGCATGCCTATGTCCAAAAATAGAATTTAGAGGCCACAAGTTATAGCCTTCTATAAGGTTGGAATAAGAGATATATATTAGCTCAACCAGATATTGTTCCACAAAAGTTTAATTACTGGGAAACTGTCAGTAACATCACAAGAGACCAACTTAAACTATTGTTTGAAATTCAATTATGGAATATGCATGAACTTTAGGGATTAAAAAATTTAATGAAGGAAACATGGCATGTAGTTGAGTTAGACTGCAATCAGTACCTTTCCCTCCCAAGAAAAGCAACCACCAAATATCAAAAGAGAACAATCAAATCAAGGAACTAGACCTAGGAAGCAAGAAAATGGAAAGAATGAATACCCTCCCAGCTATTGAATACTGTAAGAACTGCTCACATATTTTGTCTATTGTATTAAAAGAGTAACATTTATTAGTTCAAATTGACAATGTGTATACTCTCCATTCTGTAAAATTGAAACACTGCAACCAAATAAATTGTTTGAAAAAGGCAAGATTGATGGAATGTGCAGAAAATAGTTAAAAGAGCATTCAGTGTCGTAATGTCAGAAATCTGAGCATTGCACAGCAAGAATGGAATGCAATAAAGAATTTTTACACATAATAATTAAAAAGATTTGGCATAAGAGAACATTTACATGAGAGCATCCACATATTAAAAGCAAGTACCAGGTCACTTCCTCCCAAATGTTTTTCAAATTGTTAAGAAGATTTAAGCTTCAAAAAACATGCAACAGCTTACTACCCATCAAAACCTTTGGAGAGATAGAAGCTTAAACAATGCCAATAAGAAAACAGCAATAAACTTCATACATTAGATGATACTTAATAAGCCATCAGAGATTATTTGATCATTTTTTGACTCACATCATACCTAAGTGAAATTAAAGCACTGAAAGCATCACAACACAAAGGATTCAGAATATGCTTACTGGACGTAAAGGAAGACCCATAGGACTAAGGTTAACATTTGTTTTTGGTGTAATCAATTCTGGTGGATGGTGATATTTACAAGAGGATCCAAATCTACAATCACCAGTTTTCACGTAATACTGGCATTCTGGTTGGCCAGGTCTATCTGGAAATGGGTGTTTCTTTTGGCTACTGCTTGCATGACCAACTGAAGTAGGTGTTGGCTGATAAGTTCCTGTGTAGGCAGGTGCTGAAGGAGATAGTTGTGTTACCCCATAGACAGAATTTGAAACTACCACAGGCTGAGTATTAGGAGGAACTCCCGGATTTACAGGTGTCTGCACAAGAATCACAGTTCAAATGAAAATATTTAGGGAGAATGCCACAAACCTTCTGAAAAATAAAGGAAGGTTTCACTGAATTACCGGGTAAGGACTCCAACTGGGATAGGGAACTACACCAGGAGAAAGCAGCATAGGACCATAAGGTCCCTGTACATAGCCATGCATCAAAGGTGACCTTGCAACTACTACACCATACTGCTGAGATGAGGGACCAGATGAAGACTGCATCGCTGAGTACAATGGAGGTCCTGGTAAAGGAGCGGGTGCATTTGCAACTTGTGGAGCCAATGATTGTAGTGGAAATTGAACATTAGTTGGTTGCGGATGATGAAATTTACATGTCGCACCAAACTTACAGTGTCCTGTTTTTATATAGTATGTACACTCCCTTTCACCCTGTGACCAATTAAACATCCAATGTTTCAGATTCAAAAACATGTAGCAAATGTGAGAAAGAAATTACAAGGAACAAATCATCAATGATAAGAAAAGATACACAAGTACCGGACGTAGGGGGTATCCATAATAATTTAGTGCAATGGGACTAGCAGAACCAGCTCCTGGCTTCGGGTGGTTGTACTTGCAGGAAGCACCAAATTTACATGTTCTTGTCCTCATATAATACTGCAAAATCAAGGCAGAAACAGCATAGCTACAATCACTAAAATTCCAGAAACCTCAACTATAACCAAAAGCTGACCTGCACATTGTTCATGTATCAATCAAGCATTTTCAGTAACAACTTGCATAAGTCTCAAAAGTATCAAATGGATTAACCTGGCAAACAGGCTGGCCAGCACGCTCTGGATACTCTTCTCCAGCTGCTGTTGCTCCCATCACCTGATCATCGCCATCATTCAGAATTAAGCAATAAGCACAATTATACCGAACACATAACACGAACACACACACACGCAGATCTTACTACACTAACACCTTACTACACTAACACCTACGTACTAAATAAAACCATTCCACACTAATTTCAAAATTCAATCATCCAAACTCCATCAAAAAAACCACAAGATCACAACAATTAGAACCATAAAACCTCTAAAACCCACAAACTGGAGTGAAACCAAACAAAATTACCGCGCTGCGTTCACGTGGATGATTGAACCGACACCTTGGCCCGTACCCACAAAACCCGGTCCTCAAGTAGTAGAGACAATCGGCCTCGTTGGGTCGTTCCGGGTACCCGGGTTCCCCTTCACCCAACTGCCAACCATGCTCTACATTCACACCAAAACAAACATAAAAAGATCATATCAACCACTCTACACCAACATTCAACGAACCTTTAAACAAGAACATAACTCGCAAAATGTAGGTTAAATAAACGAAACTCGCCTTCGAGCCCCGTTTCCGGCACCGGAGCCGTCCATTCCGGTGACGGATCGGACTGCGACCCCTCCTGGATCCGACTGTACCGTTCCATCCCGAAATTCTCCGAACGGAACCGGAGTCTGCTTCTCCGATCAGCTGGATACCTCTATCTGTCTGTGTATGCCTTTGTAGAGAGAGATAAACGAAGCGACAAGCGAGAACGAAAGAAACAGCGATCGAGAAAAACTAAGAAAATAAAATAAATAAATAAAATATCATATTTGTTATTATTATTATTAGTTTTTTTTTTAATTTTTTCAACTCATAAGACAAAGACATAACAGTGTTTTGCTATGGCTTTTCAAAGGGAAGTGATAGTTTTGATCTTTCGTTCTTCTCTTCTATGGTGGTTTATATACGCGCCAAACAACCCCCTACTTAGGTTGATGTAATGGCTCGGTACGGTTGGTTTGTTTTGATTTAAAATTATCAAATTAAGTTTTATTTTATTTTTTAAAATTATCTTTTTTCAAATAATATTATTAATTATTATGTATTAAATGTGAGTTAAAGGATTGTCCTTTTGTTTTTCCCCCCTCTTAATTCATTGCTGCAAGCCTACAACTGTGCTTAAAAACTTTTTAGTCATTTGAATGACGAAGATGCCCCTCAGGTTCTTTGGGAATGTGGTACGAGGAGTGTGCATGGAATA
>JANIIA010000192.1:86577564-86605489 GCA_027478495.1 Erythroxylum alaternifolium | reverse complement strand
AACTTTTTAGTCATTTGAATGACGAAGATGCCCCTCAGGTTCTTTGGGAATGTGGTACGAGGAGTGTGCATGGAATAAAGCTGTACTTATGTGTAGGGATATGACAGTAAAACTGAACAAACAGGCATAAGGGTTTGATCTGTACGGAGAATTTAGTACCTTTACTCTTCCCACTTCAACTACTTAATTTAATTTAGTTTACATCAAATTCATAATATAAATTTTATATTAATTAATTATATTAAAAAATTATATTTAAAACTGCTCAAACTTGTTAAATTGAAATTCATACTAAAAAAATAATTTAATTAATTAAAGTTTATACTAAAAAGTTTTTTAATTTAAAAATTAAAGTTTAATTAAATTATAACTAGTAATTCAATTTTAAAAAATTATTGGTCAAAAATAAAAATATAAAAAGAGATAATATGTTTGTTATTTAATTTTAAAAAAAATTTATGGATATAATATTTTGTGTACTCAAAGTATTATTTAATATATATTTTTTAAGTAGTTAAAAGTATTTCACGAGTACATGGAGTGAAGTGAAAGAGAAGGTGGTGACTCTTGTGATGTGACATTACAAAAGGGGAATCAAGGAAGAGCACGAATAGGAACCAGAAGAAATTTTGTCGCCTTTTTATATTTTAAAATATTAATCGATCCAATTGAAAATGGAATAAATATTATTTTAAATGTAGTAATTCATTGAAAATTTCTGGATCTAATACAAAGTCATCTTAATTATATATTAACTTTCCTTTTCTTTCTTTTCAATTTATAATTTATCATTATAAATTTTTAAAGAAAGTGTGAATATCTTTTTTTAATAATTTATATTTATATCTATACTATTCAATATTTTATTTTATTTTATTTATGTAATTAGAAATTAATATTTATTATAATAAAGTGATATTAATTGATATATAATAACATGATGATCAGAATAAAAATAAAAGGATGATAATTTAGTCCAATTTTTCAAATTTTAATTTATGATTTGAATAAAATAATATTATTTTAATTTTAAATATTAATTAACATTTAGCATTAATTAAAATAATATTTTTTAAAAATTAAATTTGAAATTAATTAAAAAGGTAAATAAATGATTACCTCGTTTTAATTCATTAAAAGTTTACAACACGACTAGATAATGGAGTTGGTAATTACAGCCAAAATTAGGGCTTTTACTTTTCTCAAAGCGGTAACGTTTTTGGCACTACAGACAAATTTTGGTAATTGCGTGTATTTTTTCACGTGGGAAGAAGTTAGGAGGTTGACAGTAGATAAAGATACTCGCCTGTGTTCTTTGCTTTTTGAAGTGACCAACCAAATTCCGCCAAGTACTCTTCACTACTTTCACCGTCCCCGCGTAACGGATGAGCAACGTGTTCACATGGACATCAAGTGTACCTTTGCCCTTAGGCTACGTTTGATAGAAATTTTCAAAATGGAATGAAATATGATATAATATTATTTTATTATTTAAAAGAAAATTTTATTATAAAATAAAAGAGAAAAGTTTATATTACATTTTATTTTATTCTAAATAGTAAAAATGAAAAATAAATTTTAATTTAGAAAGTTTAAGATGGAATATAAAATAATAAACAACTTTACACTATATTATATTATAAACTTTTCATCCAAACAACATTTCCCTATATTACATTATAATTAAAATTTACTATTTAAATATAATTAAATTTAGTTTAAATTATTAAAAATTTGAAATAAAATTTAATTATAAGTGATTCAAACTAATCTAATTATCATTATATTTGCTTAAGTGATTTTTAATAATCTTTTAATTTAAGAAGTCAAATAGTCTCAGGAATTTGAAGGTTTCAGTTATAACGTGAGATTGATTAAAAGTAAAGACACGTTTAAGTTTATAAATACTATTTATATTAAATTTATTGCTTAATTTAAAATTTTATTTAATTTAATAATACTAATTCAAACTTTACAAAATAACATTAAAATATATTAATTTTTAATTTGTAACAAAATAATTAAATATTTTATTCTTTGTAAATATGGATAGTATAGCAAGTCATATCAAATTAATATTTTTACTACATGACTATCACATATTATATCTGTGCTATGTATACATTTTATTATTTAATAAGTATATTATATAATTAAATTTATTCGTAATATAATACAATATTTGAAAATTACATTACAAAAATACCAATCACATAATTTATATTAATAGTAATTTATTAATAGAAAAATTAATGTTGAAATTTTTTGTAAAAAATTAAAAGTTGTAATATTTTAATATTACATTTTAAAATTTGTACCAATATTAAATTAAATTATTTTTTTAATTTTTATTATTAAAAAACTATAATTTCGTAAAGTACTTTTGTGGGAGCGCGTGATTGGTTGTGATCAAATGCGAGTGTGATTGAGTTCCCAAGTCGGTTAAAATTTAGAAGAAGGTAAACTTCATGTCCGAAAAGGAGAAAAAAAAAGAGAGAGAGAAAAGACCAGAAACATAAAGTGAAGATTGATTCAGTTAAGATTCCGTTGGGAGGGAAATTCATGAGAATCAACGGTCGAGAAAGGGCCAGATGAAACGGACGATGGAGACGAGTTTTGTGTGTGTGTCAGCATCTGAACCGGGAATATGACTTTGTGGTAGTAGGTAAGAAGTCCATAAAAGCATTATTAATAATGTACAGTAGGTGGGTGACCTGAAGTAGCCTGTGGAGTGTGGACGACGGGGTTGATGGCGATTGGGAATCACTGGAGTTGCCGGTGATCAGGGGGAAAGTGACGGTGACGGTAACGGTAACGGTGAGACTGTTCTTTTCTTTGACTTGGACAAGTTTTGGTTTGGACACACCTAGAGCACTTTTTCCTTTTTCTTTTTTTTAAAGGTTTTATGGTTTTGCCTTGCAGTGAGTTAACTGTGATATATAGTCTCAAATGAGCGGCGTCCAAATGTCGGCGGACGTTTTTTGGGTTTTTGGGATATGTTATGTTCGGCAGTTATAAGTTTGCTTGTCGGCCAAGTTCATGCAAATCAAGTTCCTTAAATTTAGGACCGTCAACACGAGTCTCACTCGATTTAAAGTCGCACACGAGTCTCATGGGTCGGATTTTTTCTTCTTTTTTTTTCTTTTTTTATTGGGCTTATTATTATTATTATTATTTTCTTAACATCTGGATTCCTATTTATCCTACTACTACTATTATTATTATTATTATTATTATGTCTTCCAAACTTGCATCACATACTTAAAGTTTTTTATCTTTTTATTTTTTAATTCTTCATGTCACATTATCGTGGGTCTATTGAAAACAGCTTATCTACTTTATAGAGATAAGGTTGCGTGGTATCAGAGCTCTTTAAATTTCATATTAGTGCAAGAATACACAACACTGTGATAATGATGATAATGAAATTAGGTTATAGTTAATTAAAGCACGGTTGAATTCAAATAGGAATGACAAAATTAGCCTGGCCCGTTTTTGGCCTGGGTTAACCAGGCCACTAGTGGGGCACAGGGCGGAACCAACCATATTCCGCCCCGATCAGGCCACGGATCGGCCCATGGCTTGCTTGTTATTTCCAAAACGATATTGTTTTAGAAGTTTTTTACTTAAAAAAATAAGTGACGGGTCAGGCTTGATTAGCCCTTGAAAAGGCCAAGTCGCTAGCTGACCCATCTCGACCCATTTGCCCACGGGCCACCATGACCGGTGGTCAGGCTAGGCCCAACCCGATTCATTGAAATTTCTAGATTCAAATTTAAAAATACTACTTTTAGTTATTTTATCGTTAATTTAACTAAAAATTAAATTATTTGAATTCAAACCAATTTTAAATTATAAAAATGTAGGACTCGAACTTGAGGTGACTTATTATCATCTCTATTTAAGTGGTATACATTCTAAAAAAATTTAAGATTATAAATTATTAGAATAGGTATGAATGATAAGAATGAAATTGTTATAACAATTTCAATTATTATGAAACTTGTAATTAATATAAATAGGCATAACAAATTTTGCCTAATTGAACCAAATTGGCTAAGTTTCAAATTAGATTCAAACTTTTTTTAATTTTTAAGTTTTAGGTCAAATTTGAGGCAGTCCGAAAAAAAACTTAAAAATTTAAATAAAATGATATGTTTTGAAATTTTTTAAAAATAATGAAATAATCAACCCGAAGGTAAAATTTTCCAAGCTCAAGCTCAAGCTCAAGCTCAATCTGACCCGACATATTGTCATTCTTAAATATACATATAATCACGATAATAATTTTAGTCTACAAATCATAATTTAAATCATAGTTTTAATTATAAAGTTTGGAAAGATTAAGGGATCAAACAAATTCACCTCAATTGAATATTTCAGAAATATATGCAAATCTGGTTCACAATTCTAGTCCTTATACTTGATACAGAGGATAATGAACAAATGGGATGTTAAAAGATCTTTTACATCAATGGATTACAAAAGGCAAACAAGACAAAACCTAAAAGGTGACACTAAGAATTCCAGAGTTCCTGGAAGAACAACTATGCTATAACCAAAATTGAATCCACTTCATGAACCTTAGTGTACACTTAATCTTGTGTCACAAAGGATCCTAACAACTCCTAATTGACATTATCGTGATTTTAACTTGTTTTTGGGTCGATTCGGCTTTAGATTACCAGCAACATCCCTCATCTGTAGCACATACACTTTCCATCAGTCAAAAGTTGCAACTCAGAAAAAGGGAATACAACAAGAAGTACTTCGGCAAACCTTTTGTTTCTTATCTTTTTGGTTCTCTTCCTTTTTGTTCTTCTTCTTCTTCTTCTTTTTCTTTTTCTTCTGTTTCTTCAGTGTAGAAATTTCAAGCTTTTCTTCTTTGAAAGACTCCTGCAAATAAATTTACTTTTCCTAATCACGTAAGAGTATCGATAGCTTCCTCTAGACCAATTCACGATTTGTCAAATGCAGTTTACCTCAGAGTCACCAAAGGAATTCACATGGCAAACAACTCGTCCAGAATTCGAAGTTCCACCTGTTATATTGAACTCAGGATGATCAGACTCAGCTAACATAATGGTTTCTTATTGCAATCAATATGGTGAACTTCCTGCATCTAGAAATCTAATGATAAGATCATGAAAAGATCCTAGCGGTCGAAGCAGATTCTCAATAAACAAAAAAAAAAAAAAAGGCTTATGAATGTCAGTTGTATCATAATGCAACTGATTCAGGATCTGTCACAGCAGGCATAGCTACTTCCAGAAGGGACTACGAAGTTTAATCACAGTATGTTAAGAGGGCTATTCAAAGCTTGATACAGAAATGGGCCAATGATAATAGAGCAGCATCAAACGTAGATTATATTGTTAAGATAGCACCGAAATACTTGACATAGAAAAGTTTAGTGAAGGATTAAGACAAGTACAGTACCAAAAATTATAGAAAAGGTGTCAAAAAGGCATTGCAAAGATTCCATTTATTGTTAACCTTTGTGCTACTGGTAAATCGAAAATTAGGCACAACATTTCAGGAAAAAAACAAGTGGACCAGTATGAATCTCAGTTAGACTTCAAACTGAAGGACACGAATCTCAGTTCGTCTTCAAATTGAAATAGATGAATCATTCAATCACGCGAATTACAGTCATAAACACTCCATTTGTAGTCCAAATTTCCCCACCATCTACGAAGAATTAACCAATCTTCTGATTAAATCAAATCCTCGATTCCATTTCAACGTTCCAAATCCAAAGACTCAAATCTTTTTGTTATTACTTTGAAAATACCAACATTTATTCAAGCCATGAAAACCAACAATGAAAAGGGCAAACGGGAATTGATACCAGAAGAAGAACAGACTGCGTTCTTGGCGTTCTGGACAGCCAATTCAAGCAGCTGGGGATCAATGGAGGCTAAGCCATTGGGGTCTTGAAGTCTTCTCTCAAGAAACTTAGCCAAAGCTGCTGCTTTGTTGGTCTTTAATGGTCCACCAGGGTGAGCCAACCTTCAAATAACCATCATAAACACATTCTCGTATAATTAATCAAAACTACCGGAGGTTTT
This sequence comes from Erythroxylum alaternifolium, assembly GCA_027478495.1. NCBI lineage: Eukaryota > Viridiplantae > Streptophyta > Magnoliopsida > Malpighiales > Erythroxylaceae > Erythroxylum > Erythroxylum alaternifolium. Next base: position 86,599,418 of record JANIIA010000192.1, on the reverse strand, counting down.
CCGAACACAGAGACATGAATAGAAGAGAAAATAACAAAAAAAAAATAAAAGAAAAAATTTTTAAAAATGGGAATTAAAAACCTGGGTTCTTGAGAGCGCGAAGAAGATGAAGGAGGCAGAGGAGCGAATTTACTTGCTCTGAGCGCTCGTCTTTCTTCTTCATCTAGTTCTTCCATGTCTCTGTCTCTCCAACCTCTACTTGCCTTTTTTGACTTGGGTTTGCCTTTAGGGTCCTTTTTCATTCTTTAGTATATAAAAAGATTTTCTCTTTGAGCAGATGACTTGGGCTTGTTAGCTTTGGACCTTGAGACCAAACATTCAAAAGTGTCTTCAAATTTGATATATTTTTTAAATAATTTTTAATTAAAAAACTTTATTTTAATTAATAAATATATAATATATAATTTCGATTAAATATTACTTAATGATTAAATTCTATTCTTAAATTTATATAAAATTAATTAAATTAATATTCAGATTATATTTAAGAGATAAATTAAATTATCATATTAATAATATTTCAATTAGTACACGTTTATATTGCATATTCTTTATTGTTATTTTTAAAAATTAAACATAAGTATTTTTTAAAAAATTAAATTCCCACTGACTTGAATATGGTGTGAAAAGAGAGATTATTGAAGTCCCTGCAATTGGCAACTTTATAGGCACGCATACAGCATCCAACTTCGCCTCCAACCATGCAAGAAAGAAAGCGGATTCAAGCTGCACTACCTCATGGACGTAGCTTAAGCTCAGCTGTCCCAATTAACACAGTTTACATTCCAAAGAGTGACCTTTTGCTGGTTTGGTCATTTCATGACAGACTCAAACAAAAGTATCAACCACATAAATAGCAGTTTAACCAGACGTTCTTGTATAGCTTGTTACAGACAGAAAAGCCATTGACCTTACAGAAGCTGATCTTCCCAGAAGAATGAAAATGTAATTGCCAATTGCACTTTTTAACCACATCAGATTTTAATCTTACAAATCATTGGTTAATCAAAGGACAGATGAGAGAATAATCATTAAATATTTCCTCCTCCCTATGTCTTTTCACCATGATAGCAGCACAGAACTATTACGAGTCCCGTGCTCCTCACATACATGAAATCTACATCAGCAACTCAAAATAGTTCACGACAACGATAAGGAGGAGCAGAACAAATGTGGGAACCGTGCAAAAATCAACTCTCAAACTGCAGGACTCTCTCTTTTAGCCTAAGATTTCTAAAAAGAGGCAATGGAGTCAGGCAAATCCGTTGGTCGCATAGTGGCACGGATCAAGCAACCAAGGAGAGCAATGGGATCGGTATGGAACAACAGGACAAGAGGTGCTGCAGTAGAATGTGAAGGGAGTCCAAACACTACTGCGTAATCCATTTCTAGTTAAAAGTTGTGCTTGCTTTTAACTAACCAAGCAGGAACTTGAAAATGTCACCAAGTGTAATAATGCCTTCAACTCGTCTGCTCCCTGCCTCCACAACGATAAGCCGTCTAACACCTGAAACCAATAGAGTTACATAGACCTTATTTTCACAAAAGATCATACAAATTCAGCAAAGTTGCCAAAATCCATGCTACAAAGACTGAATGATCCAAGCAGATCTACTGCTGGAGACAAAGTCCAACTACTTGTACTTTGAACATGGAATGTTTTGATATAAATAGCTCAACATAAAATCAAAACTTAACAACTTAATAATATAGCGGCGTGATTCCAACCAAATTCTACAGACAGAGAAACTGCAATTCATAGTGTTAAAAGTAGAAGAACAGAACAAATTGTTCAATGACAATTTGCTCTTTTCAAAGTCGTCAAAATCAAAAGACAAAAGGAAATTCATACATACCATCTCGGGATACACACTAAAAATGAGAATATAATTTTACCTGGGTCTCCCAATCGCTCCATGACTTTATGCAACGTATCAGAGCGCAAACACATTTGACACCTTTGACTTCTCAGCTCATATGATGAAAAGGAGTTTTGTCCCAAGTGCAATGCCTAATCAAAGGAATGATACAAATATCAAGATAGAGAAGCAAATAACATTAACAGTAGAACCAATACCAGAGGTTTTCCAGTAATTACTATCATATAGACTGTAAATAATCAACATAAAATAAAGTTGACAAAGTGCCATACTTTTTCTATTATCATCATCACTTTCATACGGATCAAATTCAACTAACACCCACCCGTACCCCGATGGAAGGAAAAGAAAAGTTAAACCCAGGGCTGAAGCATTCTGTCCCAACTTTTGACTGCCACTACAATCAAAAGTGTATCTCTTTTCTAGATATACTATACCTTCACAGCAATAATCACTTATTAAATGGCCAAAACAGTATTAATAGAAGCCAAACATCATCTTTCCACCGACTTAATAAACAGCCAACCCTACAGAAATTAACAAAGGACTACTAATAAGCTAATCGGTAAACAGACTATGAGTGAGGTTTCTCAAATGTCCAAGACTCTGGAAGTTTATTGTTTGATACTATCAATCAAAAGAGAAAAGATGTGGCAATTTCTTAGTATATGTAATATCTCAAGAATGTTGCACTTAAGAACTCGTCAGTATTTGAGAAGAGATGTCTATTCCAGGATCACCTTTTAACCAAATAAATACTTCAATTCATATCCTGTTTACCGCTTATCCAATATACTTTATATCTAATGCTTCCCAAGTCTCACTCCTAGGACTAAGAAGGTCTGCATTTGGAAATTACTTGTTGTCTATCTTCTTCACTTTAAAATGCAAATTAACAAGTAGTTTGCTGCCAAGCAAGCACTGAAAGGAAATATCCCAAAAAAAAAGGAAAAACTACCTGATGAACAGTCATTTCATTGAGATTTATATGCGTATAAACTCTGTCCTTAGCAAGTGCTGTTATATCGCTGCTCAAACAAACCAAACGTCAAAACACAAGGAGTTGCTGAACTCACTACTGAATGGAGAAATCATATTAAGCATGAAAACTTACCTACGACAATATATATCTAGCAATGAATCATTATCATCAACAATTGGGATGCAACTTACTTGAGCTGCAAAGACAGAGGGGGTTAAAACCACATTAACTGATGGTTGAGACATCTTACTGTGTGATCAAGACCAAATGAAGTGATGAATCAAGTCTTATCTATCATCCATCATATTCATCAACCAACCATAGCTTCCGTAAGTAAAGTTTCTTAGAATTTAAAGCCTTAGCCACAATGTAAATAAGATCTGTGAGGAATCCATCTCAACGGCACAGCTCAGCCAATGGACAACAAAAACGAATCAGCTTTCGACTAGTTATGCTAATTTGATAACTGTGCCTGCAACTAGAGGAAATATATTTTTAGGTCTTTCTGATATAAATCCCGGCGCATCCATTCATGGGTTCTTTTTACACCCTTTTCCCCATATTACTATCTTTTTTTTTCTGGAATTTCTGTCAAAGGAAAGGAAAAACCAAAGAAAACATTTCCAGCATCATCTTCTTCCCAATCATCCAACACAAACCCATGAAGCATTCATGATTTAGTGAACATTTCCTCACTAGCAATTTAATGATAAATTTCCTTAGCACACTCTTCCTCTACGTTCTCTATCAGACCTTAATCTCCTTGATGAAGTCATAAAAGGTCATAGAAAGGTCATAGCTATGGACTTGCTTCCTCCCTAATGCTGATGACACCTCAATCCCAACAGAAAGAAAGAAAGAAAAAAGGAAAGGAAAAGAAACAGCATCACAGCTAATAACTAGCCAATTAATGAGGAAAGACCTGAAGCAACTAATTATTGCCTGTATACCCAATCTTGCACAAATGCAAAGACAGGAAAGTATAAACATACTAATGTTCTTGTGTCATTTCAGAAATGGTGCAACAGGAGCAATTGCAAATGAACCAAACTAATCTATCAATTTTGTTTGTATCAGCTCTCATTAATTTTTGTGCCAATACCAAAAAAAATGGTACTTATAATAGAAATCTGTAAACAGGATTTAATATTGCCAATTCTTGCAGCTCAAAGTAATTCAGTCTAAGAATATTCAATCCACACGTCACTTTGGAATGAATTTACCTAATCTGCCTGGAATCCACGAGAAAGCATACCTTGAATTAATAGGCTCAAAGCTGAACTAAGAGAAGCACTTGGTCTCAACACAGTTAAGGGACGTCTATTGGACTCTCCAATCTTTGGAACCCATGTGCCCACTGAAATTGCACAAATCGGCAATTGAAGTATAGGTAAGGTGCCAGTACAATGTTTGAAGTACCTGCAAATACCTGAAAATTAACATACATTCATTAGTGGATACCAAATGCAACTACCTAGCAAGCAAGCCAAGAAGCTTACATTTTAGTATTCCAGAAAGCGAAGCAAGATGGAGTAGCTGGGGAAATGAACCATCTTCAAAAGATGAATATATTATGGGAATTGTGGCCACCCCGTTTTGCAATATTCTCAAAGCAACCTCTTTTAACTTGTCAAATGGCCCAGCCTGCACAATCAGCAAGTACATAGATCAGTAGAAAATTGCAAGCACACATCACACTCTTTATACTGTGAGCTTATATTAGACAGGTATTAAAATACTGATTTATAAAATCCATGATTAAAGTATTCTGGAAATTAAAAAGAATTCCTTGCATTCTACATATCAAACAAGTTAATTACTCACATGAATGAGAGGTCTAGAAAATGCCCTACTATTTCCATCAATTTGTCTATTCAGATATGCTTTTTCCTCCTTCCAAGCAGATATAGTGTGGGTGTCGAGTTCTTCTTCTGTCAAATTTGACCCATGATTTCCAAGCTGGTAAGTTCAAAATAAAATACATCAGCACAAACCCATCAATCATGAGTGCTTCCAAAAGTCAGAAATAGTAATTGAAAATAATTTGCATCTGGCTCACTAGTTAAAGAGATATAAAAACTTACCTCTCTCAAAATTAATATGAAATCCAATGCACTAAGCATTCCCACAAACTGGCCCTTGGTGGCATCCCAAAGCGGAGCCATAGGGATTCCCTGAAATAGTAGGTCAACTAAGGAGAGATGAATATCCAAGTTCCCTACCAGTAAAAACTTTGCATGCATAACATCACCAACAAAGGAAAGATAATTGGTATGCAAAGCTAAATGGACATTTAAGCAAAAGAGCTCAAGTTTCAGAGCCCAATCTGGAGCATGTAATAATCAGTCACCAATATACGGAGCATAAAGAGGAACAATTTGGTGGGACCATGCAAGCCAAAAAGACCCCAAGAAGCGTGATGCACAGCTGTTAATACAAACTAGCACTAAGCTGCATCTGTAAATAAAACTTCCACAAAAAAGAAATCATCCTTATATATATAAAGATATATATATATTTTAAAACCAAATTCGCAATCGAAAGATATCAAGTAAATAAATTTAGTAAGAAGTCACTCTCTGATCATGGTTTACTCTTGACAAACAAATTAGGATACCAATATCCAGTAAAAAAAAACACAAACCACTTCCCTACTTTCAGGCAGGAGTTTTTAGCAAAATACTGTAACCAACTATCAACAAAAAAATTCTCAACATAAAATGAGAAATTTCAAAAAAATATCACATTCCAATAAGAAGAAAAATTTAGTTAAAAAACAGACCTGCTCATACAAAATATGAAATGCTTGCTTTACTGGTGTATCAACATCCAAAGCTACTACCTGTAAGCTAAATATACTAAATTAGTAACATAAGCAAGTAACTTGAGGCGTAGCTAAAAATAAATGAATATCATGATGAAGGCAAGTGGTAAAAGATTCAAACCTTGCCTGACTTTGGAAGTAACTCATAAGCAGTATGCGTAGACAGAAACACAGAAATTTGATGACGTGACACCTGTAAATCAGATTCTGGTACGGTTGGTATCACCCCAGTAAATGTACCATCTGATGCAGAGGTCTGCTGCATAAATCACAACAGAGTACCATTAGCAACATAAAACAAAAGGAGCAAACTTCAATCAAACATGTGAGATGCAGTTTAGAACCAAGAACAAGGTCGAAGTACTATCAAAGTAAATCAATAACCTAATGCATTTTTAGAAGTTTGCATGTACATAGCAGATGCGGAATTTTCTACAATGGGGTAATCAACAGCCTAAATTACTTCTCTGAGTTATATCACTGGGAAAATGCAGATATTCTTAAGTAGGAGGGTATGATAGAATGGAAGGAGCAAACGTGAATTAAACATGTGGAATGCAATTTAAATCGAGGTAAAACAAAGTAGAATTACTGTCAAAATAAAACCAATAACCTAGTCTATTTTTTGAAGTTCGAGTCTACATAGAAGATGCAGTTTTCTACAAATAGGGAAATCAACAGCCTAAATCTCTGCTTGACTTAGATTGCCGGGAAAATGCTAATTTTCCAAATAGGAAATCTGGTGTTGAAATCTAAATGTATAGGGACAGAATCAGTTCCAGTAATGGTGATGACAAATACCAAGGTGAAAATGTATCTCACCGTACGTCTGACGGCCTCATGGTCCAATTCCATAGGCATTTCAGGATTTCCCACTGGATTGTAATTGGCTTCCATACTAAAATTGACGGTGTTAACTACACCATATTCGCTGGCTGCACAAAGCTGGTGTTCATCATAACGCCATTCTCCATCTACCAGAAATTTGTACTGCTTGACAAATTCCACCAACATGGTCAAATATTAGGGAATTGATATCAGTGGGATAAAATGAGCTAAATTTGTTTATCTAGCTAAATGTTACTATCACCTCAGCAGAAAATCTTAGCATTAGACCATAAATCTAAGACAGTTAAAGGAGAAATCAAATTATTCTCCCTGATTATGTTCCAAGTCATTTGTACATATCAATCCTATTCTTTTTCTTTTCATCACAATGGTGAGATGTGTTATGGATTTGGGGCAAAGGAACTATTTCTAATGGAGAAATACTATTTGGCATTTCATAAATTTATGGTTTATAACTTATCAAGTTATGCAGATGGTTACTGCAAACAGTATAATCTCAGTGAATCCAACGTACCTGGTGAAAACCAGGAGTTATCCACCGAATGGCCTGAAATACTCTGGGACAACCTTCAACTGGAGACATAGGGACAAGCTCAGACCATCTTCACAACACATAAATGAGAAAAAAGAAAGAAACAACCCATCAATCATCAATCAAACAAATGATTAAATTTGTATACAGACCCAACAAGAAAACCAAAAAACCTGTTAAAAGAACCACTAAGAAACACATTTCGCCCACCGTGAGGCCAAACAAACCGCATTAACACCGTGCCGGCAACTCCTCCACCACCACCGTCTATCGTCGAATCCATGCCCTAACCAAACTACAACACCCCACTTTCTCCACCACTCAAACCCTCAAAAGAATTACCTCCCAAGCAACCAACTTTTTTTCCAATTTCTGACCTTCAATTTCCTAAATTAGCTACCACCCTAAAATTACACACACCTAACATGCATTACAAGTAAAAATAAAACCCAGAGCAGAAAAGAGCTGTCAAAGATTGAACCTTTACAATTGATATTGATTTTCCCAAATCAATTACGAAATGGGATGTGAGGAAATTGGGGAAAAAAACACAATATCATTCAAAACCCTAGAAGGAGAGAAATCAAAAAGCTAAACTAATGATCAAACTACGAAATAATTAGGGTTGTAAAATAGATCAACAAAATTGAATAAACAAATAGCGAGGGGTTAAGATCGACAGAGAGAGAGGCGATACGATCGAATCTAAAATTTTTTTTTTCCTAGTTGAAAAAACCCATAAAAAATTCTTTCTTTTTCTTCTTTTTTTCCTCAGTTCTCGTCTGTCTCTACAAGGAAACGACAGGACCTTTTGATAGGGACGTTATTTGTTGTTTATTTTTTAACAATTAATGCTTTTTTATATATAATTTTGTTGTTGGTGTTAAAAAATCAACACTACAAAATATTTTTATTTTTATTTTTCTATTGCCTTTCACGAGTCTATTAAATAATATTTTTTTAGTAAAATAATAAATTTGATTTATGACTAAAATAACTCTCAAAATCCAATTGTCATAAACTTTCAACTTATGACTATGAACACTTAAATTATTAAAATTAATATATCTTTAGAAAATTTTTAACATTTTCTACCAAATTATTTATTAGTTATTTTATTAATTTTAAAAATCTCTTAAATTTTTAAAATTAGTTTTTTAAAAAATTTTAAATCTTTTTTTAAGATTTTGTTTAAATATAATAAGAAAATACACATGATATAAATAATACATGTGAAATAATCGAATCTTAGGAGGTGCTTGATTGATGAGTTTGAGAAGGAGTTAATGGGTAAGGGATGAAAAGTGAGCAGTTAGTTGTTGATTATTATAGAAGTAATATTTTGATATCCTACTTTTGAAGAATCTTCCATACCCTCCATTTATTATAGGAATGAAACTCATTTCTTAATAGTGGCTCTTTTTAAAAATATATTTTTAATAATAATTAATTAAATACAAATAATTATTTAAAATATAATTAATTTATTTATTACAATATAATTAATTAAAATAAATTAATATAATTAATTAATTACATTATAATTCATTAATTAATTACATTATTTTAATTAATTAATTAAAATTAATTAAGATATAATCAATTAATTAATCACAATACAATTTATTAAAATATAATTCATTCATCAATTAAAATATTATAATTAATTATTTATTTATTTATAATATAATTAATTACAATATAATTAATTAAGTAATTAAAATATAACTAATTAAAATATAATTATTCATTAATTAAAATATTGTAATTAATTAATTAATTAAAATATAATTAAACAATACAATTAATTAAAATATTACCATTAATTAATTAATTACAATATAATTAATTAAAATATAATTCACTGATTAATTAAAATATTGAAATTAATTATTAAAATATAATAATTACAATATAATTAATTAAACTATTATTATTTATTTAATAATTAAAATATAATTAATTGATTAGTTACAATATAATTAATTAAAATATAATTCATTTATTTATTAAAATATTGTAATTAATTATTTACAACATTTTAATTAATCAATATATTGTAATTAATTAATTAAAATATAATTAATTAATTAATTAAATATAATAAAATTTTATTTCTCAATATTTTTTATAAACCAACTAGTAATGATAATCATCCCTACCTCTTAACCAACCATCGTAATTATAATGATAATATCCATTCTCGTTACTTACTATATTCGCTCTAATTCTTATTACCATTTTCCTATGCAAACCAACTACCCCCTTAGTGATATAGTGACCTAACTCGACTCTTTACACTCAATTTGAATCAATTAAATATGATTCAAATTAATAATTTAAAATAATTATAGCAAATTATTAATTAATTTAATTGTTTGAAATTAAATTTAAAAGTTGAGTTAAACAACATTTAATTAGTTTAAATATATTGTTCATGTTACATATCATTTCACTTTTTAATAGAAACTTGAGAAAGATCTTTCTAAAAATTTAAAAATTACAAAGAAATTTATGATAATTTCAAATATTAGAGTCCTTTTATTAATTAAATGAAAGTTCTTTTGTAAATTAGTTAAGTCATAGGAAATCTTAAGTCAGAGAATTTCCATATTTATTACCATAAATTATTTATTTATAATAATTTTATTTATTGAATAAAATATATAATTAAGAATTAGCATAATGTAACCATCAAGCAAAATTATTGATCGATTCTTTTATATGGTCACCCTCTCTAATTCAAGCTACGCCGGGCACTCAAAACCCGATCAGACTTACAGCCGTTTTGGGGTTTGACCGTGCTGATTTTGTCAACCCTCATTGTAAGAAATGAAGTTAAATAGTAAAGTCAACTCTATAGTACAACGATAACATTGGTTTGCTTGTTGCATACAGTAATGCCATTGATCTTACAGAAGCTGGGTTTATCCAAAGAGCACAAACGTGTAATTGCCAATTGTACCTTTTCAACCACATGGCATTTCCAACATACCAGTCATTGGTTCGTGGAAGTACAGGAGAGAACTAATCATCATATCTTTTCTTACATTACAGGAGAGCATAGAACTATTGCAAGTCTCATGTTCCCCGCATTCAGGAGTTTGTTCAACATATTTCATGATGATGCAGATAAGAGCACATGCAGGAATTTGTGAGAAAAAGTTAAAACTATAAAAATTGCAAGGCTCTCTCTGTTTTAGCCCAACATTTCTAAAACAAGCAATGAAGTCAGAAAAGCCAATGCAATGGTCATAACATAGGCTCAAACTGACCTTATGGAAAGAAGAAATGGGCAATCAGATCACTATGACACAACAGGGCAGTGGCGAGCCAACTGAATACAAAGGGGGAGTTTGGCACCGACCGTGGGGATCCTTTTTCTAGTGAAGAATTGTGTGATTGTTTTTGACTAACCAAGAAGAAATTTCAACATGTCACTAAGCGTAATAATGCCTTCAACACGTCTACTGCCAGCCTCCACGATGATAAGCCGTCTAACACCTGAAAGCAATATGAGTTATAGAATCCGTCTGATATGATGCATACCAAGGAAATTCGGGAAAGTTATGAATCTCAGCCTACAGACGAAGAGGCCAGGGCAACAAGCCAAGGCAACTACCCTATTGGTTTGGAAACAAAGTCCACCAACTTGTGCTTTGATGGGTTTAACTGCCGGCAAAAGAACAACGATGGGTTGATTTTATCCGACACTTTAGAGAGACAAAAATTTAGTCCAATAAATTGTATCGTCTAATGCAATAATCACAAGAATCATTATCTTCCTAATCAACCAAAATCAGGTATTGTGCACACAAATCATAACTGGAGAATCATTCTTATAAATGCAACGATATGTTAGTTCTTGCGATGTGCAAGAAAGTACTTTAATAGTTACCTGGTTCAGCCAATCGCTCCATTACTTCATGTAATGCATCAGACCTCAAACACATCTGACATCTTTGACTTTTCAGGTCATGTGATGGAAAGGAGTTTTGCCCCAATCGCAATGCCTTGCCAAATGATTGATATGCATCAACAGAAGGGACCCCTTACCGAGATCAGTAAATTCAACACAATGATACTTGCAATACTTAACTAAGATAAAGAATTGAAAAGTGCCCGATCAAAATAAGTTAGACTATCACCCCCCAAATCCCAGCCCCCTTCCTCAAGCCAACCAAGAAGATAAAAATTTTAAACCCACTTCGGAATCACTCCACTCCTCACCCCAAATGATCCCCATGAGTCAAGGTACTATTAGCTCACAAAATATTTAGATAAAGTCTTGTCAGCAGCCAATTCATGCTAAAATGATAAAGGATGACCTTGCCTCCAGATTTTCTTCTAGGACTAAACAGGCTCAAAAGTTGAAAGTTGCCTTCTGATCATCTCATTGTTAACTTTACAACACTTTAGAACGTCAAATTAATGAGTATTTAGCAGTTCTCTATGCAATACAAGGAAATGTAGGGATGGAAGCAAGCTACCTGATGAACAGTCATTTCATTGAGATTTATATGTGTATAAACTTTGTCTTTAGCAAGAGCCGTTATATCACTGCCAAAAAAAAAATTCTTAAATTACAAGAAGAAAAGCCATTTTCAACCTGATTACATATAATGTTGAAAGAAACAACTCACCTCCGACAATATATATCTAGCAATGCGTCATTATCGTCAACAATAGGAATGGAACTTACTTGAGCTGCAGAAAGAGGGCAATGAAACCATGTGATCAAAAGGCTGTGACATCATACAGTGTGGTCAACACCATATAAAATGAAATGCCTAGTCTCTCTATCAAACTTGAGCCCCAAAGTAAAAATCAGTTTAACTGGCAAAGTTTATTGAAATTGAAAACCTTTCTCACAACATATATAAAGTGAAGTCATTTCAAATCTTATGGCCCAGCGAATTGACCTCAAATGTAACGATATGCATCCTGCCTGTGATGCTATGGCTGATGAGTTAACAAAGAAAATACAGAAACATAGAAAAGGCTTCCTTGTAACCAAAAGGCATCATTTGGTCACTTCAGTAATCCAAGACCATTCCAGGCATCAACTTATTTAATGTTTCATTTCAAAAAAGTAAATTCATGTATCAGTTTGCAGCACTATTTCCCAATGTAACTCTAACAGAACACTTAAACCTCATTACTCAAGTCCTAAAAGATCACAGCAATCAACTAATTTCCTTCCTAACTCCAGGGACACCCCCAGTCCCAACCAGAAACAGATGGACAAGGAAAATGATAGGGCAGGTACTAAATTGCAAAAGGAAATAGATGTAGCAAGAAATTGCCGCTCATGAAATTTTTGCTGGACAAAGTTGCAACTGAAATGTACACCATTAATGAGACGAGGAAAACAATGCAGATACTTGAGGAGTTTCAAAAAGGGAATAACAGAAGGCTTATTGTAAAGGAGCACATTAATCAAGAACTCTTGCTCGAGATATTTATTACATCCTCTGCTCAATTCTCCGAAAATGATTTACTCGGACTAGAAATATTTGAATAATATATAAGTGGGAAGAATAATCTGTTCGCCACGTAACCATTGATGTTCAAAACTGCCCGAGAGACCATTTTCCTGACAATTACCAACAGTTTCAGCCTCGAAGCCACCAGAAGCATACCTTGAATAAACAGATTTAAAGCTGAAATAAGAGGAGCACTTGGTCTCAACATAGCCAAAGGGCGCCTATTGGTGTCTCCAATCTTAGGAACCCATGTACCCACTTGGATTGCACCAATTGGAAATTGAAGAATGGGCAATGTGCTAGCACAGTGTCTGAAGTATCTGCAAACACCTGGAAGTTAACATTCTTACGTTAGTTGCAAATTATATGCAACTACTTCACAAGCTAATAAAGAAGTTTACATTTAAGTATTCCTGAGAGTGAAGCAAGATGGAGTAGCTGGGGAAATGAACCATCTTCAAAGGATGAATAGATAATGGGAATTGTAGCCACCCCACTCTGCAATATTCTCAAAGTTACCTCCCTCAAGTTGTCATATGGACCAGCCTGCAAAATCAGTAAATACATAGGTTAGAAGAGGAAGTAAACCCATAACCGACATTTGTAATGGCATATCACACTGCATAAAATAACTTTGGATGCCGATTTATGAAAGCATTTCAATAGTTGAATAAGGTTGCAGAATTGCAAGAAGTAAATCTCTTACATGGATAAGAGGTCTAGAAAACGCAGCCCTATTCCCATCAATTTGACCATTCAGATATGCCTTTCCCTCTTTCCAAGCAGATATAGTGTGGGTATCAAGTTCTTCCTCTGTCAAATTGGACCCATAATTTCCAAGCTAGAAGTTGATTCAGAATTAAACACATATCAGGAATGTTTCTAATAAATTGTAGAATCCTTTACTGTAGCTCAAAATCAGCACTTGCATTTGCATAATTTCAAAAGTGAACTTCAAGAAGGAAACATTCAGACAAGAACCATGGGTTGAAAATGCGACAATTCAATTTGCAAATGTTTTCAACTTGGAATCTCAATGGTCAAAGACAAACTATTATTTGTGCATACCTCTCTCAAAATTAATATGAAATCCAATGCACTAAGCACTCCCACAAACTGGCCCCTGGTAGCATCCCACAGTGGAGCCAAAGGAATTCCCTGAAAAAACCTTGACTCAGAAGAATAGAAGATCAAAGATCTCTTTCAGCGACAACCAAATATACAAAACATCACCAACAAAGGGAAAGCTAACTGATCATTTTAAGTGACAAAAGCTCAAGACCAGCAAAGTAAAACACCCAGTCTGGAGCATGAAACAATCAATCAAGGCTAGAAGAGGCCATCAAAGGCACAACTGTGTGGATCATACCGGTCAAACAGACCCATGTAAAGAGATATACACCTGATACCACATAACTTTATCATTAGGGTGTCTTTGCTTCTATATCATTGGAAGAAGCTTCACAATTGTGCCAAGTAAAAGTAATTCACAATAGAAAATTAACTATATAAATTTATAAAGAACTTTAAATCAATCCGGAGTCTGGGCATGCTTTAATACAGAACAAGACCAAAATAGAAGTATCCATTGAGAAAAGCAAACAATTTCCCATCATCCCTATTCTACAAATGAGTTTCTAACTTAATACACGGGCCCATAACAACATCTATCAGCAAATAAAATTCTGAATAAACCAGCAAAAGTACAACTGAACATAGTCTGATCACAGTATAACAAGAGGAAATCTTAGTAATACAAACCTGCTCATACAAAATATGAAACGCTTGCTTTACCGATGTATCAACATCCAAAGCTACTACCTGTAAGCTATGTATTCTAAATTAGCAGAATAAGCAAGTGAACTGAGACAAAAAGTTTCAAGCAGCCAAAAAAGTGGACATCATAGTGAAAGGTAAGTGGTAAAGGATCCAAACCTTGCCCGACTTTGGAAGTAGCTCATATGCAGTGCATGTAGACAGAAATGCAGAAATACGATGACGACAGACCTGCAAGTCAGAATTCGGTATCCTTGGAATCGCTCCTGTCAATGTATCATCTGATACAGACACCTATAATAAAAATCACGACCAGGTAAACAAAAGTAGTGAATATGTTTGAAAATGTTAAATGTGGTTCAAAACCAATGTATAACAAAGCCAATTCACTGAATAAGCTAGCAAATTTAGGAAGTATGCACCTATGAGAAGATACCAAAAGTCTACAAATTGGGGAAAAGTGGCCTAGACCGATATAAGACTATTACACTGAATAAACTAGAAAACTTAGCAAGTATGCACCTATGAGAACATTCAAAAAATTGGGGGCAAGTAGCCTAGATTGATGCTCTAGGTATGCCACTAGCATAATGCAGGTGCTACGAAAAAAAAAAAAAACCTTTGATTGTGAATGTAAAGATGCATACTTCGGGCATTGCTCATGAAAACTAATATGGTGGAACTGGATCTCACCAAACTTCTAACACCATTGTTGTCCAATTCCATAGGCATCCCAGGGTTCACTGCTTGATTGTAATTAGTATTTGCAGTAACCTGGACAGTGTTGACTATACCATACTCGCTAGGTGCACAAAGTTGATGCTCATCATACCGCCAATTACCATCAACCAGAAATTTGTACTGTACGAAAAATCCAAGCACATATTAAGCCATTAATACATGGTAAGTCTGGCAGACTGCTAGACACTTTTATTATAAAAGGACAGTAGGCACATTTTTATTCTCGCTAATGTTGACTGCTTTGTGAAATTCAAACAATAGAGATACTTCAAGCCTATAACTGCCGTGATGAAAACCACCGGCATGTATACCGGGAAAGAGAACTTTTGCATAATAGCATTCATTTGCGACAATCCTAATATAAATAAGATAATATTCTCCAACTGAATTTTAAACGCCCATTAATTTCTTTTTTCTTTTCAAAGTCTTGGCTTCATGCTGCGGCTATGAACTAATTCAAATATCGTGTACAATTTGCTGTAGACAAATTCTAATGGGCATTTCATAAATCCTCAACAACAGCTAACCATCCTTACAATTTCTCTAATATTTCTCATCAAGGTAAGTAAATGATTACTCCAAAAATTATAATTCCCATTAAACCAAACCCACCTGGTGGTACCCGGGTGTTAGCCATCGAATGACCTGAAATACTCTTGGACATCCTTCAACTGGAGACATGTGGACAGGCTCAGACCATCTTCATAAGAGAGAAGGAAAGGTAAAACAAATTAAGAAAAACACAAACGCATCATTTATGAATCAATAAATTCACAAACACTGAGCAGCAACCAGTCTTCAGATACAATAAACACAATAAAGATAAAAAGAACACTAACAAACAAAAGTAAAAAGAAGATAACCTATTGAAAGAACCACTTAACAACACGCTTCGTCCACCATGAGGCCACACGAACCGCGTTAAAACCTCGCCGGCATCTCCTCCGCCATCATTTGCTAGCCCCGAATCCATTCCCAATGCGGATTACAAGGTCCGAGCTTCTCCACACTGAAAACTTTCAACAAGCACCCTACTTTCTGAATTTCCTCACTGCCAAAATAAAAAATCCAACAGCTAGCAACTTCAAAACCCTCTTACCCACCAAATAAGAACAAAAACCCATTTCAATTAAGCTGCCAACAAAAAATTTATTTAAAAAAAACATAAACTTTCCCCCTTCCCCACTTTCCATTTCATTTACAGCTATATACAACAAACCCTAAAAGCGGTAAAGCTCACCTGTAAGGAAGCTAAAGAGTGTTCGGATTTGGAATTTTTTCAAATCCATTCAAAGGACACTCAGAAAATTGAAGAAAATGGACACTGAAGGTGAAATCTAGCTATCATCACTTGATAAAACCCAAAAAAAAAAAAGTGTCCTTAAAAGTTGAAACAAATGGAATTTAACCAAATAGTAGCGAAAGGTTAAAGATCGAGAAAAAGAACATGAAGTGATGCGATCGAATGTGAATTCTTTTCGCAAAAGAAAACTTTTAAAAGTCTTATGAAGTTTTCCTTTTTCACTATTGAAAAAAGGAACAGAGTTTTGTTTATAAAGACGACATTTTTGGCTTCTTGCTCTTTGTTGTGTTTGTTTTTTTTTATACTTTTATTAATTAACAATAAGATTGCTTATTATTATTTTTTTCTAAATTTTAAAGAGCGGTAGAATTCATAGTCGATATTATTATTGTTGTTGTTATTTTCTGCGTTTTCATTATAAGTTTAATAACACGACCGTAAAAGTGAGAATGATTCCGATATTAATTGTTGCTCTGATGTTTTAAAAATTAGATAAAAAATTAAATTGATAAGACAAAAAAGTTTATATTTAAAAAATTCAATAGACCATTTATAAAGATTAAATAAAATCAAAACATTTGAAATATAATTAAAAGTGACTGGAATTTGAAAAAAAAATTGTTATATAAAAATTAATTAATTAATTTTAATTTATAAGAATTTATTAATTATAAAAAATTGAATGATTAATTAATAAATTGATGAACAATAATTATTAAGATAAATCGAACTAAAAAATTAAAAATCAAACAAAAAAAATAAAAGTTTCGAAATTTTCACAATTGAACCGATCGAATTGATTTAGTTCTTTAATCATTACTTGCACGAATGGAATTGTGAATTTGAGCACTAAAAGACAATATCTTAGCTTATAAATTATAAATTTTAGAGAGTGTTTGGCGTACATTAATATTTTTTATAATCACAACAATTATTATTAGATATTATAAATCATGTAATATAAATAAATTATTTAAAATATAAACATAGTTAATGTATTATATTTTGAATGAGTCTTGGCAATTTATCAAAGATGGTAGGCACTTGGACAATCATGAATCTTGAAGAAAAGCTATGAAATGCTTCAAAATCAAAATTGCACAAGCATATTCAAATGAATTTCACTTGTAATTATTGGTAAACTTAATTTAAAAAATTATGTTAAATCTCTTTTAGATATTGTAATGACATGTTAGCCTTAATCTATATTCAATAATCAATAGAAAAGGAAAAAACATTTTGTTTTTGTAAAGAGTATTTTAGTCATTTAATTTAGAATAATAAGAAAATGAATTATTATAACGTAACAAATACTAGTTGTTTTTTCAGGGACATATGATAAAATTAGAATATTATGAAGCAGATTAGCTCGACTCCTCTTTAAGGATGATATGCACAACACGAGAAATAGTGACCAGAACTTTGCAACATATCAGGTATATCTGTCATGTAATTTTTTAATAACTTTGTCTTCTAAACTTGTTTCATCTAAATCAAGATTTTTAGCACGTTTTAAGGTGTTATTATTATATTTTAATTATTTATTATTACTTTATTCTATTTATTTATTATGTATCTAGTTATTTTATTATATTTTCATGTTTATTTGATTTTTTGTAATATCTTTATGTCATATTTACACGTGAGCCTATCGAAATCATCTTTCTTCAAACTCTTTGTTGGTGGGAGATTCAATTAAGTATTGATAACAATGATAACGATGAAAAAGAAGAACGTGAATTACTTAAACATATAAAAAGATAAAATATGATTGTCAAAAATGAACTATGTCAAATTTTATAGGTTTATCCTAAAATTTTGAAAATATTATAATTAAATTTGAACATTTTAAATATTAAAATATAAATTATATTATGTTATAATTTTTTAGGTTTCGCCATTTCGAAATACACTTTTGGAATTTAATATTATAATTATTCAAGGGCGTTGTGTTGTTATGGCATAGACGTACGACAGCAGTTGGGATTGCGTCAATCATGTAGTCATGTCTTTCAGCGCGTGTGGCTGATGCTAAGAGGAGACAACGTGGGGAACCTGTCTTAAATAGTCAAATTTGTTTGTCTTCTTTGCTTGCTTTTCCTTTTTTTCTTTTCTAGAATTCTTAATTATTTTTTAAAAATTCACACGTGGGAAAACTTCTGTTACAATTTGATCCAATGATAAGGTACGAGACTTAGATCCTATATTGATTAAATATAAAATTAGTGAAAAATTTATAAAAACTTTGAACTCTCCACCCTCATAAGCTAGCTTTTGAAATGTGGCTCTCCTAAAGTCTTTATCAATTAGTATCAAAACTGGTCTTGGAGTGGTGGTCTGAAAATGCCAGTTGTGACCAACAAGAATTTTAGAATGGTAGCCCATAAAGTGGTGACCTAAAAGTGTCAACCTTGACTAACATGGCCGTGACTAACAAAGATGTTGGTCCTTATGAAAGAACCAATGTTACGGTTTGATCCAATTGCGAGATATGAAACTTAAATCCTACATTGATTAAATACAAAGTTAATGGGAGATTTATAAGAATTTTAGACTCTCCACTCTCATAAGCTAACTTTTAAAGTGTAGCTCTCCTAAAGTCCTTATCAACTTCTATTAAAAAATTTGCCGAAACATTTTAATTATGTGAAACTTGTGAATTGTGAATATATGCCTTTTGTTTTGAAAATATTTTGTAGAAAATTAATAATTTTTGGGTAATAATATTATTTTTATTAATTAAATTTTCTATTTTTAATTGAACAAAAATTGCATGTTGATCGGAGGTAAATCCTCTTCACAGTTTCGTTACCAGAAGTCCCTACAAGTGCAGTATCCGTCCTTGAAGTGATGAAATCTATTGATGTCACGAACTATAAATTCTGTGTCTTCAATCTGGCTGATGAGCTTGAAAGCTTCATGGCAGTCTGCGCACATTCTCAAGTTCTTCATTATTCTAATTGTAATGCCTTTAGGTATGCTTATCAAACCAAAAGCTAAGGCCAATTTCTCACTGTGCAGACCAACGATCTGCTCTATGCTCTCTTCTTCTACCTCAACAAACACTAATCCTGTGCAGCCGCTGCCGCCCACGTACCCTCTTTCCCTCATTTTCCTGTCCAACTCTTGCAAAAAACTTAAGATCTCGTTCCCTCTTTCGCACGACAAATCTCCTGCACGGAATTGATATATCGAATCCTTAACCTCAATCCAGCTGCATCCAGGATCCTTGTAAACTCCAGCATTCTTCATCTTTGCTCGCAGACCATGAACATTATTCCATTCACCAGCCAATGCAAAAGTGTTTGACAATGTCACATATGCAAATGCTACTTGTTCATTTGATTCAATGATCCTATTACCTGATTCAATAGCAATGTCTACTCGTCCCTGAAGCCTACTAGCTGACAGTAGTGCAGCCCACATAGGAGCCACTTCACTGGCATCAACTTTGACAGACTTTGCCAACTGATAAGCCTCATCGAGGCGGCCAGTTCGACCGAGCATGTCAACAACACAAGTATAATGCTTTGCGCTGGGAGTGACACCATGCTTTGTCTGCATAGAATTCAGGTATTTGAGACCTTCATCCACGAGTCCCGAGTGGCTACAAGCATGCAAAACCCCGATGAAAGTGATATCGTTGGGTTTTATTGCTCTTCTGATCATCTGTTGGAATAATTTGAGGGACAATTCACCAAGTCCATACTTGGCAGCACTCACAATCATAGAAGTATATGGAATAACAGAAGGATCATGAATTCTTCTAAACACCTTATCTGAGTAAGTAAAGCTTCCGCATTTGGAATACATGTCCACAAGTGCGCTTGAAACCACATCATTCGACTCGCATCCAATCCGAATCACTACTGCGTGTGTAACTTTCCCAGAAACTAGCCTGCCTAAGCTCGCACAAACATTGATGACACAAGCCAATGTAAAACTATTCGGACGTTCCATCATCAAACAGTTGAATTCTCTAAAAACTTGAAGTGCCTCATGGCCTCTTGCATTCTGTGCATACACAGCTATCATCGAAGTCCAAGTAACCACATTCCTGTGACCCATCAAATCAAAGACTCTCCTTGCTCCTTCCACGTCGTTGCACTTTCCATACATATCAACCAATGAACTACACACCACAAGGTTGCGTTGAAACCCCAAAATCGCAACCTGGGCATGGAGTTTTTTGCCAGTTTTGAGTTCCGCAAGCAATGAACACGCATTACTCACCGTTGCCAGCGTGAATTCATTTGGCATAACCGAACTCTCTCGCATTCTTGCATAGAGCCAAAGAGCAAACTCAGGCCTGCCGGTGTCAATATAACCAGCCATAAGCGAAGACCAGGAGACCACATTTGGTTCAGCCATTTCTTCAAACAGTTGGCGCGCATGGTCTATTCTCCGGAGCCTTACGTAACAATTACTGAGATGATTAACGGTAAAAGTACCGGACGCCAAAAGCCCAGACTTGAACAAATGGGCATGAGCAGATGTTGCAGAAGTGAAATGGCTGCAGTTCTGAAGCTTAGATATGAAGTGGGCCATGGTATATAACGCCATAAGAGGCTTCTTTCTTCAGTTGGGTAGTTCATTTTCATCTGTCACAGTCTTACCTGGGTTAACATCAGATCACAAAATTGAAACTTGGATCAACGACCCGTGTATCAGACACTAAACTGATAGAACAGATACTACACTTTATCTTAGCTAAAACGCCGAGAAAGACATGACTTCTGTAATCGTCAAAACCTTGTTTTCTACACTACAGTTGTGACCACTGCCTCCAGTCTCGATCACTTTCAGCGTCAGGGTACATAATTTCACGCAAGTCCTACGCATACTAGCTAGAGATGGCATTAGGAGGACTCAGATCTTCTGTTCCGCCTATTCTATACCTATTATGTGCCATAGAAAAAACGTCGACGTTTTAATAAAAACCAACGTCGAAACCAATCGCCAAGTCAATGCTTCCTCCTCCTTCTTCATAGGCTTGGTTCCGTATAAAAAACAATTTATACGATTTTTTTAAAATAAATATATTAATATGACTTTAATTTAAAATTAAATTAAAGTTGAATCGTTATTAATTAAAAAAATAAAAAATATTATAATTAGTTATTATTATTAAATTTATTTTATTTTACTGATTATTATACTTATTAAATTCTTTTTCATTATTAAATACTTTATTGTTAAAAATTTGTTATCAGCATAATTATTATTATTATTTTTGTACTTTAGTATATACAGTTATTACTATAAATTACTATAATTAATTTATTATTATTATTATTATTAAATTCGTTTTGTTTATGTTTTAATTTACTTATATAGTGTTAAATTTCTATTCTTTATTATGATTAAATTTAATAATCATAAATTTTTTTGTATTATTATTATTAAAATTCTTATAAATATTAAAATTTTATAGGAATTTTGATATAAATTATTATTATTATTAATTTTATTATTATTATT
>JANIIA010000192.1:86525183-86536534 GCA_027478495.1 Erythroxylum alaternifolium | reverse complement strand
GGGTTATATAGCCACTCGATTACTGACGGAACAATAAATTTCGTCGGCAATATAGGTTTTCAGAAGGCGCGGCCGCCGACAGTTACCGACGGAAACGATCTACCCGTCAGTAAAAGAGCGTCATTTACATTCTGGAAGAAACTCAAATAGCGACGGACACAGCATTCCGTCAGCAAAATAGGTTTTGCTGCCGACAATTACCGACGGTACTAAGCTTGCCGTCAGTATAAGCAGACTAACATACCGACGGAACGATGCGTCTCTGTCGGTAAAAATACGATATTTATTATAATTAAATCGAAAATAACGACAGTTTTAACCTTCCTTCGGTAAACAAGGTTTACTGCAAATAATTACCGACGGTAAGATAGACGTCCGTCGGTATACGCTTCTATGTTTTCGACGGTAACGTCTAACCATCGGCAATATTTGACCCTCAAAAATTTGCCGACATAATATTCACCTTCCTTCGGTGTGTTTATCGACCGAACAGATTTTTCGTCGGTATATTAATCAAACATGTACCGACGGACGTCATTGTCGTCTGTAAATTGAAGCTACTTACCGACGGACAGTTATACCGTCGGTAAATGGCGAAGCAATTAAATTGCGGGAACGATTCTCGCATTTTTTCCCGTCGCCGAGACATTTTTCGTCACTATTTTCTGTTGGAAATTTTGGGCTGAATTTTTTCCTACAATATTCCCGACGGATTGATTTTCCATCGGTAAAACTTTCTGTTCTCCGATGGCTTATGGATGTTCCGTCGGTAATCCGCGACGGAATTTTTGTCGTCGGTAATATTCCGACGCTAATTTGCAATTTTCTTGTAGTGGAATATGGATCTGTTTGGCAGTCAACGGATTACATTAACTGTTAGTTGATTCTGTTAGCGATTAGCTAACAACGGATTAATATAGTTGATTTGACCAACGGATAACATCACTTGTTTATTTAAAGATGTTTGATAAAATTAACTGTTCAAAATTAGCTGTTTATGTGTAAAATAACTTATGAGGGTATGACTTAGGAAAAAAAGGATTTATAAGGGCATGAGTATTAGCTTATATCTTAGTATTTATTTGAACATTCTCGTAAAAATTTAGATAGAGCAAAAGAAATCAACATCATTATTTTCCCCAAAATCTTCCATCAAGCCTTAAGATCACCAAAAGCCCTCTCAATACAACTTCTCAATGATAAATAAACTTAATTAAAAAATTTTCGAGATCCTCTTACTTGAGAATGAGTTTGATTGGATCACACCAAGAGTTTTTCTTCAAATACAGTACCAACGAGTTTAATATGAAATTGGGTCTGTAAAACTAATATTGATTTAATTTCTAATTTAAGGAATATGATTTTTTATTTAAATTTTAAATTTTCAAATTTAAAAATTGAAACTATATTTTTAATATATTAAAATAAAATTATTTTGAAAAAAGCATTTATAATAATTTCTTAAATTTTAAACTTAGATAAAATAATTAATTTAAATTTGACTTATTAATTTTAGATTAAATTGATTTTAATTAAACTTTTAAATTTTTGATTAAATTGAATAAGCACAACATACAAGTGATAATAATATTATACACCCAATATTGATAGAAAAGGGACCTAAATTTTGGGTCTATATAACAGTAATTAATGTAATATAATTAGAGATAACAAATTTAAAAGTATTTAAGTTTTTGAAATTTTTAATTTGATATTGAATATTTTAAATTTTGTATAAAGTAAGTCAAATTTATATCTCTATCTCTATTTCTATTTGTAACAACTTTTGGATATAATAGTCTTTTAGTTCCTTAATTTCTCAATTATTAGAGGAAAATACTCCTCATAATAGCGTTTTCAAAATCAGGAGATCAGGTTCAATCCGCCAACTCAATCAGTTGATCACCAAATATAATTATCAGCAATTTGATATGGTCAAACAGCTAAACATTTCAATCCGCCAAAAAATAACTAATAAGTCATTTATTAAACAAAGCCTACATAAGTTTCATGAAAATTTATTGAAGTAAAAATTTAATGTAAATTTATGCTTTCATATTTTGATAAAATAATATAAATTATTGGATAAGAGTCAAGACGTGAAATATACCGTAAAACTTGATTTCTATTTTTTCTTTTTTAAATTTAAGGTCTTTGAAAATATTAACAAAGTTTAGGCAAAATGAAGCATTCGTTTGTTCAGAGGATATTGGTAGTAAGAGAGTTTCTGACATCACCTAATAGGTTTAGTTAATTAGTTTCTATTCATTATTTACAAAGTCAGTCAACTAAAGTCATTGGCACTTTAGCATCACGAGAATGCTAAATGATAACGATATGATGAATTATTCTTCAAGAAGTCTGAAGTCTACTCTAAACATACACGTTAAGAGACCACTGTGAGAGCATTTATAGGAAAGAAAGAGTTACCAAGTCATTGTAGCTTTTGCAAATGACAGATGAATATGAGACTTGCTAATGGGAGAGAGTTGCATGCAACGATACAAAGGGGTAGTCAATGAGGTATATTAATCTAATATAAGAGATAATAACATTAGTGGCGCCTTGCTTATTTGTTTGGTAAATTTTAAAAATTATTTGTTTCATTTCTTTTTCCCCCAAATATTTTTACTGTTTGCTTTTTTAAGGTATGTAATGATTCTAGTTAGGGCATCTTATTTTTTAAAGTTGTCATGATTATACCTAAGAAATATATTCCCTATTTAAAGTAGTTTGTTTGTATTCTCTTGTTTCGCCTATAAAAGTAAGATTTGTCTATCGTTGCATATAGAGGGGATGAAAGAGAGGTTGAAATCGAGGGGATGAAAGAGAGGTTAAAATCGATCAAGTTTGAGATGAATGAAAGTTTGAGTTTGCTTCGTTTCATGGCTTCTCTCTAAACTTCTTCCCTCCTTAAACCCTAAGTCTTCGAATAATGTAACCTATCAATCATACATAGAAGATAAGTATGCTTCGCACTTGTCTTCTCGTAAGGATATAAGTATGCTCAACAATTATCTCCTCGTGAGGATCTTGTGTATCATATGTCTTACACGGTCTGGGACTGTAGAACAAATTCTGTTTAAGGTCATAATTTAATAAGAAAAGATTGGTTAGTTTAGGGTTTCTAAGAGGAAAGCCTTGAGTTTGGATTTAATTTAAAATCTTTTAATTAGATTTTTATCTATATATTAATTAAATATTTTTATATAATTATTATATTTATTTTAAAATTTTGTTGAATCAAATTTTGAGATATTGATAAATTTGATTTAATTTATAATCTAAGATTATTTTAGTATAATTGATTAAAAATTATTGAATTGGTTCATGTCAATTCATTAGCTTAAATTGACCTTCAAGTCTTAACCTAATTATAAGCCCAATCAAGTGATTTGATTTTTTTAACCTTAATTTAAAGAGGTTAAAATCCAAACAGTAGAATCTATAGTATATTTCATTGAAAATTTGGTAATATATTGAGTTAGTTTGGATTGGATATGCCTTATCTTTCACAATGTCTCAAAATAATATTGTTAGTGTTTAATTTTAAAATATATAATTAATTTTTTTTTGAATTGTTCGAGTCAAGACTCAAAGTTGAGTTCGATTTAAAATTCAACGGACCTTAATTTGATCACTTCATACCAAATTGAAACTTCAAATTTGTTTATTTTGTTCTAAAATGATATCATTTTGATTTTATTTTCTTTAAATAACATTTTTGTGTTTCGTTTTTAAAAATAAAAAATGAAAAGAATCACATTTTAAAAATTAAATTAAAATAATATCAATTTTTTTAAAAAATTTAATCCACCTTAATTTAATTGAAATAGCATACTTAATTTGCTAAGCCTAGGCTATATTTGATTTGGGGTTTAATAATAGAATGAAATGAAATATAATATTATTTCGTTTAAAGAGAAGGTTTATAATAAAATATAATAGAATGAGATGGAAGAGTAGAATTTCATATTACATTTCATTCTATTAGTGAAAATGAAAAATCTCTTATTTTGAGAGTTTAGGATGAAATGGAAAATAATAAACAATTTTATAATATATTATATTATAAATTTTTCATCCAAATAACATTTCACTATATTACATTACGAAAATTTACATATCTTCTAAACAATAATTTTTTAATATTACATTTATTTACATTTTATTACGTTATAACCTATTAAGTTATATTTCATTATAAACTTTATGTCCAAATAAAGATAACTTACAATTTCAAAAATTAAGGAATAGTTGTCAGAGACAAATTCAAAATGGGCAAACCCGTGTAGTTGCAACTGCAAAAAGCCCCAATTGACTGGTGCAAAATCCCTAGTTAACGGATTAAAAAACTTGCAACCTCGTCTTAGGTTCTGGGTTCCATATGACTCAGTAAATGCCTGTAGTTCTAGAGTTCTCATTCGCAGATTTGAAGCACTAATTTAAAATCCAAACTAGCCGGATTCAGCTCGGTTGATTCGTTAGCCTCCGCCATGTACAGCGGTTCAAGCGACGGCGAGAACCACGAGGCGAACTCGCAGAGGAAGATCCCGCCGGCTTCGTCTATGTTATGGGTTCGAAATCTCCGCCGGTATATTGGATCGGGTGCCGGACTCGGATCTGAGGCACTCATGGGTGTGTTCCCAAAGTCAAACTCTTTGCTCATTGCTCCTTACTCTCTAAATTGATCAAGCTATATTCACTCTTGTATTCATGTACTTTGATCAAAGTTTCAATTTTTTTTGTTGGGTTAATTTGGAAGTATGATATTTTTATCTAACATTTTACTTGGTTACTTTTGTGCAATCAAATATGTAGTCTTTGGTAGATTGTAATGCAACAGAATACGAAATCATGAATATCTGGAACAATCCTCCTATTAGGGTTTATTTTTCGAGACCAAGTATATGTTCTTCTAACTAAGCTATGTTGGTAGTTTGGTTTTTAATGGAATGGAATAATTTCTAATAGAATCAAATGTAAACGAATGTAATATTAGAAAATTGTTGTTTGGGAGGGATGGAAGGGTTAATAATGTAATATAGTGGAATGTCGTTTATTATTTTACATTTTATCTTAAACCCTCTAAATCGGAGGTTACTTATTTTTACTGTTTAGGATAAAATGAGATGTAATGTGAAACCCTCTCCTTTCCTCCTATTCTATTACATTCTATTATAAACTCTCGTTCTAAATGATAGAATAATATTACATTCTATTTCATTCCATTAATAACCACCCAACCAAACATAGCCTAAAGATTAGTTCTTTGAAAATTCAATCTCATTTTGTTTTCTCGTGTTACGTAGAGCTTGAGACAAAGAGGATTTTGCTTGATATTTTTAAAGAGAAGCAGCAAAAGAGTGCAGAAGCTGGTACTATACCATCGTTCTATAGAAAGGCATGATCTACAATTATTGACTTGGTCTCTTGCTGCTACAAGGCTGGTTGCTCGTTGGTTCTTATTATGTGATTTCTTTGTACAGAAACCTGAAGAAGGATCAATTAGTCACAGGGTCCAAAGATTGGCAAAGTATCGATTTTTAAAGGTATGATTTACCTTCCTGTATCATTGCTTCTTCTTACTTTATTGATTGCATTTACCTTCCTGCATGGTCTACTTGTTATTCTTACTTTATTGATTGTGTTTTGCTGTTCTTACTCTATTGATTGTGTAGAGCATTTGGCTTACTGCTTTCCTGGTGACATCATTCATTTGAATTTGCAGAAACAATCAGATCTTTTGCTAAATGCTGATGATCTGGATGCAATGTGGGTTTGCTTGAGAGAGAACTGTGTGATTGATGATGCCACTAGCGCAGAAAAGGTATGTGGAGCTTGCTATTTCAAACTGTTTTAACTTGTGTTAAAAATCTTAATAGTATTGATGGGTCCATCATTACTCTAAGCTTATCCTCTTGCTGCCAAATAGAAGTGGATTAGTATGAGCTATCGCTTAGCCGTAATTAGTTCTGGATTTTGATCTGTAATGTCAATAATGGACTATTAATTGCTCATTACTTGAAGATGCTTACAATCAATTCCATATTAAACATATGTTAAGAGACAGTAGGTGTGTTGATCTGGTAATTTTTGATGGAAAGGTGCAACAAAGATTCAGAATAGTCTATCTTGTGCTTGCATAATTATTCTTTTAAGTACTTTAGTTAAGCTATGCTTATGTTCCTTAATTTACTGTTGTGGCTTTACAACTTGCTGAACCATTTGTTTTAGTCTTTGGTAATGTTAACTACTGCTTTACTAATTTCTTGTAGATGAATTATGAGGATTTTTGTCACATAGCCTCCGTGTGTACAGAGCAAATAGGGCCCAAATGTCGACGTTTTTTTAGCCCATCTAATTTTATGAAGTTTGAGAAAGATGAATCTGGGAGAATTGCTATTTTGCCCTTTTACCTTTATGTGATGCGAACTGTAAGTACATATTTCATTCTTGTTCTAAAGATCCTTCCTTGCAGACATAAGATTGGTATGTAGAGGCCCAAATATAACGATCGAGTTGGACTTAACCTTCACAAATTGTTGCCTGCATCTATTTTGTTCAGGTATCACTGACACAGGCAAGAATAGATATGAGTGAGCTTGATGAAGATTCTGATGGTTTTCTTCAACCACATGTATGGATCTGATGCATAAATTGAAAATATTTTCTGAAAATCTATATCACATCTGTTTCTAGCTATAACTTTAGCATCTCATTTGTTAACCTTCTAATATATATAATTTGACAGGAAATGGAGGCCTATATACGAGGGC
Source organism: Erythroxylum alaternifolium (assembly GCA_027478495.1). Lineage (NCBI taxonomy): Eukaryota > Viridiplantae > Streptophyta > Magnoliopsida > Malpighiales > Erythroxylaceae > Erythroxylum > Erythroxylum alaternifolium. The sequence goes on along the minus strand of JANIIA010000192.1, from coordinate 86,529,755 downwards.
TGATCCCTAATTTAGCACAACTACGGGATATGCCTGCTCAATTTGTTCAAATGTATTGCCGCATTGCTGCACATAAATTCTTCTTCTTTTGTGATCCTCATAGGCGAGGTTTGCTCAGCTTCCTTTTTAGTAGTAATGTGGTAATATCTTTTAGTACTATTTTAATCATCAAGTTTTATGATTTGCTTTTTCCCTTTTCTCAAAGAGTGAGATATTGGATGTTTTACTGCATTTGGTTGAGTTCCTCTGTCTTGTTCTATTCTTGATAAAAGATCGTCAAATCCAGAGATCTTCTTTAAATGTTCTCTTATGTGATATAAAGCAATGTTGGTCTTTAGGTTTTAGATTTCGAAAGTGTATAATTTTTTCGATACTCCAATAGAGAACTGATGCAACCAACAAGCATTGGTAGTAACAATAGATGGCCATGTTATTGGCTCATGGTGAGGAATATCAGTAATAAACATAAGATCGAAAACATTTTAAACATGTGCTTGTTTCTTAATAGTAGTTGCAGTTATTGATAGTTTGAGAAGGAATCTGCACATAGATTAGCCTGCAGTTAAGATTGATGCGTGAGGATAGAGATATTCTTGCAAAATTAATAGGACTTACCTTGTCTTTTTTATTTGTGCTTCTAACTATCTTAAATGAGTGTTGCACAGTTGGCACATAACGTTTGCAAAAAACCAGTGATATCCTTAGGAAACCAATCTGCGGTAGTCTGTGGTTATCTGCATTACCTGTCTACTCTTTGTCAAATATTCTCTTTTAAAGATAAATAATGCTATGAAAATGGCTTGATACCCTTGATCATTATCCTTTCAAGTTCTTTTTGTTGCTCAGGGTATTTCAATTGTTGGTTATGCTTGCAGGGAAAGCTTGTATAAAGAAGGTGCTGCTCAGTAACTGTCTTCAGGAACTAATGGAACTACACCAGGTACATGCAATTTGGTACTTTTTGTGAACAAATGAATATAAAAGTTATCGATGAAAATCAGATTTTATATCAGTTGTATTTTCTATATTTTTGGGCTGATCATGAGGTTGAACTTAGTAATGTTTCAATGACGCTTACTCGTCTGGCTGATTTGTTTGATCTATCCTTTGTTGATACTAGGAAAGTGAGGAAGAAGTCACTGATACTGAACAAGCTGAAAATTGGTTTTCTTTGACATCTGCACAGCGTATATGTGGTGGGTTTTTGGCTACCAACTTCCTTTTCTTTCTTTTTACCTCTTTCTAAGTTGTTGCTGCAGAAATTTGTCTCATAAACCCCCACCTTGGGCTTTATGTATGTCTACTTTCCTTGTTATTTATTTGATCACACTTTGGGAGCATTCCTTGCTGTTGTTGAGCCTTCTTAACCTTGTAACTAAGTCAAAGTAACTAAATAATGTATTAGAAAGAATTTGGATTAGGATATGATTTCAAGCACTGTAATTGTTAGGTGGTTGTGAGGTAAGCTTATTGGGGACCCTAGTAAAAGGGGTACATAGTGAACAATGGGTGAAATAATGGCACCATTATCATGTCTTTATGTGGTACCCTGCTTTGAGGAGTTACTGGAAGAATAGAAACTAGGTCCAATTTTGATGGCTTGACTTCATAAAGTCATTTGCTTCTTCCTTTCTTTTTTTATTCTTTGCCCTATCTTTTCGGGTGAAGGGGCTCTTAAGTGCACAATCCAGACATGTGAACTTTTTTTCATGTGCATAAACAGTGGTTGTGCATCATGGAAATTGTGAAATTGCAGATCAGCCTATTTAGTTAATAACATTACATTGTATATCTAAGTGAATCATGGTTCTTCTGCAGATATGTACCTTGCCCTTGATAAAGATATGAATGGAACATTGAGCAAGCAAGAGCTTCGAGAATATGCTGATGGAACACTGACGGACATTTTTATTGAAAGAGGTTGGAGAAAGTTTCACTTGCCATACTTTTATTAAACATTCATGTCTTATTGTGTTAAATTCTTTGGCATTTTTATTAGCTTGCAATGCAATTACTATAATGTCTATGTGCAAGCTTTTAGCCCAATAGATGCTCACAACTCTTTTAAGCTAAATTAGGTATTAATTAAACAGTTTTGGTGGAAATTTCAAAGTCAATACGGTAACTTCCTAGGTTTTATATGGAGCCTATTTTTAGGTTGCTACGCATAGGCTTTTGCCAGCATTTTCATTTTAGCAGTAAGTCATTATGTGTCTGTCCATGATAAGATTTTCACCTATTCCACAGCAGTTGCACAGTAAATTAATTTCTGTGGTTGTGTTGCTTGTTCTTGTGATTACTCATCATCTTTTTGCTTGCATTACATTATTGAGCATAGCCGATCGAATTTCTGGTTCTGAAAATATGTTAATTGAGATCGTCATATGTTGGACACGGTACTATGATTTTGTGCTTTCCTCGGGTGCTTGATTTTCTTTTCTTACACTTTTCAAGATATCTCCCCTTCAGTTTTGTTTTCTTATTTCAGTATTTTCATTTCATTCTCAAATTAGTATTCGATGAACATGTCCGTCGTGGAAAAAGTGGGGGAGGAAATTCTCGGGAGATGGACTTTGAGAGCTTTCTCGACTTTGTTCTGGCCTTAGAAAACAAGGATACTACTGAAGGATTGACATATTTATTTCGATGTCTTGATCTTCATGGGCGAGGATTCCTTACAACAGCCGATATCCACTCTCTTTTCAGGTTTGTGTCTAAATTCTTCATATTTGCTTTGTCTAGTTGAATCTTTGCATGGAAGCTAAGAAGGGGAGCATCAAAAAGCGGAGGTGTTTCCTGATTCAGTCTTCCTAAACAAAGCTCTGCAGTTTCCTGCTCGTAGTGGTTGAGCTAGTTCTACGAGTCTCAAATCTTCAGAGACATAAACCCCAAAGCTTTTTGTTTGGATGGAATATTGTATTAACTACCTCTGTTACACGATTCTTTAGTATTGAAATAGTTATGAGGACTAGAAATGTGTACTTATGTGACCTGTAGGTTAGCAAACACATCAATCTTGCAAGTAACTCTCTAAATGAATTTGGCAAGACATGGATATCTCAGAAAGCTATTTCTTGATTTTCTTGAAACAGAGATGTGCATCAGAAATGGATTGAGGGAGGAAATTATGAATTGTGCATTGAGGATGTAAGAGATGAAATTTGGGACATGGTAAAGCCAGCTGATGCACTGAGGATTACACTCAACGATTTGCTAAGCTGTAAACAAGGTGGAACAGTTGCCAGTATGCTCATAGATGTCCGCGGATTTTGGGCTCATGATAACAGAGAAAATCTTCTTCAAGAAGAGGAGGAACCAGAAGAAGAGTAGTGTTGTGTACCATGTAGAAGGTGACCATTTACTAACCAGAATGTTTTCTTAAAACTTTGGTTTTACTGGATATGACTGTCAATAGAGGCAAGGATTTCTTACCAATTGTATCTCTTACTGCGTGACAATGTATTATCATTTATGTACTCTGGCTGATGTACAAGAAGCTGTGTGGGAACAATACAGATGGCACAAGTGCTCACATCTTTTCTATGGAATGCAATGCTGTTGTAATGTTTGTCATTTTTCCCATCCTGATTCCTCTCTATAACCTTGTCCATTACTTGGGTAGTAGCTGTTCATCAGTTTCTTATTAAGGGAACAGTTAATCCTAAGATTTATGTTAAATCAAGGGCTTTGTAAGGATACTTTGTTCCTTATCAGTTTATGCTGCAACTGCCAACTGTGAACAATGCTCAAGTTCATTCACTCTTTTAAGTTTCATAAAAATTGCGGAAAGTCGTAGAGAGGTTCAAAAGATTTAAGGCCTTATCAATCATAGGATAGCTCAACTGAGACTAAAGAACTTTTCTCTTTCTTAAACCTCCAATGCTCCTACATCGTTCTGGTTCGGCATAGCTGCAGGGTAAACTAGTCTCGAACGATCATGTACTCACTCTTCTTGATTGCGATCTTTGTTATTGAGTTGCGGAAATGCCTGACTTACCAAAGATGGTTCTCTTCAAGGGGAATACCACACAGGACCTGAAACTGAGTTGATGCTTTACCACTTGACTTCAAAATTGACGCATTTATATGCATTGGGGATTAAATTGATGCAGGGTTGACCCCAATTTGCGTGTAAGTTGATAGCTATATGGGCCATAAATCCATTTTTACCTGTTCCAGAAGAAATGGGAGACCGGAACAGAATACACGAGCTATAAACCCATGTTGACTTATTCCAGGAAAAAAATTAAGGGTGTACTTATTTAGTGAGTATGAAAACAGGTGAATGGGTAAGAAATGAAAGATTGAGTTTGATAAGAGATTATGATTATGGAGTCATTATTTTGATTACCTATTTTTGAATAATACCTCATTCCTCTCCTAATCTGGAAGAATTGGTATCATTGTTATGTAAGGATGTGCTTGTTATAATTAATTAAGATATAACTAATTAAAATATAATTATTAATTAATTAAAATATTGTAATTAATTAATTATAATATAAATAATTAAATTATTATTATTAATTATTAATTAAAATATAATTAATTAAATAATTAAATAAAATAAAA
>JANIIA010000192.1:86512094-86525083 GCA_027478495.1 Erythroxylum alaternifolium | reverse complement strand
AAAATTAATTACAATATTTTAATTAATCAACATATTGTAATTAATTAATTACAATATAATTAATTAAAATATAATAAATTTTTATTTTTCAATTTTTTTTACAAACTAACTATTATCAATGGTAACGATAATCATTCATTTCTCTTAACCAGCTATTATAATTATAATATCTATTATTATTTCTCTTTATATTATCATTTTGCTGTGCGAACTAATCGCCGCAGAGAATTAATTAATGACTCAGGGAATGATGAGTCAGTAGTAAAAGGGAGTAGCGGTTAGCGGTGAGTTTGTCAGAGGAGAGCGAAACATATCTTGGGAAGGGGAGATTACGTAAGGGAATCGGGTAGCACAGTGAGGGGGCAGTTTTTTCTTTTCTTCTGTCTCAGCTCTTGAGTTTGAGGGGCCATTACTTGGCTGGGGAGCTTCGACTCTTACTGTTTCTGCATTTTCGATTACTTAAATCCAATAAAATTCAGTGTTTCCATCCATTTGCTTCTCATAAGTGTTTTAATATCTAATGTCGTCTGTCATTAATATCATTCAACAGTTGGTCTAATGTCGTCTGTTTTCTCAGCAGTAAGCTTGAAAAATGGGAAGATGCAACTCCAGTGATGATATCAAGCCTGTCTTTCCAATTCTTTACTTTACTTCTGATTTAGCATCTGAAATTTATCGATTTCATTACTAATGAAACTCTTTTTCCAGATTTCTGAGAGCTTAGGCCGCCAGGATAGTACAATATGGCTGAATGCACTTCTCAAATATGTTATAGCTGCGTCTGAGGTGCTTAAAGTGTGCATAACATTCCAGGCATGTGGCCAGTTCTCTACAATGAATTGAAAATAAGGAATATTAAACTACCGTGCATGCATATACATTTAGTTCCTATGTACAAAGATCATCTCAGCAAAATAATCATCTTTAACTAGGGTGGCTAGCACAAAATATAGGGCCGCATTGGTCGTTGGCCGTTTTATACAAGCTGATAGTGTTGAACGAGGATCTTTCCACATGGTTCACAATTCACAAGCTCCTGGGTTGCACAACCCTGACCTTCAAACTTCTCCTTACTAGACGTGGAAAGGTTTTCTTGGGGTAGGAACTCTGTTTTCCAAGGATTGCAATCTTTGTTTAAGATGAAAAACTTCGACCTGCAAGACCATGGGAATGGTAGCATCAGAACGTCCAGTAATTACATTGACAGAGAGACTGACCATGCTAGAAAGAACGAAACACTTAAGTCTCCTCTGCAGGATTCCTACATAAAAGGAAGAGTTTTGGTAGAGAGGAGAGGATGTGGGTGTTGATAAGGCAAAATTTCCTTCCTGATCAGAAGACTGTTAAAAATCAAGTTGGGAATACTGAGTTCCTTCTTACTTTTTTTGAAAGTCAAAGAGTTCCAGTGTTTGGTTCAGATAGTACCTGTAGTTGAAATGCTCTCGTTCTCTCCCCTGCAAGGACTCCCCTAGTTGAATGAAGCTCCTATAACAACAAATAGGTAACCCCATCAATCATCAAAAAGTTATTCTATGATTATCATGGCGTACTTGCACAGGAATCTGCACTATGTATTATACCTTCTGCGTGTCATCCAAAACTGCCTTAAGGAATGCAACATCGTGCTCAAGCCGTACATTGTCAGAGTGGACAATATTCGATAAGTTGTTAGCCTCCTCCTGGGCAAGCTCTAGACTAGCTAACTTCTCTTTCAGCAACTCCATCTCTCTCATTGTATCTGCCAATTTTCTCTCCATCTCTTGTCTGCTCTTAAGAACAGAGGATAAATTTTTTTCTGCAGTTTCTTGACTTGTTAGTGCAGTAGCCAATTGCCCTTCCAGGATTCCATTCTTTCTCATCAGAGCAGCTATTTTTGTCTCATACAACTGGTATACACTTGAATGAACTCCTCTCATTGTAGAATCTGTTTCTAGTATTACTATATCCTCATTTTCAACCGGAGGGTTTCCAAAACATTGATTGCGAAAATCAGAATTATCAGCATTTGACATGCAAGATATATCTTCGGTGATAATCTTGCCTATGGTATTGTTGGCTTGCATTGAGTAATCTGATTTAACTTTTTGGTACTCTACTGCCTGAAATCAACAGAATGTTCAAGTTATGATGCAATGTGTTTCGTACCGATAACTTCATCATTTCGGGCCTTCATAGACTAAGATAAGAACCTATCATACAAGCAGGCACTAACTCTGGCAAGCGACTCTTGGTTGTTTAAGGAAAAATAACTGTAAAAGTGAAATGATAACTCCTAGAGCTATAACAACAATATGCCGCTTTGCATTGCATCGCGATGCTTGTATTGCTCTCCCACAACCCCGTTTTCACAGTTAGACAAGCATCCAAAACAAATTCAGAAGGAAGGAATTGTTGGCATTCAACATAAAATTGAAGACCAAAAAGTAACAAAAATAGGGATGGGAGGGATTCTGTAAACTTACCGGTGCACTTCCATCTTCGGAATTCTTTGTGCCCTTAGTGGTTGTGTTTTGCTCTTCCTCATGAAATTGCTTGCGGAGTGAAGTATTTCCAACAGCATTTGAATCAATGAAAGAGGACTCTGACAAAGATTTTCTACCAGAACCATGGTGTTCAATTGCAGATGCTAAATTTTGTCTACCAAATGACTCAACCGGTCGGTGGGAAGAACCAATACCAGTTTGAATCCCCAACCCAGTGGATGACAATAGTTTCTCAGACAGCGTAGCTCCAGGACCTTTGATCAAAGTGGTCCGTCGACCCATAGATGATTCAGTCTTCTCCATGCCCACCACCTCAACCTGTAATGAAATATTAACAAGACTGATAATTTGACATCAACTATAGATCCTGATTCTAATCACTGACCTGATTGGAAAGCTCCTTTTTGGATCCTCCAAATGCAACAAGGAAATCCTTTTCCTTGTGCTGCACAAGCACTAAGCTAAAACCCTAAGACATAGAAACCGCACGATGTCACCAGATATGCACGATATGAAAGTAAATTCAAAGAGATTCATGTTCATGCTAACATCAAAAAAGAAAACTGCAGCAAAATCTAAATCAAACACATGACTCTGCAAGATATGTGATCATATATCTAGAAATTTTAGTCAATAGATTGTGCTGGGTAATGGATGTTTTGCAGGTGAAGCCAAAGGAAACTCTGGTCAAGAATGGTAACATCTCAAAGAGCATCTAAGAAAATCAAAATACAGATCTGAAGTTTCACATCAGATTTATGCTTTTGTTAAATTATTGAACACTAAGCAACCAGGTACAAGATGAATCTTTTATTGGTGAGCAGGAGACCCACTATTTTTCTCTCAAGATGAAGTTATGAGACAAAAAGAAAACCTTTACAACTTCATTATGACTATTGATAATATGAATGAGCAAGTTCAAAACCTGACAAACCTAACACGAAGCGATTACGATTTTATCATAGAGCTTATTACGAAAATCATGAATGACAGGAACAATAGGTCATATTAAGACAGTTTGTGATTCAGATCTTCTGAAAGGAAAATCTAAGCAACTCACCTTATTTGTTGTTATACAAGATGGAGGTGATGCAAAGGCCACTGACCACTCATTTTTAAGAATATCAAAAATCAAAGTCTCGGAGTGTCCTGCATATACACAAAGTTCAACAGCCTATGAAAATAGTGCCTGACAAAGAAACTAAGAATTGATCATAAAAAGTTGGAAACATTTTTTGGCTAACGAAGCATACTCTTTTTCCTGCTTCCTCCCCCTGCTATATACCACTGAGAACCACATAGAACTCCACAGCAACCAGCTCTAGGGGATGGATGGAAACCTCTTATCTTTATCCTTGACCACACCATCTGAAAAACATAACTCATGATCAATTTGTGACACTAAATTAATCAACTAGATCGATCCAGCAATGAAGCTATCACCGTTTCAAAGTTGAGTGAATATAAATCATTCAAGGTCTTTGACTTCGAGGATCCTCCAAATATATGAAGAATCTTATCATCATATAGAGTTGCCACATGGTTTGATCTTGGAGACGGCCCTGTTCCTCTGCACATGAGATATGTAGTTAGTTAGAAAGTCTGAGTCACATGCAGAACGATATAATGAAAGCCAACTTACGTGCAATGTAGAGGGAGCCATGTTAAGGACTTCAGATCAAACATATGAAGATCATTCAGCTTCCTCTTTTTAGCATCTTCACCTCCAAACAAGAATAAAACTGAGCTTGCCCTAACTACCGTATGACCACTGCGAGCAACCTGCAACAGGTACGCAATTTCTGGTCAGCAAACTAATAGCTTTACCTCATAAAGTTCTAATCGTTCACAGACTCAGGGAAATAGTGTTACTATATATACCAATTGGGTAGAGAGAAAAGGGAAGGAAATAAAAGGAATTGAGATATAATGCCTGGAACTAAGACCCAGGCAACAAAAGCTTCAACCAAATGGAAAGTCACTGAAAGATCGGCAAAAGAATGATACGAACCGGAACGTCTCCTTTTGCCTCCATGAGAGACCAACATTCCGTTTCTGTGTCAAATGCCCAAACTGGAAAATGCCAGAGAGAAAATTAGAGTCAGTCCATTTACCTAGAAAAAACCAGTAGAATGACAATGTGTTACCTGAAATTCTATCACTTGGAGGATTTGTCTTCCCACCAATCAGAAGTGCCTTCTTCCCCCATGAAACCTGGACAATTCAAAGAAAGATGAACCATTAGAAACTAGTGTGGCTCAAGCTCATCAGTGGCATAGCAATAACATGAAATAGCTAAAAGGACTAGGAATTAAGCTAGAGTTGGATGTAAAATACATAGTATTACCAATCAATAGACAATAAACCAGAAATGCTATATGGTGAAAGCTGTAACTTAATACCAGTAACAGAAAACAAGAGAATACCAGACTGTGGCCCTTGCATGCAGGGATCTTCAATGGCAGACTACTTGGAGACAAGTAAAGCTTAGAAGAAACAGTAGTCCAATTAAACCTGTCAAAATCAAGCACCTGAACAGAAAAAACAAAAGAAAAAGAAACAGAAATATTCAGAAGCTTCCATGGCATAGTCTGAGCTTTAAGAAGACATTCGATATCTAACCTGAACGTCATCCAATAATCCGTTTCCTGATTCACCACCAACAACAATCATCTTGTTCCCAACTACAGTTGCTGCATGCTGTTTAAGGAGATTAAAAAAAACTGAAATTTCGTCTTTGAAAAGGCGAGGCAGTCCAGTGAGAATATTACTAAAAGCTTGAGTTACATTGGATCGAGGTGAAGGTTTATCCCCAGCAACGGACAAGACCATCCAGTTTTCAGAGTTCCCTGACGTAGAGCCATGAACCTCCGGTGGATTTGACGAGCACTGATACTCATGTTCATCAGATTGACCACTTGTGGTAGCTGAAACACCTTCACTCTGCACCAAAAACTCGCAAAAACATTATTACCTTGAACTGGAGATCATTGAACTCTAAAATATCAACAACTTATAATCGTTACATTGTTATTGTTAACCCTTTTCTGCGGTCGAAAAGGACTTCTACCTCCTGGTGAGGAGTCTAAGATTTGTACCTTCTTCACCCTAGAAGACCACAGACATTTTCATGTAAGAGACAGACACAACAACAACATTCTGCAACAAGAAACATCTCTTACTGCTAAGAAACTATAGAGTCCCATTTCAAAGTCAACAAATGACTTGCATTAACTGACCTTCCAAGCTTGGTGCGTCTACGAGATAGACCAAACATCTTGTATATACTCAATACAAGACCTTCCTCCCTATGCTAACCAACTCTTAGTCAATAAAACCCTAGGATTTATCAAAACGCTGCACCCATTCTTATCATCAAGCACAAACCAGAAACAAAGAAACCTGAAACCACCCACTACCCAGAACAACAACAACAACAACAACAAAGAGAAAAATGTAAGAAAGAACAAACTACAAAGAAGCTACAGTCAACGAACGTTCCAAGAACTAAACAACACAAGAAAAGACATGCTGTGAAAGGTCATGAATTTTCTCCTACCAAGAAAAAGTTGACACAAAATCAGAAAAATGATAAAGGAAACAAAAGGGGAAACATCCAACAAATGATAGAGAAAAAATACTGTTTGGAAGCCAATAAACTGTGTAAATATGAAAAAAAGGACACTTCTTCAGATTGGCTCAGAATCAAAAACTGAAAAAGTAAGTTACTTGATAAGAAACAACAATGCAGCGACTGATGTGAGGAGGAGAGGAGAAGATTGGTTGGTGAAAGTGATAATGATGGGACTCAGGAGGGGAGCTGATAGAGTTAAGGACTGTGCCTATAATACATGAGCTGTGAGCAGAGACTAGAGACAAAGAAGGGGGTGCGTAGGTTAAGAAGGACAGTGTTTTGTGACACTTTTTGTCTCTGTCTCCTACTTTTGTGACTCTGGTCCAAATTTGCACATGTTTAGACAATACTTAGACCAAATCAGATCTCTTGTGACACTTTTTTTATTTTTATAACTTAGATTTCGGAATTTGCCCTATTAATTTTGGGATTTATAAGTCACCGATTCAGACTTATAGATAAGTAAATTTAGGTCTGATCTTAGATAATAATAAGAATACCTGCTCAAAATATAGGCCACTACTAGAAAAATTACATTAGCTTAAATAAAGACTACTCTTTTTCGGGCTCGAACTCACAACTTCCATATAATTCTCTCCTCCTTTTTACCGTTAGACTATCCTACATCACCTTAAATAAAGACTGCTCTTTTACAGGCTTGAATCTACAACCTCCACATAATCATCTCCGCTTTTTTACCACTAGGCTACCTCGTTATAGTATTTTAATTATATTTAATTAAATTTTATTTACATATTTATATAATTCCGCGTAAGTAGAACATAATCAAAACAGAGTAAATATAAAAAGTTGATTTGATGGTTACTTAAAGACACAAGTAATTTACTTTTGTCAACCCTAAAATTTTAAGAATATAAATGAAATTTGATAAATTTATGAATGGGATCCAAAGTAGAAAACTGATTTTTAAAGTGTATATTTAATAATTTTAAGTATACTTGATAATTTATTATCTATAATAAAAAATTGTTCATTAATTTTATGATTTAACAGCAGTTAAAGTTCTACAATTTTAAAAAATTTAGTATTACACAGTTTTAAAATAAAAATTTTAAAAAGGTAAATTAGATTTATTTTTATTTAAAATAATATTTATTTATTTTTAAAAAGAGATTCAAACTATTAATTATTAGATAAAATTTTAATAGTTTAAAAAATAATTATATTCTTTTTAATCTGATAAATTCAATATTTTAAATATTTATATTAATTTAATACATATATATTTAAAAGATAAAATGTGAATTTTTAATATAAAAATAAGAATATCATAGAAGTGTCCGTTGTCTTAAAGAAAGAGAGGTGGTCGCTGACACATTTATTTCAGTGGGCCCCAATCGTCTGCAAGCTGTCTCGGGACTTGGGGATGGAGATCCAATCTGCCCCACCCACGTGTTATTGAGAAATAAATATATATTTATATGTTTTTTAATATATATAATCACAACAGCTTTTTTCTATAATCATCACCTCCTTTTACATAAAAGCATGTTTTGGATTTTTGGTTGGTTGCCTTTTTTTCCTACACAAGGGTTTTATTGGTTTAATCAGATTTTATTTAATTTCAAGCTTAAATAACCACAATATTATATAAAATTTATAAATTATTATATACTATTAAGAAATAATTAATATATAATTAATAAAAATTATAAACTCCTTGAAATAAAAAACATATTAATTATTTGATACAAATTATTTTTAATACCTTATATTTTAATAATATTTATTACACTTGAAATTTTAATTAATATTTGAAATAATTATTTTAAAATTATGCTAATATTTAATAAGTTTATATTATAAATTAAATTGATGATCTAATTATTAAGAATTGGTAAAATTTTACTTTCGTTAAAATTTAAGATGTTATTAGTACTATTTTTAAAATATTAATATACAACATATAATTATAAAACTTACTTAAATATTTTAATAAAAATATTAAATTACGATTAATAAATTTATCTTATCAAACTTCTTAACTTCCAATCACTCTTGTATCATTTATTTTATTAGAAATACAACAACAATAATAACATTAAGTAGAAATTTCACTAAGACATAAAATCCGGAGAGATTCAATAACATACAGTCTTATCCTTAACTAGTTGAGAGACTATTTTATCAAAACGGATAGTTAAAAATATTTAATTTTCTTTGCTAAACTATATAACAGCATTATAAGAAACTTCTTTTTTGACGAAGGGTTTATTAGAATTTGTAAGGTAATTTAACATTTTAATTCATTTGATATAACGTCTTTTTTTAATTAAGTTCAGGCCTGAAATACCTAGAATCAGATCGACCAGAAGTTCAACTATTATAAGCAAAAGTATGTCATTTTGTGTATGATAGTTGAGTCTCAGGTGGACCTTGGGCTTAGGTCTGGATCTGATCCATGGATTAATCTATTGAAAACACCCGAGTCTGAATTTATGGGTCAGTCTATTGTCATCCCTCATGTATCTAAGTCATAATTATACAAAATACATTTTGCAAATAACTAGAAAATCATGAATATAACATTAATTTAGTTTTCTAAATTTAAGTTAAGCAAAATTTACCCAATTGGAAAACGAAAAAGAAGAAAATTTGTTAAAATGTTGACTGTGCAATATATTTGAAAACAGGTTGGTCTGAATTTTGGATTAAACCAAACGATATTATTTAGATCATTTTAATCTCAATTGATCATAATGCTTTGGCATTGAACAAACTATAAAGTTCAATATTGATCTCGAATTTATTTTAACTTCAAATTGAATTGGTCATAACTCGAGTTTGAACTTAATCAAAATTAAAAAAAATTATTATAACTTTAGATTGTGTCTACCTATTTTACCAACCCTAAACTCAAAATGATACCACTTTTATTAGTAAAAAGGTAGCATATCATTACATTACAAAAAGGGTGGAAGTGGTCAAGTTACCAAATGTAGCTTCTCTTACATATGATGATGGACTCGTGGATTAGTACGCAAGTATCCATCAGACACTGCTAATCTCATGCCAGATATAGTATTACTTAAGATTATTAATTATCATTATTTGTGCCTGATGATCCACTTAAGTAATTAGCATCTCTAATGATCAAAGCCATAATGCTCCAACCCTTCTAAGCATAGGGATTAAGGTCCTCTTAAGGTGAAGGCTCATCACCTCATTTGCTCCACCCACAAGTTGACCGCCGATGAACACCACTGGCATTGCACGATACCCTATCCTCGACAGCGCCTGCTCAAGTTCCCGACCACCGGCCATCTCGTCGAGCTCATAGACCAACGGGTTAACCCCAAAGTCATTAAGTAGGGTTTTGATGGTATGACACATGCAGCATGTGCTCCTGCTGAATATCACGACTGGCCTGTCTGCTACCATTCGCTCAATTCTGTCCATATTTGTGAAGATGAAGCTGATAAATCGAAAACCAGCAACTGGGGTATGCAATGCTAATAATGATATTTTTCTAGTGTTTGTTTGGCGAGAAAGTTGACGAGAAAATGGAACAGTGAAACAAGTATACAGCTAGTGAGAAGGGTGAAGACACCTGAGGCTTTTGTTGTGGATCCGGAGTGGTTGAGAATGGACGAGGGTTATGCGGCCATTTATAGCGTTTTCTTGGAGAGTGCAAAGTTGGGTTTATCCATAAAGAAATCTAGAAAAGAAAAGGTTCGATAATGGTGAAGCCAAATGAGAAATGTTCCATGTGATGTTTGGTGTCGGCTTCGAGATCACTTTCTGATAAATTCTTTAAGAGTTTTTGATTCGTCGCTCCATAGAAAAACTACATTAAGGATCGAATATTGCACGCAAATATCATACAAAACATCTAATTTCCTATGTACCAAGACGAACATTGCATGCCTCATATACGAAGATGATACATATGGAGTTCTACTATAATTAATGAAATTTTAGATAATTTCTTTTTTTTTATTTTTTTAAAATTTGTATAGTTTTTAAGTTTTAAAAAACTAATTTTTTCTTAACTTTAAATTAAAAATAATTATAAAATACATGCAATAGACTAATCTAATGTTACTTATATGACGATACAATTCAGTTTTTAAAATCGAACCAAACTAAATTAAACTCTCTCTAAACTAATATTTTATTATAATTATCTTAAATTATCAATTTAGTTTGAGTTTAATCGGTTTAAATTTAACTTAAAAGTTAAATTGAGATATCATATTGATGATATTTGACTATTTAATATTTGATATTTTTGTTATTATTTTTAACCAAAACTTAGGAAATAATTTTTAAAAAATTAAGAGAATAATTTAAATTTTTTAAACCACATTAAAAGTCTATATATTTTTACCACACACCAAACACTTAGATATAATGCATGGTTTCTGTAGTATTGTTTCTGGTTTTACATGTTTTAATTATGAGATGCTTCTTCTTTTTTCTATATGGGTGCAACTTTTTCTATTGAGTGATCTCACTTTAGTATAGATTGAGACATAAACTTAGTTGGAAACACAACTTGGGATTTATCCAATTGGGACCTTCTTTGATTGTAACAAGATTCGCATCTACTTCTATAATGGATAGCTACGACTTTCGTGACCAATTTAAAAGGAAAAGTTAGGAAATTAAATGGCTAGAATAGCAACAAAATATAATTTTAAGGCTTTATCACCAAAGATTTGAAGTTTTATAGGATCAAATCCTCAATAGTATAACTATAATTTTACAAACGCATCCAATTAGATAACTAAAAAATTATCTCATTAAGAACACAATCTTATATCTAACTAATAGAGAAGTTGTTTCTGTTATACTCGAATGAAAAAAATATATACATATCAAATTAATAAAATAATAAATAAAAATATAAAATGAGAAGTAAACTAAATAACACGATAAAAATAGAACAATATAAAAAGTAAAAAGAAGTAAATAACACAAATAAATAAATTAATTAAAATAAGCAATTTACAAAAACATGAAATTGGTTTAAATTGAAATATTTTCCTTCATGTAAATGATGAAAAGTGAACATTGATCGATTGACTTAAATGCATGCCTAAATGCTACTTAGTTTCTAGTTTTAGCTTAATTATAGTCCTAATTCGATTGATTGAGGTACATGCATGCATAAATGGTGCTTAATTTTTGTATTAGCTTAATTACAATCCTAGTTGATGAAGTTAAATAAAGGACGAGGCTATGCATGAAATCATGAAGATGACGACACTAGGAATTCCACGTATGAAAAGCTTACCATGGGGAGAAACTGGTTTTTATATATAAAAAAGTCGTCGTCTTCCTTTTTGTGAGTGATGAGTAAAGGTAGTGAGCTAAGTCACACAGAGCACTCCATTGCTTTCGAAAGCATAAAGTTTTATGAGTAAAGTGACCGTACACGGATGAAGAAGACAAAGCTAGAGGTCCCCAACATCATCCCTTCGCTTCTTTGGCCGATGTTGCTCTTCTTTCTGTTTTTCTTTTTTGGATTTCAGTCAAGAAGACGCTGTTAATGCAAAACTGTTTGAATGTATTTAATTATCCCATTAATGATATTACTTGCAATTAAAAAATGGGTTAATGAGATAAATTGTTAACCGCCAATTGTAATGGTAAAGGATAAAAAAAATTATCATCGTCAATACTCAGTTGATATCCCACTGAGGCATAGGTATAACACATAGTATAAACCTTATTACGTATTCTGGATTGTTCATGAAAAATAAAAATTAAGAAAATAAATAATATATGATTTTAGTTTCATCTCTTCTTCCGAAGCGGTTTTCGAGCATCAAACGAGCTTTAATCTCTCAAAATCTTTACAGAATATGATATTCGACATGTGGTTAACATATTCCTACAGTTTTCTCAAAACGTAAGCGCTCTTAATGAGTTAGAGGATTCATATGCTTACAAATAATACGAGCAACTATAAGAGACCTTAACCTTTATATATAGCTTCCACATCAGGCTTCTGTATCACAAGCCCAATATGAGTCCGGTCTACACTAATTAAGATCTATTTTTTAACCGGACTTCGACTCATTGATTTAGATCATTTATTGGGTCACTTTATTACCCTTATCTAGATCAAATTACGTAACTTAGCGATAATTTATTGAAAAGCCAAAAATTACAATTAATGTTGTCCACTTAATAGGAAAGGACAAAAATGTCCTTCAATAGGGTCGAGATCAAGGATGAAAGATATAGACCCTAAAATTCTTAATCTTTAAAAAGCCTTTAAAATTTTTTATAACCTTTCAAATTCTCAAAAATTTCATTTAACTTTCAAATTTTCAGAAAAATTCTTTCTTTATAAATATCAAGTGTAAACTAATCAAATATTATTTACGTGACAATTAAACTCAATTATTGAACTTAAACTGAATTAATTAAATTCAACTCAAATTAATAGTTTAATTAATTTAAATTAAATTTAATTAGTTCGAGTCGAGTTTAAGAGTTGAGTTAGATTACCATATTAGTGACATTTTGAATAGTTCACATTTGATGTTCATACTACATTTGATGTTCATACTACATTTGTTAATTGATGTTCATTAATTAACAAATGAATTAATTGTCATTAACTACAGTACAACATTACAATGAGGTCTCCTGCGAGGAATTCAACAAAACATTACATTACAATAGACAAATACAGAAAACAGGTGCATTTGACTACAATATAAATTCCATCTTAACTTCATGGTTGTAGTAAGACCATGTGTCACTTCCTTTGTTATTACAAGAGCTCGGATTTCATTTATAATGTTCGCTGCTATTTGATATTTGTTTGTTATTAGCCGTGTGTATAACCTACGATTTCCCTCCGTCTAGAGATTATACAATGTGTTAGTGAAGGC
>JANIIA010000192.1:86474758-86506023 GCA_027478495.1 Erythroxylum alaternifolium | reverse complement strand
TATGAAGCTCTTTTTAAAAAGCTATTTTTTAATTGACAGCCAAACAGTCTACTGACTTTTTAAAAAAGCTCTTCTCAAAAAAGCTCTACTGACAAAAGCTCTATTGACAAAAGCTCTACTGATATAAGCTCAACTAAACAGGTACTAAACTTTCTAAGTTTTATATATTAAAATTTAAATAAACTCCAATTTGAATTTAAACTCGAATTTTAATGATAAACTCGAGTTATTTTTTAACTTTAGAGTTAATTGTATAAATTAATTAATATATATTCTTTTCATATGCTCGGAGCTCTAATTTAGACCAACTCATCAAGGCTTAATAAATTTGATCTCGAGTTTTAAGAGTCAAATTCGACATTACCATTATATTTTACACTTAAATTTAGAAATTTCAATAAAATATTCTTTCTATATGTTTAAGGTTGAGATTTAATTAAATTTAAACTCCAACTCAAAATATAGAGATGGTTCTTTGGATTTGGCCCTGATCATTTTAACTAGTCTAGTCCTGACCCGATCTCGAGCCATGGTAGCCTATGACCTAACGGGACGGCCTGCTGTTCGGCCCGATTACGAGCTAACTAGTTCACCATTTATTTTGTTAAGCAAAAAAAATTTCAAAACAACGTTGTTTTAAAAATAACGAACGGGCTACAGACTGGACTAGACAAAACGACGTTATTTTAAAAATAACAGGCGGGCCACAAGTTGGCTCGGGATTAGCATTTTTAACTACCACACGTTCTTTCCGCATGCGCATATGTGTTTGTACTTGCTGAAGAATAAAGATTGATTTCTTTTGCTATTCATACAGAAAGAATCAAACCGAAAGAGAAGCGGATGAGTACCAAAGTACCAATGCCTTGTGTAAGGATTTTATTAAACACATGTAACATTGATTCTTCATAATCACACCCATATTTCCTTAGAATTTGCATCTTGGCCTAACTTTTAGTGAGATGTTGTTGTCATATCGAATTTCTCTGCACCATACAATATTTTCTTCTTTTTAATAATATTAGAAAGGGGTTTGTAATTATTATCTAAAAACAGATTACCATATCTATTGTCAACCCTTATTTCCCCCCAAAGCTTGGGTACAACTTGATAAAATTCCATAAAAGTGGGAATAAAGGCAAAATCAGGTCCAAAATCTGTGTTAGATATGGGAATATATACATTCTCTACAGTGAAATTCACGTGTAAGATTATTACGAACGAAGGATGTCAATGAGTCGGGCGGCCCGGCCCGGCCTGACCTAAAAAATGGCGGGCTGTGGATCGGCCCATGGCCAGCGCGGGCCGAGATGGTCCAGCCCGCGGCCTGCGAGGGCCAAGGGCGGGGCGGGCCAAACTCGACCCATCTATATATTTTTAATATAAAAAATACAAAAGACATCGTTTTGTTCGTCTGCGGGCCGGCCTGTGGCCCCCAATGGCTGACCATGGTCGGCCCGCGAGCCCACGGCCTGTCAAATCAGGGCCAAAATCGGGCCCGACCAGGCCGAAATTGGCATGTCTACGAACGATATTGGGTCGGCCCACAAATCAAGACTCGAGTGTTTCTAATTAAGATTAGGACTGGTTTGGGTTTGGATAACTTAAACCTGGGCTCAATTAAAAAATATTATTTTATATTTTTAATTTTTAAAAAATTTGACGGGATTGATCTATTATCATCTCTAAAGATTACTTTGTTGTTTTTCCCCCTAAAATTTGCTTTTAATATAATTAAAATCGTGTCAAATTAAAAGATGATTAATTTATGAAAATGTTTACTATTTAATTTTCAAAAAATTAAAATAAAAAATAACTTGTGAAGTTTAAACAAATTGATTTTAAGCAATAATAAAATATGTATTTTATACTTTAAAAAAATCTACACTTGGTCTAAGAATAAGGCCTAAGCCCAATCTAAATGATTTTTAAGCCCAATTTCTCGAAAATGTAAATAGTCTCATAAAGTTATAATTAAAGATAAAAGTAAAAAAAAAGAAGAAAAAGAATTAAGAAATACAAGAAAATAATAAATGATAAATATGGTCAAGGAGGACACATCACATTCAGTACCAGTGATCTGTCAACTCCTCCATTATCCAGCTTTATCTTACCATCCAAAGTTGACATTCCCTTCCCATCATCACCATCCTATCAATTCCTACGTGGCTATCCGCTTGTGACAACAATTAATTAGAGCTAGCTAATTTTTTAGTTTAATTTTTATAATTCTAAATTAATTTACTTTAATAACATTTTTATTAAAGATTAATTAATTATTCAATTTTTATTAATTAATAAATTTTTAATATTTTATCAATTAACTAATTAATTTTTATTTAACAACTTATTTTTTATTTAAATTTTAAATTTTTTCACATATAAAAAGAATCTTTTTCAATTATATTTTAAATTTTTTTATTTTATTTAATCTTTAATTAATTTTATGATAGAATAATATCGGACCTTTTAAACTTTAAATCTCTTATCTTACCAGTTTATTTTCTAGTCTGATTTTTTAAATATTACTTTAAAATATATATGTATACATACGTATATGTATATAAGCTCTTATTGCCTCCATTGTTACAATCACAGCTCAAGATGTGGTTTACAATAACAAGCTTCTCTTCTTCTAGACCTTCCCACCATCTACGAAGTTACACTTAGCCTTTTCCTTAATGAATCTTTACTTCCACCATTGCAGATACCAAAAAGAAGGAACACAGAGACAGAGCTCTTTCTTCTTCTTCTTCTTTTTTTTTTTTGTGGAATATGGATAGGGTGGCGAAGTTGGCTTCCATGAAAGCGGTGGTGATCTTCAGCAAGAGCTCGTGCGGCATGTGCCATGCAATTAAGAGACTGTTCTACGAGAAAGGAGTGAGCCCCTGCAATTCACGAGCTGGACGAGGAGGACTCGAGAGGTAAAGAAATGGAGTTCGCTCTGATGAGGCTAGGCTGCAACTCTGCGGTGTTCATCGAAGGAAAATTTGTGGGCTCTGCAAATACTATCACGACCCTTCAGCTTAATGGGTCCTTGAAGAAGGTGCTCAAAGATGCTGGAGCTATACGGCTTTCGCAATTCATCATCTCTTTTGAAGCTGATGAATGTCAATGGATTCCTTATCAGAAGCTCTTTGAAATTCCCTAATCAGTAATGCGTATATCTGGAATTGTTACTGATGAGTCATTTCAAGAACTGGATATATCCTACTTGTCTATGAAGTGCGAACTCAACTTTGATTTTACTTTGTCGGATTCGATCATATGAATTTGAGGAACATGTCATATCCGTCATCATTAAAACCATTTGCATGCATCTTTTAATGTGTATTTTAAGATTATTCTGTTTGCAAGGATAATAAATTATGAATTGCTATTTTTTTATTCCGCTACGTAGTGTTTTAAATGTTTTAATTAAGTATTAATTAAATTTTTTTATTTTAGTATGTAATGTTTCAATTTTTAATTAAATAATTAAATATTTAAAAATCGAATAACTCAATTTAAAAATTATTTTTGTTAATATAAAGATTAATATTTTAAAGATTTATGTATCATTTTTTATAATTTTTGAGTAACTATCAATAAGTTTGTGATAAGAAAATCAAAAATTAATTTGACAGAGATAAATAATCATGACAGAGATGAATAATCATGTAACACCTTCAAATATAAGTTGTTATTATTCTTAACAAAAACAAATTTATGTATTAAGTTATCTGAATTTAAAATTCTAAAAACTTAATTAAAAATTTTGAAAAGTTTAACACTTTTTAATTAATTAATTTTCTAATAAAAAGTATAATAAATTAAAAATAATGCAATTTACTGATATAGTTTACGTAGTAATATAAAGACTACCATTTTAAAGAATTATATGACATCTTCTTCTTTAAGTATTCAATTCCGAAATTAAAAAATGTACAATTTTAATTGAAAATTTTAAATAATTAAATACTAAAATAAATTTAATTTTTTTTTGAATATTTTAAATTAATCATTTTTAATAAAATATAACAAAATTTTGATATATATATATATATATATGTATATATAAGTTTCTTCATGTTTCATCACTCGTTCTTCCTAATTTTTGCCACGAATATGGCCTTCCATGCTTTTTATTTTTTTAAATCAAGTGTAGTCGAGTTGGTGGAGTGGGGGAGGAGTCGAGCTAAAAGGTTTTATGTTTAAATCTTCCTATTGATACTCTCTCAATTAAACTTGTCGTATAGAACTTACCTAATACAAAATACCCAATTAATATATAATCTATATCAATTCAAAGATTTACCATATCTAAAAGGTAACAACTGTTATCCATCCGTTTCAAAAAGAAAAGGAAAGCGATTCTCTCTGTCACTTTGTCGCTCTCTCTTAAGTTTGTGGAATCGACTTCTATGCCCATCAATTATTTTATCACCAAAAGGCAATTGCTTCAATCAGTAGTGTCCTTTTAGAAACATTAATTTGGCAAACGCACTATGCCTATATTTCCCAAAGTGTAACCTAATGAGTATCTTTCTATGTAGAGTGCAACATTTGGAACATAAAGTATGATCCAATTGGTCAGAATTTGAGTTGGTAAGGAGCTGCAACTTCATGATTTGTTAACATCAAAAACATGTTTTAATCTTGCAATTATTACTTATATTGAATCTATAATTTGAATTTGAGTTATTGATTCATCAAGTAATACATCCGTTAATTTACAAGTTATTATGTATACTTAATAATTTATTCAATATTGGAGATGTATCAAGTTAAAACTAGCTTGAATTATACTAAAAAATTATCGTAAAGTTCGATCGGGCCTAAAATATTTGATATAAATTTGAGCCCAATTAAACTCTATATTGTTTCAAACTCGATTGAACCCAAACCATCAGATCTAAACTCAATCTCGATTGAATTTTAACATATTCGAAAATAACTATTCATCGAATACAAAAATTATGTTATTTTGTACGTGAAAGAAGTTTAAATTTCTGGTTGAACTATAGCTTTGAGGACCCCAAATTTGAACCTAACTTGAAACTAATTAAAAAATATGAGTCTGGTCTCAAATTTAGTTAATTCGAATTGTACTAATTAATTTCGAGTCTGAGTCCAACTTGGATCCTTTTATCATCTCTACTTACACTCATTATACAAAACTTTAGAAATGAAGATCAACATTTTTAGCCCAATTTAAAATTGATCAATTTTTGGATCGAACTCAAGTTTAAGGAGTCAAATCAGCTTAATTTGTTAAAAATAATTAATTAAAATAATAGCATTTTTATTTGCAACTTCAAAAACCTAAAAATTAAAATAATAAATTATTTAATTATAATAAAATAAAATTATTTTAAGCCAAACCAAGATGATAAAATCAAGTATAATTTTAGATTCGACCCAATTCTTTAAATAAAAAACAAAATAAGACATTAATGTGATTTGGATAAGTTAGAAACTAAGGGTTAAACATACTATTTTTTATCACTTATTTGTTTTTTTTAATGTTTAATCAAATTACAAATATTTTTTTATTTTTTCGCATTTGAGAATTAATTATTATACCTTAGGAAAATTTCTACTAGTCCATTTGAATGTCTTGATGTGTCATTTTAAAGGTAAGCTCTTTTGAAATTATTACGTCTTTTTATGAGATTCAAATCATCTGTATTCAAATATTCTTTCCGTTTCCTTTCAAATCTAACCATCTAATAAGTTATTTTTGAAATTATTACGCCTTTTTATGAGATTTAAATCATTTGTATTCAAATATTCTTTCCATTTCCTTTCAAATCTAGCCATTTAATAAGTTATTTAGGTACAGATGATTTGAGTCCCGGAGTTGAATAGGCTAAGATGATTCAACTAGAATAAGATTAGACAATCTCTCTAACATGCCATGATTGTGGAATTAAAATGTAAAGATGGTAAAGAACTTTCATTTTCAGTGTGTGGTGCATAAAAAAAGCTATAGAATAAATTGGAATATGCACTCCAAATGTCCGTATCAACGAGCCTAACATGCTTCCATTTTTTGGGAGATACTATTTTAGCCTGCCATTGAAATCTAGGATGTAAGGAGTGGCACAATACATGTTTAGTTCTTAAAATTAAAGGTGAAGATATGAGATAAAAACACGACACGAGCTCATCAGTGATGTCGAGTTGTTTCTGTGAAAGACACGATTTGACATAGGGTACGGATAAGCAAAAAGATACACGATTTGGGGACACGAGCATGACTCAGTTTGTGTCTGTAATTGTATACGCTTGGGATCCTAAGTTGTATACACGACAAGTAGTCTTATCTAAAATGGAACTAGTTGGTGGGTTAGCTAAATCTATAAATTGCTATATAAAGAGGCAGAATTACTAAATTTAACTAATATATATTTATAAAGAATTTGTCTTTTTTATTTTCCACACTTTAAATATGTAAATTTGGAAAAAAAATTAATATTTTAAAAATCAAAACGACAACGTTTAAAATGTTCAACTGTTATTAAATTATATTAAAGATTAAATAAAATTAAAATTTTAAAATATGATTAAAAGATATTATTGTTACCTATTTAAGAATTTAGAGTTTAATTAAAAATTAATTAATTTATAAAAATTAACCAATTAATTAATATATTAAACATGTAACTATAGTTTAAATTATATTTTGGAGGTTAATGTTATTTTTTCTCAACTTTATGTATGTGTTAAACCGAAACCATACACTTGTCATCCTTAATATATTATATGTGTATAATTCAGATAGAAGGGTCGGTGCGAGGTATATTTCAGACCAATCATCTTCTGGGGACGGCTTGATTTGAAGGAAACATTCTAGATCGATTAGGTCAACCATCATTGACCACTGCCTGTTTGCCACGTGTTTACCTTGAAAATGATGGACGGTGAAGAACCCTTCTCATCACGTAACACCATTATCTACTTAATTTACATTTAATGCAAACTAACAAACAATAGCAATAATATTTAAAAAATCATATATGTAGATAATGAATATGGAGGAAGATACTTTAATTATTTACTTATGAACCCTAATGAAAAAAAATTAAAACATCACTATTTATTTGTTTTATTATTTTAAAATATATTTATGAGATTGTTAGATGCTCCAACAAGTGATAAAAGAAATTAATTCTTTAATTATTCATTAAATATATAATTAAATAATAAAAGTTCCTTATTATAAAAAATAATTCAAAATTATTAAAATTTCTAAATATATTTGGTCACTAATTTGAAAACATAATTCCTTACTTTTCACTTTTACAACAACAAAAATACCTAATAAGAGTCCCGCTGAAGCGTGAAAGTATGAGAAAGTTCAGTAGTACATACCTTTACTTAAATTTATTACATCCATTTTAAAACTTTATATTTAACTAATTATTAGAAAAAAATAATATAAATCGTTGAGCTAAATTAGGATTTTTGAGGTGCGAAATTGCACATCAAATTTTCTGATCCAGTTACTCTGTTCCAACTTTGTTCTATTAAATCTCATCCATATATTTATATGAGATCTACATAAATGTGTGGATAATATTTAATTGAAAATGATAAAAATACAATAACTGAAACAGAAGATATGATCCCGAAAAATTGGGGATGAAATGGTTGACCACTTAGGTCCACAATTTTCCACGTTTTAGGAGGGCAAGTTGGTTTTTCGAAAACATAAAATAATTAAAAATTATGTAGAGTGGTTAAAAAAAAATAAAATATTTTGTAATACATGGCTAAAAATATGAATATTATAATTTACATATTATCTATAATTACAATATCATTTTTCATAATTTTTTCTCAAACAAAATTTTTAAAGGTACAAAAGATTTTTATTTATCTCAGACCTCTTATAAACATCTGCTCTATCATATTGTCGGTAATTTTCTGTTATTTCCGTAATCCTCCAGCTCGGGTTTCTGAGTGAAAAATATTAATAAGTTAAAATATTTAAATATTCTACAACTATTTCAAGATTTGGTCTATAAATTATTAAAATTTTAAGTGTCACTTTTTAGGCTTTTTGACAAATTGAAAAAGGGGAAGAAATTACCATTTTCGAGATTTTGACTTTTTCTTATTTTATATAGTGTTATTGAAAGAATTAAAAAGATAAAGAGTGCGATTAAAATTATTATTTATGTTTTTGTAAATATAAAAAATGAATTATAAATATACGTGGGACAGAAGCAAAAGCTCAATGTATGTCCTTTACCAACTTTTGTCATTAAGCATATAATAATGGAACTTTGTACCAATCAATTTGATTTTGGCTCCACATGAATCACGTGGTATATTATATATTAACATAATAATTATAATTTTAAATTAGATTAGTTGGATACTAATTTCCACACCAATTAAACCTAATACATATTATTTATTTATTTTACTTGGCAATTTAACATGTGTTACAATGGGTGGTAGGTGTTGAAATTTTTCTAAGGTAGGAAGGTTAGGAGCATGCACATCGAGGTTCAATCAAAAGATTCCTTGAAAATTAGTGTATTATTTTTTATTTTTATAATCAATAGATCAAAATTTAAAATTATTTTTGATAAAATTTCGATTACATTAAATGACTAAAAAATCCATACGTTTTGATCTTAAAAATTTTTGGGTCGTTCAATTTTTCGGTTTGATTTTTAACATTTCAGTTCAACAACAATAATTTTAGTGAACAACAAGACTTCCTGCTTTTCGAAAGTTGGGGAGAGAGAGACATCAATTTAGTTTTTTTTATTGTTGAAATCTCGATGTTAAGAAATTTTGGACATCTTTTTACGTATTGCTTTCGTTTACACTGATAATAATATATATTTAAAATATAAGATAAAGTGTCATTTTTTAAATTATTATTTTTTCACGTAGGTCATTAAAAAACAACCTCTCTTTTAATTAGGGATAAAGTTTCACATTACCGAACTTCCATAAATTCCGCGTTTCAGTAAAATTTTTACTGAGTTATTGTTCTTGTACATAATAGTATATCATAAAATTTGTAAAAGTTTTATTAATTCGATCAAATTAAAAGATATTAACAAATATAATTATATTTAATTTAAACATATTCAAGTATATATTTTTTTACTGTTTTAAAATTTACTTACCTATATAAATGAAATATAAAATATAAGAAAAATATTTATCCCACAATATGAGTAAATATAAAAAAATAAAAAATTATGAAAAACATTTTTTCACCGTATAATCTATGTGGATTTTCGTATAGTAATTTAAAGGATTCCATCAACCCAGTTAGCCTCCTCTTCCCTTTTTATTTATTTATTTGTTTCTAATCTCAACCAGACCAATTGGAAGTGGTAAAGAAAAGTTCCAATACTATTAGCCTATATTATAAAAAGGTGCATCGTTAAAAAGTGAATATGTGCCTTTTATAAAAGTAAGAGGAGGTCTTTTTTTTTTAAATATAGAAACACGCAGTCATTATCTTTTAGATATGTTCTGGATAAATTTTTGAATTGAGACAATAGCTTATATATCATGCTAATTGGATACTCCGCATTAGGTAAGTGCTGTACGACAGGCTCGATCGAAAGAGTGTAGGTAGAGGGATTTGAACAAAGGACCTTTTGGACCTATGCCCTCCACTCCACCAATTCTATATTTGGGATATGATCAAATTTTAATTGAATTTTAAAATTTTTTAACAATAATGATTTAATATTAGTGATCAAAGTCAACCAAATCTAACATTTTTTCTTTTTAATTATATTATAATTATAACTTTTTTTTGTTTAATTACACTGCCTCATTTGGTCAAACATTCATATAAATTCAAAATTTCCCTCTTCATTGTATTCAAATTGTTTGACTCATTCCACCAGCTTCAACACATTAATGAAAAACAATGACTGTAAAATCATTCGGCTAATTCAACCGTAATAATTTTGAATCGTCTAATTTTTTAGTTCAGTCTTTAACTTTTCAGTTCAGTTTATTTTAACAATTAATGTTATTAAAATTAATCAATTAATTTATTTTTAATAATCACTTTTTTCAATTAGGTTTCAAATTCTTCAATGATAAGGACAATGAAGGGTTTGATACCGGTTGAATCTTTTAAACCTTAAACTTGTTACCTTACCGGTTTAACTTTCAACCCGATTTTTAAAACATTCGTGAAAAATAACCCAATGCTAATAATATAATGCATAAATCAAAATTTCAATCCAAAATATATAATTATTATAAGTCAACTAACAATCTCATAATTCACTGAAACCTCACTCATAGGTTTACGAAGGAAATACAATTTCTTTATTAATTATTTCCTAAGTTACGGAAAGCAACCAAATGGTTTTTTAATTAATATAATGGAAACGCTTGTCTTTTTGTCGCCAGATTAGAACTGTCCACAAAGTCAAATTTTCATATAGTCATTTTCATTTATTTACGTGACGGTGAACTACCAACCATCAATTTTTTAAATTTTTTTGTATTTTAGTATTTAATTTAAAGTTATATCTCTATTAATATTTTATTTTATTTTATTATTTTACTTAATTATTTTTGTTTAGCATATATATATATGCGCATTCGTTTTTTATATTACAGTATCTTCATGACATATTACATGTGGGTTTATTAAAAACAGCCTCTCTATTAAGTAAGGGTAATATTGTGTACTATCGAACTTAGATTCAGCATCTCGGCGGAAATTCAAGTGCATGTTGTCGAAGACAATCTGTATTAATATTTTATGGACATAATTGAGAAATTACATGAATTATAATATTTTTAATTATACATTATTAATATGACATAAATTTTAAAATCATATTAATAAATAAAAATTACATAACCAATTTAAATAATTAGTATTTGTATAATTTATTAGATGCTATAAGTCAAATCAATAAAAATTTAAAACAGATTAATTATTTAATTTTTTAAAATTTGTTTAAATTTTGAACATTAAGATAAAAATTACTGATTTTTAATTCGTTATACTTTTATTTATTATATAATATACCTAAAATGGGAACATTTTTTCAGGAAAAAAAGGGCAATGAAAACATTTCTCAGACGTTGGATCAATCACCGTGACGTCATGTATAGAATCCAAGGGACATATAATAAGCCACCTCCCTAGGGGAAAAAAAAAAGAAAACTATTTGGCACTGGTTGTCGTTGAAATTACAGCTCTAACCCCATGAGTGGTTCAAACGCACCTTTTCATACAAATGTCTATGATTAAAACCCAACGGCATAATCGTAAAAACTTAAATTAATCAAACTTTCAATTTAATTTTTAATTTTTTGTTTGATTTATTTAAATAACTGTTAAAAATTAATTAGTCCGTAAATTTTTATAAGCTAATTCATTTGTATAAATAAAAATAAATAAGTAAATTTTTATTTAATAATTTTTAATTAAAATTTAAAATAAAAATAATCTCTTTTACTTATATTTTAAATTCTTCAACTTTACGCAATCTTTAACTAATTTTACAACGACATAATATCAATTAAATCTTTTAAACTTTAAACCTCGTATCTTATTATAAATGATTTTAGGCTAATTATTTAAAAAAGTTCAAACTTTCGTCAAAATTTCAATTATAACCCGAATTTTAAAAGATAGCAACAAAATGTCTAAACTTTCAATTTTTTTTTAATTTTAGCCCAAACTTTAAAACATGGCAATAAAAAGCTTAGACTTTTAATTTTCTTCAATTTTAGCCCGACGTTATCTGTTATTCTCCTGATGCTCTTAACTACTTGTTTTCTGTTTGTTCTTTTCATGCCCCAAATTACTCTCGCATTATAGCATGATGCATTAGTAAGCTCTTCGTTTTTAGTTCGTTCTTCTGATACCCTTAGGATGAGGGCGTCGAGAAAATAAACTGAAAGTAAATAGTAATATCGTCATAGCTGCATAATATGATTTAGGTTATTTTTAAACAATGACGTCGTTTTATTAATCTTTATTTATTGTGTTAATTCTGGCTTACATGTATTAATAGTTAAGATTTCTGAAACACGTGGTAAGATGCATCAGTAAACTGAACGGAAACACTAACATTGGGCTAAAATTAAAAAAATTAAAAAATTGAATATTTTATTGCTAATTTTTGAAATTCAAACTAGAGTTGAAAAAAATAAATATTTAAATATTTTATTGTTATTTTTAAAATTTAAATTATAATTAAAAAATTGAAAAAAAGTTGGAATTTTTTTTAATAATTATCCCTATGATTTTCAAAACATTACGAAATATTTAAACATGTGTTGAGAATGTCCTTCGCAAGTGTGTGGAAGCACATCTCTTAGAGGGAGTGGGTCCCACTTCCGACCGTGATGATGATAGTTACCATAAGACCGTAATTTTTCACTTGTTGAGGGGTGAATAAGTGAATGTTTTGAGATTGTTTTTTTCAAAGGTTTGTTCTTTAATAGTCTTTTCGTCTTAATTAATTTGTGGTGATTTGGTATATATACATACGTAGATTGTATTAGATTTAGTTTGAAAGGAAGGATTTTGTGTAAATTTAATTATTTTGGGTTTGAGTTTTGACCACAAAATTTCATCTTGATTTGATTTACTTGTAATTTTATTATGTTTATTTGATTAAAAGTTCTTATGTGTTGAACACTTTTCTTCTCTCCTTGTATGATTAAATTTTCCTTTAGCTTCTCTTTGTTGCTTTGCTTCCACCACATCAGTTTCTTTGATTTGTTGATCTAATCTTTGGTGGTCTGTCTCTCGATCTTTCCCTTCAATGGCCACTAAAGATCCTAGACAGAGAAATTGTGGAGAGAGAAAGCTAAAGGAGAAAGTAAAGTGAGTCACTGGATAGTGAATTGTATCAGTAAATTTTTCTTCTTTTTTTTTTGCTTTTTCTTTGGATGGGTGATTGATAAAGTTTCAAACTTTTGCAATTATAAGCTTATTTTTTTTTCCGGGTTGGGTGGGTTTTTTTTTTCCGATTATTGCAGTAAAGTTTGAGGCTTGTGGGTCGGCTTTGATTTGGTTGGATTTGATATGGGTGGGTGCTTTCCTTGTTTTGGATCATCAAACAAGGAGGGTAGTGGTAGTGGTGGAGTTGTTAAAGAGGTGGCCAAGAAGGATTCGCTGAAAGAAGGTTCTGTTGCTCAGTCACACCATGTTGGGAGAGTTAACTCCGGTAAGTTTCCTTTTTCTTTTTTTCTCATAATAATTCTTGGTGAATGATTTTTGAGGATCTTTTTATATTTCTCCTCTTTTTGATTGCGTGATTGATTGCACTTTGTGTTGAATTATGGGCTTTTTTGTGAGTGTATCAGTACAGGATTGCTGGTATGTTCCGTTTTCTCTGCTTCTTTGATCTGGGTTAATTATGAAGTTTGAGGGAACTTACCTTTTAGTTCCTATTTGATGGGTTGCTAGTTGTTGATTTCGTTATTGTTTGTGTTCTTTTGCTGATTGGTCTCTTGCCAAGTATCAGTTTGGAGATCTGCTATTGTTTTTAGGTGAACTAGTTTGCTGATTATTACATTTCATATGGCTAGATTAAAATTTTCTTGGTGGGGTTTCAGTTTTCTATTAACAGTGTGAAGTGGAGATTCTTTTCAGTCAAAATTGTATTGTTTTCTGAAATGGCTCACTTTAGAATGCAGAGAAATGTATAATGACTCAGAGATGTAGTATCATTTGTCATATTCTCTACAACTTAAGGTCCTTTACGGAGCTATGACCAATGAAAGTTGTAATAGTTCTGAAACATGTTTACGTTTTGCTGCTTCTATGCAGTTTTTAAAAAAATTTTAGGTGCTGATAATTTTGTAATCTTTAGGAATACATCATTAGTTATTTTGCCCATGTCTATATCATCAAACTCTTTTATTTATTCAGACAAGTCGAAATCTTGGAGTGGTTCTGATCCTAGGAAGGAGCCATCAATACCTAAAGATGGATCAACAGCTAATATTGCAGCACAAACATTTACATTTCGGGAGCTAGCTGCAGCGACAAAGAACTTTAGACAAGATTGCCTGTTAGGTGAAGGGGGGTTTGGACGTGTTTACAAAGGTCGCTTGGAGAGTACCGGACAGGTAAGTTCTATCTAACTGAATGAATTCACTATTGTGTGCATTCATCCATGAATCTGAAACTAATATTCAATATTAATCACTTGGTACTTTTTACATGTTTATCAACTGTATCAAAACTAAACCATGCACCTTCTGAGTTGAAATTCCTTTTTGATGATATTTTGCTATGGATGAGACTGTGTTTGCAGGTAGTTGCTGTAAAACAGCTTGACCGGAATGGCCTGCAAGGAAATAGAGAATTTCTTGTAGAGGTTCTAATGCTCAGCCTGCTGCACCATTCAAACCTTGTTAACTTGATTGGATATTGTGCCGATGGAGATCAACGCCTTCTTGTCTATGAGTTTATGCCATTGGGGTCATTGGAGGATCATTTACATGGTTAGCTTTTGCTACCTCTTGTACTGTTGTGCATGCTAAATACTAGACCTTAGTGCTACAAGGTTCAAAATGATGTCATAATGCATCACTCTGGAGTGTCACTTTGTTATGATGTTATGACTCATATAGAGGCTTATGATTCTTCTCTTACTGACAAGTTATCTACTTTTGCTAAAGTCTGCATAATTATATGTTCTATTCATATATTTTTGAAGAAAAAGCATGGGCATGGCTAGGTGATTAAAGCCTGACTTCATGTTTATTAACATGGTTCCTTTTTTATCTCAGCATGCATGTGAATATTGTGCATTTGTGTGCTTAATTGATAACTTGATACTTTCGAAAACGGGTGTATGTCTTTGGATAAAGCTTTTGAAATTGGCCTAAATGAATTGCGCGAGTCAGTGAGTTGGCAACTATGTAGTAGTCTAAAACAGTGAGTCAGAGGGTTAGATTCTTTTAGAAAACAAGGACTTCAACATGCACCTGTGTTGGTTGCAAGGTTGTGTCTTCACTATTTCATGATCATCTTTCCTCTCCGACCTCCAAGATTATGATACTTCAAAACTTTGCAAGGTTATCTTTTTTTTTTTAATCTTTGTGATATCCTTCACAGTTGTGAAATTTTATTTCATAAAGGAAAATTCATTTATGAATTAAGGTTATGGAGCAATCTTATCTAATATTTGCATTCTCTAACTGTAAATAGTAAATGACCAGCTATACTTCTTGATTTTAAAGTAGCATGTTACAAAGCATGGATATGGATTGTGCTGGGAGGTAAGTATGAGATGCTGAAATTAATGATTGGGAAGTTTAAGCTTATAATCAAGATTTTAAGTTCATGTTGAAATAAGTCATTAGTGTTGCTTGTAGTTTTGTGTCCTCTCCATGAGAGAGGTTGAATGAGAGAGGTGTTTGATGCAAATGAAAGGCATTAGAGGGGTTGAGGAGGGAGTATAAGGGCAAGATGAGCAATTGTAGTTAACGTAATGGTGTTATAAAAGATTAGTTTGGCTCAATACCGGCAGTAAGATATAGCATAATCATTCTCATAATATTACCAGTAAGATGTAACATTATTAGGTTTCGATTTTGTGAAGTATTTGTTGCAGTTGAATATGATGTGCTGGTACTAGTTAGAACTTTTGGACCTTGACTGTTGATTTAGGCAATTTTTCCTGGATCATGTAAAGCAAATGCAGCTACCAGCTTAGAGGTGGAGAAAAGGATTTTGGGTGTTTTTGTAGTTCCACTATTTAGAATTGAGTTCAGTATCCCGATACTAGTTTTATTCTTCCAAGATTTGAATCCCACAAAAATGATGAAATGTTCCAAACTTTATTATACACTGCTATTGAATAGTTTATGGCATGCCACAGGATTGCCTAGAAGAAATCAAATAGTAAGAGTGACATAAGTGCTTATTATGTAAAGGATATTCCCTTGTTTGGGACTATTCTTCACCCCTAAATATATCCTTCTTTGGTTGGAACTCTGGAACCTTATTGATTCTTCTAATAATATCTCTCCGGTTTGATGGTTTATATGATTGTGGCCACATAAGAGTGGATATAACTTCCGTATAATTACACCTGATATATGACTTGCGGGCACTATTATGGCTAGCATATCATGGAGGGTTTTCAAATTAATTTTCCTTGTTATGTGTTTGAAGGAAGCTTGTTAGACCATTGTTTGAGCATTTTGTTTGTCAAGAAGAATGATTATAAATCCTTGGAATATGCAACTAGATAACATATCATGTCATATATTACCCTGGCTATCAAAGGCACTCCTTGGAAGTCTATGCATATAAGGAAGAGCTCTGGTGCTTTTCAGATAGTAAAACTGATAATAGATTGATTGATGAATGTGTTGACAACAAGGTAGTGTTGCATTCTGTAGTTGATTTTTTATTTAAAATGTGTTGATGATGCAACAAATGAGTGTAAGTCATTCTGGAAAGGATAAGTAGATTAATGTCATCAGGAGTTCCAGAAATTGCCCCTAGTTTGAACAGAATGCAAAAAGATGTTTCTTGCTGTTATTCATGAGAATCGAGGTGACAAGTTGAAATGCAGAATTGTGTAAAACTACATCGATTCAGTTGTATGTTAAGTTCTTTTAACCAATTCTGTTTGATTCGATTTGTTGAACACTCTTTTGAATGTTTTTTTGTCTTGTTTTCAGATCTTCCACCAGACAGAGAACCTCTGGACTGGAACACAAGGATGAAGATTGCAGCTGGTGCAGCTAAGGGGTTGGAATACTTGCACGACAAAGCTAATCCCCCGGTTATTTATCGGGATTTAAAGTCTTCCAACATCCTTCTTGGTGAAGGTTATCACCCCAAATTATCTGATTTCGGACTTGCAAAGCTCGGACCTGTTGGTGACAAAACTCATGTCTCAACTCGCGTTATGGGAACCTATGGTTACTGTGCTCCAGAGTATGCTATGACTGGCCAGCTTACTCTTAAGTCTGATGTTTATAGTTTTGGAGTCGTCTTTCTGGAGCTTATCACTGGGCGAAAAGCAATTGACAATGCGCGAACTCATGGAGAGCATAATCTTGTCGCTTGGGTAGGTGTTTCTCATGTTCTACAGTATGTGAAGCTCTTCAATCATTATCCTTTTCTTGTCTATTTACAAAACATAGCATGAAGAATAGCATTTTCCTTTAGAATCAAATACAAAAAGGTGTCTATCATTTTTCTCTCTAAATGGTTTTCAGGCAAGGCCACTTTTCAAAGATCGAAGAAAGTTCCCAAAAATGGCTGACCCACTACTTCAAGGCCGTTATCCAATGCGAGGACTATATCAAGCGCTTGCAGTTGCAGCAATGTGTTTACAAGAGCAAGCTGCTACAAGGCCTTTAATTGGTGATGTGGTGACCGCACTCACATATCTAGCTTCTCAAACGTACGACCCAAATCAGAGTAACAGGATTGGACCGTCTACTCCTAGGAGCAGGGATGAGCGGAGGAATATGGTAGATGGTGTAGATAGTCCAGATGGAAGACACGGCTCTCCTTCTACTTACAAAAATTCACCTGATTACAGAAAGCGGGAATTGAGCAGTGGCACAGAACTAGTAAGAAATGAGACTGGTGGAGGATCTGGGAGGAAGTGGGGGCTCGGCCACTCGGAGCAATCGGGGGATGGACAACGAGAAAGTCCTGTAAATGGAAGCAGAACAAGGAACCGTGATTTAGATAGGGAGCGTGCAGTGGCAGAGGCAAAAGTATGGGGCGAGAACTTGAGAGAGAAAAAGAGAGCAAACGCAACGGGAAGCTTCGACGGTATGAATGAGTAAATCAACACCAAAAAGAGGTTAGCTTTATGTGCCCTTTGGTCTCGTAGGAAATACATTTGGTATGTTTCTGAGAGTCAGGAGGAAGAAAGAGAAGTTGCAGATGCACCATCCTATAAAATGTTTTGGAACAAAGGGAAATAAGACTTTCTGTAATCCAGCATTGACTCAGACAGATTGAGAAAGGACAGAGAGTTCAAAGGAGGATTGAGTTGAGGAGAAGGGTATTATTTTGTTAGAATATGTAATGAGTTACAGGAAGTCTGTGAGAAGATTAAAAAAAAAAAAAGGTGAAAAAAGAGTTAAAAATTATGTCCAAATGGTGTATTATTTGGGGGAGTTAGTAAGTGGGTTTGGTGTTGGGGTCGGTGTTAGCAACTTGAACTTCTTCAATACGGTCTTTTGTGTATGGGATTTGAGTCAGTCATGTTTCGGCTTATACACAAAGTTTTCATCATATTTGTTCTGTTCCTGTTGTGTATTTATCGTATTATAAATAAATATTTCTGTGTAATCTAATCCCCCTTCTTTACTTTTTTAGTGTGTATATATATATATATATATAATTTCCAACCATGTCCTGATTCAAACTCCATAATGATTTCACCACGAATTTTATGAGTCTCAAGACTGGATCATTTCACTCAAAATTAACTAATCAAATAAAACATCCTTCCTATGTCGAGATACTCCAAACTCCAAGCAGGGTCCAACAAGTAAAGTTTAGGCTATTCTTTCAGAGATGTCAGGAAGTCCTAACGCACTCTAGCTCAGGCCTTAAAAGGTTTCATGCCCTACCCAACTCAAGAATTTCAGTACTTTTGCTTTGCGATATAATCAAAATTTCCTACTCACCTGTGTTTATTTCTCCTTCATCCTTTATCCGAATTCTCCCAAATCTTTGATCTACCACTTTGATAATTTTATTCCCATACCTGTGGAGATTAATTGTTCTTCCCATCCGTATCCTACAATATTTCATGCTTAGCCATATAATTTTAATCAGTAGCATGCCACAGAAGATGATATAACAGCCGTTGATAGTATTGACATATGATAATTGTTACAAAGTCTCAAATGACTTTCTTCTTATTCAGATAAGAAGAAAAGTCTTTTTTGCCTATAATCTTAGCTGAGCTACTTAGCCTCAAAGGGGACAATCACAAAGTTGTGAAGCCAGTGGTGGTTACCAGAGTAAAAAGGATCCACAAACTAATCACTAGGGAGGAGAATAATCATCAATTTTTAACCCTATCTAAAAATCTTAGGGTTTAACTTCCATTACTTCCTTCTTTTTCCCTGCAAAAGGAAAATCAAATCATCAGGTTCAGTCATTCGTCGCCCTACAGAATACTTCAGTCATCTACAAGCCAATGTTTAGCAGTAAGATAACTCACTGAGCTCACATAATCATCCATCGATAATTGCTTCCGCTTCTTAAGCAAATTAGGGCTCTCGGTTTGCTTTCCCATTGCTCGCTTAGAAGGTGTCATGTTCTGAAACATAAATGAAAATGATAGATAGTTGAGTGCAGATTCTCATCACGGTAATAAGCCAAATATGCATTAACAAATGCATATAGAGATAGGCTTTGTGAGGGAAAACATAATAACCTTAGCAAGCTTCTTCTCCTTACGAGCTTGTCTCTCCCTCTCATCATATTCTTGGTTTTCTTTCTCAACCAACCGAATAAGAGTATCACATCTCCTTGCAAGTTCTTGAGTTGTGCGGGACTTCACAAACCAATCAAAGCGAAACATGGGTGATGTACGGAATGCTGCCTTAAGCTCGTCCCAATTCCCATACCCAAGCTTGTGAATCATGCAAATCTGTACAAGGGAGTCCAAATCATTATCACAATATGAAACACAGAATTGAGTGTTTCCAAAAAAGAAAAGAAAAGAAAAGAAAAAATACCATGAATCGATCACATTCTTCATTGTACAATTTCCCTTTGTTTTGACCATACTGGATCTTCAATTCAAGCCATGGGTTCTTGTAACGATCCAACTTCTTCCCAATGGCTTTCATGATCTCATCTTTACGAGAAATCCTTGCTTCCCCTCTTTCAATATTCTTGATGATCCTGTCATAATCTGCAAGGATGCCATAACTAAAAGTAATCAATTTTTTTCAACCTCCAATAAATTAGAAAAGCTTGTGGTTCAAGCTAAATAAATGCAATACAAGGAGCCCTAGCAGTTGCAATAAATGATTATGACCACAGATTAACAGATACTAAGCTCAAGTTTAACCAGAAAAATCTCCAAATTGGCACTAAAATGCTGTACTTTTTTTGAGCGATTAAGAAAGCTCAATCCAATTTAGCAGTGGAAAAGTCCAAAATCAGCTCACCATTCAACTCCTTGTAGCGCTCTTTGAAAACTTTAGCATATCTTTCAACCTCCTCCTCAGTTTTGCCTTCCATTTCAGCAGCAATACTTCTAATGTCATTCCGGCCATACTTTTCACAAGCCCTAATAAAAGTATTGAAGTCTCTTCTACTCCATGAAGAAAATCCCTGCATTTACACAATCAAGAGTAATTAAATAGCCTCTCAAGGTGATACTAGTCTGCACCAACTTCACACTCACCTCCTCCAACAGTCGCTCCTTTTCCTCCAGTTCTTCAGCAGTCAATGGATCTCCACCATCTAAACAATCAACAATCAATCAATAACATGTTTCAAGGCATTCGCAATAACCAAGTGAGAAATCCATATACCTTCAGGTTCATCCACATCAATTGAGTCTTTCAACTGATTTTTTTGATGTGTTTGCTGAAATATTTAATTGAAAAAATAAGCAACAAAAAAAATATCTTAAAATCATACACATGATTGAATTACTGAAAATGACAATAAATTTAATACCCACCATGAGATATCGCACTTCTTTTTCATACAATTCACTTAGCCTTTGAGTGTTGAAAAACTGGAAATCATGTCTGAAAACAGGAAAAAAACATTTTAAACATCTTTGAGAATTCAAACTGAGATCATTTCCTGTATGGCTGTGCTTACAATTGTGGCATGCGGGGAATTCGAGGCTCTTTTGGTTTTGCTGGACCACCTTGGCGCATAGTTTGTTTGAAGTATTCAGATTCAGAGTAACTGTCCAAATAAAATTTCAGCAAATAGCGACCTCCATTACAATTCTGAAAGTCATATATCAAAACTTAAAGCAGAAGATTCAAGCAGAAGACAAGGAGCTATGGAAGTACTTGCGCTTTCGCTCTCTCTTTGGCGGCTCAATCCAATTTTCACTCACAATCTTCTTAAAGTCAAACTTGTTTTCATCCTTCAATAAGAGATCAAAATATAAGTAAAAAACTGTTAGTATAGAAAAAGGCAACCCGAAGATAGAAACACTGTTGAAATAAGAATCTACATAAAATTAGATCAAATAGAAATTTCTAAAATGGAAAAGAAGAAAAAAAGAAACAACTGCTTCTACCTTATCATCATCAAAATCATATAATTCAGCAGCTGCAAAAAGAAAAAAAAACTAATATGAGCATCTTATATTTAACCCTTGGAGAACACCTGTGTTCATGTAAAAGACAAGATTAGGAAGAGCAAACTTGTTGGATTCACATACTTTCATCCATTTTAAATTTTATTGCATCTTCCGTAAATTTCTTCATCTTAGCATCAAGCTCAGCTGTTGCCTCTTCTCCTTTAGCAATGATTCTGTCAATATCTTCATCCGTAATTGTACTATCCTTCGAGCTGAAAACCATTTCAGCACCAAATCTTACCATTTGAAGCAGCTCATCTTTGTTGACAGCTGCATGGTGAAAAAAAGACATTGTTTTTCAGGCATACATCTAAAAGCAAATGTCAGAAAATTTAAAATAGCATTGCCATTACCTTTCTGCTCTGCAAGTCGACCTTGTTGAATGACCAAAGCATCAAGTGCAAGCTTTTTATAAGCTCTCTCAATCACTTTTTCCTCAATAGTATACTGTGATACACAATAAACAATAATGAGAGACCATATAAGTATTACTCAGCTTCTAGGAAAGGAGATGAACAATATCTAAACCTCTGTGCAAAATCGAAACACTTGAACTTCCTTTTTCTGGCCAATTCTATGAGCACGATCCTGTGCTTGCAAATCAACTTGTGGATTCCTGGAACCAAAGCACACCATGTCAAACAAACAAACAAAATGCAATGAAGAAAAGAAACCACAAAAATAAATTAGAGACATGAGATTACCAGTCACTGTCATACAGTATAACAACATCTGCAGTAGCAAGATTAATCCCAAGTCCTCCTGCTCTAGTCGAGAGTAAGAAGACAAATTTCTCACTTCCTGGCTTGTTAAAGGCCTCAATAGAAGCATCGCGATCTTCCCCACCAGTGTTTCCATCAATCCGACAATATTGATATCCACGAAACATCAAGTAATCTTCAAGAATGTCAAGCAACCTCGTCATCTACATTCCAAAATCAAATTCATGATTAGAAAGGTACAAGAAAATCATATAAGTGTAAACAGTAAGAGAAAAGTTACAAGCATTGCACAAGAATGACCATAACAGTATGCTGCTTCATATATTGTATACATAGATTATAAGAGCAGAAGTCCCAGTCATCCTGGAGTTCAGAACCAACCTGCGAAAATATTAGTACCCTAGAATAACAGTATACTGCTTCATATATTGTATACATAGATTATAAGAGCAGAAGTCGCAGTCATCCTGGAGTTCAGAACCAACCTGCGAAAATATTAGTACCCTAGAATCACGATCTTTCAGCTTGGGAAGCAATTTGTCCAACAGAACCATCTTTCCTGAGAAAATGAATTACCAAATTACTCTAGGATATGTGATCACACAGGAAATGCAGCCATATCTATCAAATAAAGAACCTTACCAGCATTGGTGATCAGGTGATCACCAGTAGTATAAGGAGGACCAGGCTCGGCACCTTGGAAAAGATAAGGATGATTACAGCATTTACGTAGCTGCATTGCTATGTTGAGGAGGCGCTTGCGCTCTCCACCAGCATTTACAACTTCAAGATCTTTCTGCAGTAGTGCCCTGTAATAATGTTTTTGCATCTGGGACATACCCACCTTCAGTATAGTTTCTTTCTTAGGAGGCAAACCTTTCTCTACATCTGACTTCAATCTTCGAAGGAGAAATGGTCGAAGCACCTTAAAATGCACAAGTCATAGAGTTAATCAATAAGGTAAAGCAAGTGTATTATTAATCACTTATAGGATGGTGAGCCTACCTTATGTAATTGTTGAACCACCTCTTGCTGGTCATTCTCACCAGAAATTTGAAACCATTCATCAAAAGTCTCAGCCGAGCTAAAAATCTCAGGCAATAGAAAGTTAAGAAGTGCCCAGAGTTCATGAAGATTGTTCTGCAGATCAAAACATTGTAAGAATATATTCAGCAACAATCGTTTTCATTATGCAATCAGAAGAAGCACAAGCACAAAGCAACATGATGTAGGCTGCAACAATAGTTTTAATATGCAATCAGAAAAAGCAAAAACACAAAGCAACATCATTTCAGCCTACATCAACCTAGCACTTCATGCACCCTTTTTGAGTTCCATATATCCACCATAAGAATCTTGAGCTACATCATTTTCATGTCAAAAGAAAAGATACTATCTTACAGGTATTACAAATATCAACTAGACAAACATACCTGAAGTGGAGTTCCTGTGATCAGGAGACGGTAATTAGTGTTGTAAAGTCTCATTGTTTTAGAAAGGAGGGAATTTTCATTCTTGATCCGGTGGGCTTCATCAATAATAATATAGCGCCAGCTAAACCGACGTAATGCAGTCTTCTCTTTAATGGCCATTTCAAAGCTTGTAACACATACATCAAACTTGCCTGCAACAAGTAATTCCTCGCGGATATGTCTCTGCAATGAAGGAAAAATTAATTAAGGACAATATAAAATAATTATTTTCCTTTTTTTTACCGACCACCAAATCATGCAAGCATGAAAGTCAGCGCCAAAACCAATTAAAATTCAATACATATGGAAACAGAATTAAGCAACTTACCCTTTCATCAGGATTACCGAGAAACTTTACAGCACGCAAAACTGGACAAAAACGACGAATCTCGTTCATCCAATTACCAAGGGTAGATTTTGGGGCAACTACCATATGAGGCCCGGTGATTCCTCTAAATTCGTGCAAGTAGCCTAATAATGAGATTGTTTGTAAAGTTTTACCCAGCCCCTGGAAGTAAAAACAATAATTAATAACCAATTATTTCTTGACGTACAAATATACATAAACCATGAACAGAACAAGCATGCACTGCAGCACCAAATGAAGTCAGATGAAAATATAAGAGCCAATTTCTAAGTAAGACTTTAACACATACCATTTCATCTGCAAGGATTCCATTTATCCCATTCTCGTAAAGCCTTATAAGCCAATTCAAACCAGCAAGTTGATAATCCCTCATCTTACCCTGAATGCCTACAGAAGTAGGAACAGAATAATATATCACCGTACAACACCTTAACAGGAACAGAAACAATGATAAAATACAAGTTGTGGCTTCTTTGAAGTCTAAAAGAAATTAAAACAAGAAGCTACTTAGTTTAATTGACTACCACAGATTGATCCAAGGCAATGCAGCCAAAGTAAGAATGAGGAGAGTCATTGCTGCAACAGCATTTGCCTCAACATGCCAGAACATTGGAACCAGTAGGAGATATCCATAGCTAAAATTTTTACAAAGTTATCCCCAACAAGAAGAAAGACATCGGCAAAAACATTCCAGATAGTAAAAGCAAAAGAATTACATGAGGGTTGTGTCACCAGCCGTGTGTTTCCTGTCCCAGTTAAAGCATCTTCTTCCTCCTTCAGGTATTCTTCATCTTCTTCTTCTTCAGTTAATTTTGATGCATGCCGACCCCTACATTGGCAAAAGATTCATGTTAAAGTCTGTATAAATGGATTTCAAGAAACTAAGGCATATTTGACTTAATTAGACTAAATATATAGCCATCATCCAGTTTCCAAATTCCAAATCAACCAATACCCAAAAATAAAAAGAGAGAGAATTGACTTCAAAAATCCATTTCCCTATGTTTGAGCTGAAATCAAGTCCTATCCTTTCAAATGTTTTAACACAATGTCATTCTTCAAAAACCATATCACATCATAGTACCATTTAATTTGCATTCTGAATTTGGTATGCACATACATAAAGTTACTACAAGTACAGCTTTATTGAAATCAAATTATTACTCTCTTTCTCTTAGTTTTACTGAGAAAAATGCATTAAACTGAGCAAACCATAGCAAATAACATATCCAGGGGAAAAAAGAAGTTAATAAGCAGAACACTCTTCAAAAACATTCAAGTCGAGTTATACCTTCCCTTGCCTTTCTTTTGGGATGTTGAATGTTCAGGTTTAGCAAAGTGAGCAAACAACTCTGTCTGCTGAAGTAAATATTTCAAGCGCCCCTTCCCTCGATTATTCTGTCATCAAACTCAACATCAATAAACTAACAAACAAACATCTGCATTACGTTTTCAAGTCAATATAGACAGATTAGTAATGAAAAAATTTCTAAAACAGACGTACCATATCAGCATCTATGGCAGCATTCTGGGCATCTAATATCTCCTGAATCTTTTGCTTCTTTAATTTCTGCATTTCTTTGAGCCTTTCCTTTTCTCGCTTGCTAATGCCATTGTTATCTTCGTCCTGCAACATAAATGGCCAATAGAACGTTGGCACAAGGCGCAAACAGACTTAACAATAAAATTTCAAGATTTTCATAACAAACACAATTGCATATGTGATCATACTTACAAGCCAAATCGTATATTCAGAGAAGGTACCCAAAATACTACAAAAACTCACATAAGCCAAAAAGATGTAGAAAATTTTTAAGCACGTACAGAGCAAAAGCCTAACTATAAATTCCAAACTTATCGTTTTTCTTCTCTTTCGTCAATTCTCTTAAAAAAAATACACTTGCGAGTACCTTCCTTACTGACATTATTTTTTCATCCACAAGTGAAAAACTCAACACAGCAACTCATTCCTTACGGTAAAATCAATTCCCAAAGCCAAAACTATCCATATTGTCTCCATCAGCAGCCAAACAAACGCTAAACCCAA
This sequence comes from Erythroxylum alaternifolium, assembly GCA_027478495.1. Taxonomy (NCBI): domain Eukaryota; kingdom Viridiplantae; phylum Streptophyta; class Magnoliopsida; order Malpighiales; family Erythroxylaceae; genus Erythroxylum; species Erythroxylum alaternifolium. Next base: position 86,480,122 of record JANIIA010000192.1, on the reverse strand, counting down.
CCCAAACCCTAACGCTATCCACCGTTATCCAACTAAAACCTACACAGATCCTCATTTTCAGAACAAAACCGTCAATAAATTGTTTAACTCGGAGCAACTTACCTCATCTGCGTCTTCTCCGTCGGCGTTATGACCGTTTTCATCTCCGGCGTCAGCAGCTTCGTCGTCATCGGATTCAGCAGAACGAGCAACCGCCTCAAGCTCCTCCTCGTCATCCTCGCTGATCTGTTCGTTAACGCGCTCCTCCTCCGACGAACTGGAGCCATTGGACATCGCTTCGTCGGACGACGACGTCTGATGCTTCGAAGCCTTGGCCATGGAGAAATTCGGAGCTCCGAATTCGCTTCGTCTCCGATCGAGGGTTTCACCAAAAAAAAAGATTTAAATTGGGAGAAAGTAATGCACGATTTTTCCGGCCCCTTATTATATACACGGGAAATTCATGTTCATTAACTCTTAGTGTCCGTTAGATTGAAATAGCTGTGATCGGACGGCTGTGAATTCTTGAATCAGATTCCCGCCTTGTGATTTCCCGCCCGATTGGAGGCTTCCCGGGTTTGGGTACAGCTTATGGGGTTTCGTTTAGGAATAACAACATCCGAATCTTGACTGGACTTTAATCCAATCCTTTCTTTTAAGTCAGCAGCCCAAAATCCAATTAGATTTTATATTTAATATTATTTATTAATTTAGACATTTTATTTTGTTTATTCACTAAATAAATGATAAAAAACAGGTTTTTTTCCTGTACATTATAAAGTTAAAGAATAATTTTTAAAATAATTAAAAAATTCACAGTTTTTAATTATTTAGAAAAAGAAATTCTTATATTTCGATTAAAAAATAATAATGAAACAAATACAATATGAACATCATATATAAACTATTCAAATGTGCTTCTAGGACGATCCAACGTAGTGCTTAAACTTGAACAAAATTAATTAAACTCAACTTAAAAATGTCAATAAGTCGGGCTGGGTTAGAGCAACTCGACAACAAGTTAGGGTAGCTCGTGATTCAAGCCAACCTGGCCCACTATATATTTTTAAAAAGAAAAAAAGTCAAAAATGATGTAGCTTTGAAGTAAAAGTCAAACAAAAATCGACCTAAGTCAAGCCAAATTTGACATCTCTAACTCGATTCAAACTAATATTTGTTATAATTATTAATATAAATCAATTTTAATTGATTAGGGTCAATTTTTACGTTTAAGCTGGTTTACTGTACCACTAACATTTAACTAGTCTAGTATGATAATTATATTGTGTGAATTTTGTTATTACTTTTTATTTAACTAAAATCTCAGGTCAGATATTTTCAAAATTGAAGGAATTTTTTTGAAATTTTTAAACATTATAGAATTTGTTTAAAGTTTCTTAAATTAAAAAATAGGTGTATGTCTTCACTACAATAACAATAATAACAACACCTAATATAAATCTCGCTGAGGCGAGAAATTTGAAAAAGTCTAATAGTACATAATCTTACCCTTAATTAATAAAAAAATTGCGTTTCGAAAGGTGTATGCCTTCGTTATTTTTATTAATTGAGTTAAACACTCACTTCAAAATTTTTTTAAAAATATTAAACTTTAACCTAATTTATATTTCAACTAAATTATATTTTATCTATTGATTTCAGACCCAAGTTACTTTGTAATTTCTGATATTATCCGTGTTGATTTTATTTTCTGAAAGAGTGGATTAAAAAATAAATACAAACAATTGTTTTTAAAATATAATTTATCAATTTAAAATATTTATTTGTTAAAAGATAATATAAGTTAAAAGAAGAATTATCATTACAATTTACCGAATTTTTTTATTTTATCAAAAAAGTTGTCAAGAGAAGCGAATTTGTTTTAAAATAAAAGTATATTATTAGTAAATAAAATGATATTGATGGTAATGACATATAACTTAAAGTGTAAAAAATACAATCAAATGAATTCTAAAAGATAACAATTATAAAGTAATTAAATATAATTAAAAGTAAAATGTGGCTTCTAACAATACATCTAAATGCATTAGTGAAAAAGCAAAATAAAATCATATATTATAATATATTTAATTAAGTGAATGATCTCTTAATCACAAAATTTAATACAAAATCTTTAAATTAATAAACATATAATATGTAATTTTGTCTCATACTAAAATAAATATGTTTATTTTTAAGGAGTAGCAATAAGCTAACCCATAAGTTTAAATTTAGGTATTTTTAAATGGCCGATCATAGATCAAATAAGACTCGGGCTAATCCGAAATCCAATTTTTCTAAGCTTATAAAAGTTAGGTCTCGGGTAAATCTGGGCTTAGACAACCTAACTCATATTCAATTAAAAAAAGTTATTATTTTATACTTTTAATTTTAAAATTTTATTTTTAAAATATCAGCGAGATTGACCCATGTGTCAATCCATTACTATCCTTGGACTTTTTATATTTTTCATCAGTCTAAAGAGAAAAAAATGCTTAAAAGTTATTATATTATATTTAGGGTTAATTACTAAAAAAAACCTAAACTTTCGTCAATTTTTTAATTATAATCCGAACTTTAAAAAGTAGTAATAAAATACTTAAATTTTCAATTTTTTTAATTATAACCTAGCGTTAATCTGACTGTTATTTTGAGGGGTAGCCATGCTTGGATCTCACCATGACATGCTAGTAGCGTTCAATAAGGCACTTCCTCGTGTCGCTAGCTCAAACTCAGTTGTCTCTCCTATATGGCAAGCCACAGCCACCAGGTACACCAGTCCAAAACAACTCGCAACAACAACCACTGAACACCCATAGTTTCCAGTAGCAATACAAACAAGCACCAACATGACGCTTCTTTATCCAATCAACGCCAGTGGCTTCTCTAATCCACGTAATACAGCCAAACCTCTGGCAATATCCAAGACGACTCAACAACAAAATATGATGTTTTGTTGTTCTCAACCACAAGCACTAACATATCATCTAGAAATATGGCTTAGAGCTTACTGTGTCTGTTGAATATCTTGAATTCATAAACAAGGTGTGAGGACTGACGATCTCATTACAGAGGCTATCACGACATCCTGGCACCTCCCAGCTTAGACAATATATTCCAACGACTTCAATGGGAAGGTGCTCTATCACCCAAGTAACCGACCAATGGTTCCAAGTGCAGAATTAGTGCTTCCGTAAAGCAATACTGAGTTAAAGATTGACCATTTTCTATGACATAAACTCCCCATTCTTCGTCAATCAGCATAGTGAGTAATTGATGGCAAGGACAAAGGCTTTGGCCCACTGCATAAACATGGTAGCAACTCAATACAAAGAACAAGCAATTGAGACTAGTTAATCAGCGAAGAAACATCATGGATAAATCAAAAAGAACAGAAGTAACCAAAGTTAATTTAGAACCGAACAAAAATATGGACATTTTGACGCGGGACAGTATCACGTCAATAAAGATAATAGTAAGACTAATGTTAGGGCTATAATTGAAAAAAATTAAAAATTTAGATATTTTATTATTACTTTTTAAAGTTCGGATTATAATTAAAAAATTGACGAAAGTTTGGACTTTTTTTTGATAATTAACTCTTATATTTATATTCTAAAATGTTGGGAGTTACAAGAATAAAAAAATTTAAGCCTCAATTCTCATCAAAATACGTTATCTTTCATTAGATTGAGAGTTTAGTATTAATCATTAAATATAGAAGATATATATGGTTATAAATTTAGTTTTGTGAGAATTGATGAATTTATTTATATTTATTTATGAAACTAATAGTAGAATTGTATAAAAAACACATTAAATAATTATTTAGTTATATATGTATAAATTATATAATTTAGATAACACCACCCAATAAGTTAAAAGTTTAAAAATATGTACAAATTTGATATAGGTAAATATGATTTTCGAAGTTTAAAACTCGATACAAATGGTTTAAAATTAATAGATAAAGTTTAATTTGAGTAAAATTATATTTAAGAATTTAAATCTATTTGATGTTAAATTTAGGTTTAATAAATCTTTTTGAAACTAAAATCAAATTAAAAATCATATCAAAACTATTTGAAACCAACAATTTATAAATTTTTGTCTCTATTTAAGACTCACATTTAAAAGGTTTAAAAATTCCTAGAAGTTTACAAAATTCAATTATAAATTATACCAATCCAAATGAAACTCATATATTAAATTTAAATTAATTAAAATTTGACCTAATTTAAAACTCAACCTAAAAGACTCAGGCACAAAAGATCATTATTTTGATACAATTATTAAAAATAACATCATTTTGTTTTATAAAATTCTTATTTTATATTGGGATAACAATTCCGACCTAGCCCGGCCCATTAACATCTTTAATTTTATAACATTTCGATATCTCAAATTTAATCAACTTTTAAGTTGAATTTAATTTGTAAATAATAGACTTAGTAAAATTAACCCGATCCAAAGTTAACATATACGATATGACTAGACCATGTTCTAGGTGGAGTTTAATTTTGTCCTCTAAATTTTAGATCTTATGTTAAGTTTGGACTCAGACTATCCAATCTAGTCCAGTTCAAAACCAAAAATTTTAAGTTGAACATTTTATCTAAAACTAAAAGTGCATTTTTGATCTCAATGTTTATAACAGAATACAACTTGAACTTTAACGTTTTGAAGCGTTCAAATTGAATTATAAAAATTTCAAAACTTTAAAAATAGATCCTAAACGGATGAAAAAATTGATAAGTTAACCCTTTTTTAATTAAATGTCATATTTTTTAAAATAAAAAGTCGGTCATATTATCACATAATTATTTTTTAATTAATCAAAATGTGGATTCTATGGTTACGTGACAAAGGGCCACTGTTTATATATTTTAGACAGTAGGTTTTACTTGTTATGTGACATTGTGACAATGTGACCCGTATTTATATATTTTAGACAATAGTTTCATTTATTATGTAACAGTAGGTCACTTTTATTTATAAAATAAAAATGTCTCGTTAATATTTAATTAACAGAGAGTTAATTTTATTAAAATTTTAATCCACTTTATCATCTGTTTTAAATGTTTCAAAGAGGTTGAGATTCAAATTTGAGAAAATAATAACCGACTAATCGAACTGAGTCCACCAAATACACAGAATTTTGAAGTACAAAAATATAACTCAGGGTGTGCTTGGTTAATGAGTATGGGAAGAAAGGTATGGGTAAGGAATGAAAAATACATGCTTGGTAGGGAATTATGATAAAATAAATAGTGATTTTATTCTTCCATTTTGAGTATTGATCCATACTCCTCATAATAGAGAGGAATGAGAATCATTACTTGCCATATTTGTGGTTTGAGAAATTAAAAATAATTAACCTCTTTC
>JANIIA010000192.1:86462701-86474658 GCA_027478495.1 Erythroxylum alaternifolium | reverse complement strand
ATAATTAATTACAATATTTTAATTAAAATTAAAATTATTATTAATTAATTACATTATAATTAATTAAAATATAATTATTCATTAATTAAAATATTGTAATTAATTATAATATACTTAATTAAAATATTATTATTAATTAATTAATTGCATTATAATTAATTAAAAATAAAATTTTATTTCTTAATATATTTTACAAACCAACTACTATCAAATCATTCTTTCATTTTAATCAACCATCAAAATTATAATGATAATATTCATTCTTATTTCTGACTATATTTATTCCTATTCTTATTATTATTGTCTCTTACGAACCAACCACCCACCCAGATCCAAACTCTATCTCTGGAAGTTTTATTCGGCATCGTTCAGTCATTCCAAGTTGGTAAGAAAGAAAAAGAAAAGGGGAATGAATTGGGCATTGCAACTGTTTGTGAAATGATTTCTCTAAAAAAAAAATGTGTTTGTTAAATGGCCCACAGCAACAACTCCTGATCTTTACGCGTCAGCTTTAGGTTACAGTGAAACCCAATTCGCCCCAAATACGGCGCCTGTCGCTTTCCTTACAAGTCATCCTCCATTTGCCTCTGCCATCCATCCCATCTTATCCTGTCTCTCTCTCTCTCACTCCATTGGTAATTGTCGTCGAATTTTATATTCCAGCTCCAGCTCAAACCACTGCTTGGTTCCAATGAATTTTGCATTACAATATTGGGGTACTGAGAGAAAATTCATTGCCTGATATGGAAAGTTGGTTGCTTTCAATAATGTGAAGACTTGCTTTGGCAAATTTGTGAGTCAGACAAATCCATCTCATCTTTCCCAAATCAGGAAACCCATTCTATTACGTATATCTTCGGCTTTCCTTTTTTGGGCTCTCTTGTCTCCATTATCTGTCTGTAATCTATCTCCCTGCCCCCAAAGCTCATGGAAACCGCCGCAGCATCCAACGAACGACTTGGTTTTGGGAAGATGGGATATGGGTACTTTTTCAGTTTTCTCTTCGTTTCTTCTTTTGTTCACGGTTGATGGATTTGAGAGTGGAATTTGACCCGTGTTTTGTTGGTTTTTTTCGTTGGGTTTTTCGTGTTTGTAAAGATGCAAGCATTACAGAAGAAGATGCAAAATCCGAGCTCCGTGCTGCAACGAGATCTTCTCTTGTCGCCATTGTCACAATGAAGCTGCGGTAATGGTTCCTTCTTTCATGTCAACTTTCTCTGATCTATTTGTTTAGCCGCAAAAAGATATAATATTTTACGGGCATTTTCTGGTCTGGGTGGCATTTACTTTCTGTTTTGAATTGATTCCCAATGGTGCCTGTTGGGCAACATTTCGTGTCCTTGATTTTGTCTCTACGAACTACTCTCAAGAGGATCTCGTTATGTTGATCCTGATTTGATGTGCTATCTTGTTATCTTACTTTTGTTTTCATTGATCAGAGCATGCTGAAAAACCCCTATGATATACACGAACTCAATCGATGTGATGTTACACAAGTACGTTATGTTCAGCTCCTCCCTCCGTTTTTGTTATTCAAGTCTTCCTTAAGGTTAACATGCTCAAAAAATTATAGTGATGAAGCACCTGGGATTTGTATCTTTCAGGTTGTATGTTCAGTTTGTGACACAGAGCAGCCGGTACTTACCATTCTAGATTTGCAATACAATTCTATCTACATCTGTTTTATAACTCTTCTTGTTTTCTAATATCTTGATGAATTTGGTTGTTTCCAGGTGGCTAAAGTTTGTACAAACTGTGGGATCAATATGGGGGAGTATTTTTGTGAAGTATGCAAATTCTATGATGATGATGTAATTTCACTTTCTTTAGTTGAAATGCTTCTTATTGGTGTATTCAAAAGTTCCTCCTTAGCTGTTTCTGTGGTTTGCTTCCTTTTCTTTTTGTGCAAGAGTGTCAGGATTTGGCTTTTCATGCATTATTTCATCCTTGATTAATATTAGTAACTGAAGTTATTGTCTGTATAACTTGCTGCAGACTGAAAAAGGGCAGTTCCATTGTGATGATTGTGGAATTTGTAGGTTAGTGAAATCTTGAATTAGTTGTGCTGTTTCTGATCCCGCGAATATTATTGAGAATTTAAAGTCTCCGTGTCTTTTGTGGTCTAAAACAGAGTTGGTGGTCGTCAGAATTACTTCCACTGCAAGAAGTGTGGTATGCATTCGTTATCTGTAAGAGTTGTGCGTCTTATTGTGATCAGTTTCAGTGTCATTTATTGTTAAAGCTTCTAAAGGTGTTGGTGGATACATATCTCTCCATCTCTTCCCTTCTTTCCCTCTGTACTAATGGAAAGTTTGTGTTTGGTAGCAGTTACTACTTTGTCACTATAAATTGCAAGGTTTTCCTTCTTTCTTCTGATGGCAGGCTCTCTATCTGCTAACAACTTCTTGTGTGAATAGGCTCTTGCTATTCTATTAGCCTGCATAATAATCACTCATGCGTGGAGAACTCTATGCGTCACCATTGCCCCATCTGTTATGAGGTTCGTGTTGTAAGCTATCCCGATCTTTTCGTGGATATTAATTACTCCTATTTTAACGTAATCTCCGTGTTCTGTTTCTGCAGTATCTATTTGACTCATTAAAGGAAACCAATGTCATGAAATGTGGGCACACTATGCATTGTGAATGCTACCATGAAATGGTGAAGCGTGACAAGTAAGCACCATGAGTCTCTGAATAAAGTTTATGTATAGTGATTGACATACCAGATTGGTTTCTAAGTTTGATCGTTACCTCTAGTTATTGCTGTCCCATATGCTCAAAGTCAGTGATTGATATGTCTAAGACCTGGAAGAGGATAGATGAGGAGGTAGGGCTTTCTAAATTTTAACCATATCGTTTGCAGTCTATCTCACACGCACACTGTTGACTTGTATGCTTCTCGTTAACATTGGTTCTATATGCTGATTTGTTAATAACTGTTTGTTGTCAGATAGAAGCAACCATCATGCCCGAGGATTATCGGTTCAAGAAGGTGCCTGACCTCTAACCTTGTTGACTTGGTTTTACATGTCTCATTCAGTCAGTTTGTTCTGATGTTCTGCCTTAGAATTCACCACAGTAGTCATCTCAATATCTATCTTCCATTCTTGTTAGCTGTTATCATTCCCAGAAGCTTGTTTGATCTTTGAGATGAAAGCTCTTTGTCTTTAGCATGCTTCCGTCTCTTCCACGCAAATGAACCTAGAAAACCTGGGAAAGACGGGTCTTTCCTGCTTATCTAGAGATGTCTCATTAGATTTTTGAACTAGTTACTTCCTTGTAAGACATCTAAAGGTGCTGGTACAATTTGCAGGTTTGGATCCTATGCAATGACTGCAACGACACTACCGAAGTTTACTTCCACGTAATCGGCCAGAAATGCGGCCACTGCAACTCCTATAATACCCGAACAATTGCTCCTCCAGTTCTTCCTCAATGATATGTTGGGGATTATCTGCAGGAGCATTATGATCCTCCTCCTGATTGTATAACAGAAGGGGCATTCATTGTTGCATAATGCAACCATACTCTTTAATCCATCTTCTGTGGAAAATATCACAACTGGGCAGTTTAATGTGTGCCCCAGAAACTTGTATCAGGTTATTCTTCCTCCAGACAATATGGAGTTCAAGCCCGCTTTTGTGTCGGGGTTGTTACCGACTTACTTTGTATACGACCATTCGCTGGAACATTGTTTTCATGTTATAGTTTTCATATGATCATGTTAAAAATGAATCTTATAAATTTTGCTTATAAATTCATAAATATCAATTAAATATCAAATTTAATTGATATTTATGAATTCAACGTGTTTTCGTTCTTGTTCCATCATTCTTTTTAAACAAATATTAAGGTAAGAAATAACATTTAAATTAGAAATGGCAATAGGCCGGACATGGATGACCACGCTTGCAGTTTGACTCGTCATTTATTTTTTTAAGTAAAAATTTAAAACGTTGTTGTTTTGAAAAAAATGGGTAAGTTATAGGCCAATTTTGGCCAACCCGGATTAAAAACGGAACAAACAGATTAAGCGGTTTTTGCCGTATCTAATTTCAACTAAGAATATAATACTTTTAAATTAAATGACATTGAAAATGATAACAGGTCTGAGTGCTCATTTAAACCTTATTTTAGCCTAGAAATTTAGACTTGGCATGAAGTTTGATTGAGTTTGAGACTTTTGGTGTCAATCTTGAACTCGAATCTAATTAAGTTTAGGCCGTCAAAGGCTTGATCAAGTTCAAGCTTAGATAGATTAAATATCTTTTTAATTTTAAAAATAAAAAGGGATGATATTTTTTTAAATTTCATGTTTTGAGGTCAAGCCAAGTCATATAGTTTGAGCTTGAATTTGACTCTAAACTTAAAATTAGGGTCAGCCTTAACTTGGCCTAACTCAAGATTAATAGACCAGTGCCAATTTAATGAGTTTCGGATTTAATTTAAAAAATAAAATTACATCCAACTAAGTCAAATCGAGCTTGAGCTACCCGAGCTTGCTATTTGCCTCTCAAATCCTCTAGCCTGTGTACCCTGCCCTTATTATGTCCTATGACATCTCAACCATTTATTTACGTGGGACATAAAAATAAATGGTTAAGATATCATGGGATAAGGTAAGGACAGTGTAGACAGGCCAGAGGATCATGTTCCACTGTTTGAAGCCAAGATTGGCAGAAGCTACCAGACTGCTACCCTACCTGAAATTGTAAAAAAAAAGTGCAAGTCCAATCTAAAGTCTAATTAATTATAGTCGAACTTGTTAATTTCAACTTCGGGTGGACAAGTTTTGCCGTAGTTAAAATAATTATTTTATTTTCATAAACAATTCAAAAATTTATAATCATAAAATTATAATTATATCAACATTAACGAATAAACAGAATTTGTTTTTTATTTAAAATTTAAAATCATCAGTTGGGAGCAGGGAACTAACACTAGACCAGCGCTACACCCGCACAAAACCCTCACCCCTCTTCTTTCCCTAAAGCCCTACTGATCAGTTCCTACATCTCGTTGAGTTCACTCAGAAGTCCGACTCACTATCCGCCACCGCTCGCAGCCATGCAAGTCCTCTCCAACGCACGTCGACTCACTAGCATCTCGTTCCTCAGCTCCGATTTCCACTTCCTAATTTCTCCTCAAATTTCCGAAAACCACCACTTCCTCACAGGTACTTGACTTTCTTGATGATTCCGTATGCATCTATTGCACATACGTAGGATATAGATACTGAGTTTTATACTCTTAACTGTTCAAGGAAAGTGTTCACCGATTTCGCATCCTCTCTACGCTAGACTGTCGCAGTTGGCTTTGTTTTCGACTAGTGGAGAAACTGCTCCCTCAGGTTAGTCGGTTTTAGCTTCTCTGTTTTGTTGAAATACGAAGTTGTTGTTTAAGAGTCTGATTTGTGATAAATGTGTTCATTGTAGATGTGAAGGAGTTGCATGGGAAAATCATTGATTTACTGACTGTTAAGCGATCGTCGGTCCCAAATTCTTGGATAGGGACGATGATCACAAGTTGTAGAAACCGTAACGATATTGAGCTTCTATTTGACACTTTGCATAATCTTCGAATTTTTGTTAGTGCTCAAATCTTCTTATTTTCGATTTGTTTTTTCGGTGTTAATGATTGAGGAGGCTTTGAAATTAGTGAAACTTTCTGCTCCAGCGGTTGTCCAGTCAGCACATCCATAAAAATTTCAATTACAGTCTTTGCCGTGAAGTTACTAAAGCTTGCACTCGAGCAGGAGCGCTTGATTACGGTGCGTGTTTGCGGAGCTCTAACTTATTCGTGTTATGGTTTTTGATGCATTTTAGTATTTGAAGTTTGTAATGTGCAAAGCACTTTTATTTGTTGATAAATCCGTGTGTTAGACATGGGTGTTTGAGTTTTGAACTATCACTAAATTCAGGAAAGAAGACATTGTCGCAGCATAATGTGTATGGTTTATCTCCTACCATTGGGTCTGCGCACAATTTACTGGTAAAGTTAGCTCTTTCATTCTCCACTGAGGTTATGTGATATTCTTGTGGGAAATATATGATGGATTTGATACAATTGGGGTGCAGGGTTATGCTAAAGATCATAGCGATACCAAACTCATGGTTGATATATTGCAACATATGAAATTGAATGATGTTGCATTACAACCTGGTACAGCGGATCTTGTTTTCAGGTACATGGGTTTGTATTTATGAACCTTATTTCTTTTTATATACTTTATTAAACTGCCATTGACTTTCTCAGAACACTAAATTTGTAAAGAAATGGTTCTGCAAACGGAAGTCTTAAGCTCATCCAATTTGTTGGGGTGGTGAATGAAAGTTGAACTTTTCTTTGACACCCTAAAATAAAATAGATATCATGCACTAGACCTTTAATGGCAAGTTTCATGTATTTAGGTCATGATTTTATGTATATCGAGTTACAAACATACCTTTTCTGTGAATATCTATTATGCTTACTGGTTCTTTATTCTCTGTGATTCATATTGTGTCAAATCTTCTTTTCAAGTTACCCATTATGATGTATTCAATACAGTACCTTTATGATGGACCAGATGTAGAATTATTTGGTAATAGTTCAGTTGAACATTATATGGGATCGGTTATAGTCTCGATGATTTTGCAAACTTAAGAGGTAGCATATGAAGTTGTTTATTAGCAAGGCTGAAAGATATTGACAAAATGGTAGAATCTCAATATTTTGAGTATGTTTTACTGATTCGTTATTTGGATCTAAAATTGGCAGCATTTGTTATAACTCCAATGATTGGAATTTGATTTCGAAGTGTTCAAAGAAATTTCTCAAGGCCGGAGTAAAGCTACGTGGAAGTGCATTTGACTTATGGATGGATTTTGCAGCCAAAAGAGGTCCCTACAAGTACTCAGTTTTTCTTTATGTTGCTTGAAATCTGTATTATATCTGTTCCATCTCGATTGCAGTCAAACAATTTGTTGGTAGGGGACTGCAGTTTCGAGCATTGTAATCATTACTCCTTTGCTCCGCAACTGTATGGCACATGTTATTTAATTTCTATTGACTTTGAAATTGACTTTTTGTTTCTGTATGGTTTGTTTATGCACCATGCATTATGTCTTCTAGATTATTCCAGTGGCCAAAAATGAAATGATATTAATTATTTGGTCTAATTTGACTAATTAGTATGTGGATTGCTTTTAGTGCTAGTGGTAAGTGCAGAGTGATTACCAGGATTCTGTACTAGACCTTAGGCAAAATACAATCACAGATATTGGGAAGGTTTATCCTTTGACTAGATGAATACTTTCATGCATGCATTTTCTTGTTGCAATACGGCCTGACATTTTCTTTTTATAGGAGATGTTGAGGCACTTTGGGAAATCAAGAAGATCAGGTCTGAATCAATAAAGCATCACAGTCTTCTGAGTGCATTTTCATGTGCTAAGGTTATTCAAATTTCGTCCTATTTTTAATCTGTTAAGAACGTTGGTTCGATTTATGAGATTTTTGCAATAACTTGATGAAGTTCATCTGTTTTGTTATAATTTTAGAGTGGATTGTTGTGTGCATAGATAGAAAGTAAGATTTTTTTAAGTTTAATTCTTGGTGCTGTTTGCAGGCCTTAATATTAGAAGGTAGGCCTGGGGATGCTGCAACTATCATTCATGTTCTTTATCAGGTGTGTATCTTGTGCATGCTTATTTTGGGGTCAGTATAAGTCCCTGCATTACCCTATAACTTCAATGATTTCCACCTTCATTTTCATGATAGCTTGGCACTGGAGGATAGAATAGCATAACCATGATGGGTATTTTTATCCATGTCATTAGAAAGAGCAGAGTTCGGCATGAAGCTCAAGTTGTTTTGTAGTGGACAAGTCTGGAAAATCCTCCTGTGTAATTTTGGATTTCTGAGATCATTTTTGTTCAACTCTAAAAAATTAATGCCTTTACAATTGACAATGTTCAACTATAAAAAATTAATGCATTTAGAATTGACAGTACTTTGACCGCTAGTTCGGTTGCTGTGCCCCCTTCACAGTAAAACATAAAATCACATGTAGCACAAGGTATCATTCTTTGAGGCCCCTGATTATCGAGTTGCTCTTAATACATGTAGGCTTTACCTGATAATAAAAAGTCGGATATATTAGTTCAACTTCAGAGACTCGTTGGTGAATGGCCTTTGGATGTAATTAAGCACCAACAAGAGGACAACAGACAGGTACTTAGTTAATCGATAATTGTACTTTCTTTGACAAAGAATTCATTCTTTGCCAGATTTTTTAATCTTAAACCCCACCAAGTACACATACCTTGTTTCTCAGGCTGTAGCTGCTTCTTTGAAGTCCAATATACCTGCTATGGTTACTGATCTTACAAACTTGGGCTTGGAGGTGAATGTCAATGTAGAGGACTTAACAACCAAGGAAATTCCGTGTTGATGGCCAGATATATGTGCTAATGAAATGCAATCTGATTGATTATAGTTGAGCGGTATTACAGGTATTAGACAAAGGGGACTATTAGGGGCCATGTATTGATTTTATGGAGACTCTCTTGTAGGCCAGTTAGTGTTAATAGACTAGTAACAAGAATATAATCTATTCTCTTTTGCTTGCAAGTTGACAGGGCCAATAAGCTCTGTGCATTAATTTGCTGCTGATCATTCATATATATATGCGTTTCAAATTTGGTCTCTATGTAGGAAGAATCAGGGGCTTTTAATATTTGCCTGGAGTATTTAACAGTAATATTGTGGGATAGCTATATGTACTCTTTTCTTCAGCTTCAAAGATTATTTATTGTCTATCGGAAACAGTCTTTTTACCAGTTAGAAATAAAGCTGCATATTATTGGACTTTTTCAGATTTTGTGTATCAAGGGACTTTTATTGAATTGTTGTAGCTTTAAAGATTATTTGCTCAATAAGATTCATAATGTTGCATATCAGAACTTGCTCTTATGGTTTTTGATCTTTTCCATAGATTCGTGGAACATTTCTATAATCTTATGTGAGCAGAATTCTTGTGCATTAGAAACAGCTACTAGCCCCTATAGCTAACATGTCAGTGACTTCAGTTAACAGGTTGAGTCAGGTAAAAATACTCGAATTCGAGCTCCGAGTCTGGTCTGGTCAAATATAGTTTTTTTTTGGCCTAATTTGCTGTAAATGATCAGACTCAGAAAGTGTTGTTGGTTATATACTGAAACTGAAAGATCATTTATATTGTGATTGTTATGATTTCGGTCATGTGATATATCTTTATTGTAATTATTTTTCAGTACTCAGGCACAAACTTTTGAGTCGCTATCCCAAAATCTAATTGGCTGTACAGAAAGTTACCTGTAATACTCCTTATGCCCTTACCAATGATATCCTCTTGTCCAAGTTGGAAACATAGCTAATTATTATGTTAAATTCTAAATAATATCTTAACATTTTTTAAATAGCTTCATTTTGTTTTATTTTCTTTATTTTTAAAAAAATATCTTCATATTACCGATGGATCTATTGGAAACATCCTCTTTACTTTAGTAGAAATAAGGTTGCGTATTATCAGACTTTTTTAGACTCTACATTAAAGTGGGATTCAAGTGATTATTGGGATTCAAGTGATTATTGACAATGAAGACGATATATAGCATTGTGTGTAATTTATACACAAGCATTAATATTGTTTTATAAACTAATTTATCTAAATATTTGAGTAAAAGTGTAATTTATAATTTAATTGTAAAATTTTATTTAAACTTTTTTTGAAGTTATTCTTATTACATGAACAAGTTCTTTCAGTTGAGAGGAGTTCTAACTGAATTGATTTAATATATATTATTTAAATAATATTATAAATTTATTTAGATTTTTTGTGAAATTATTATCTTCTGTACAGCAGAACTTTTCTTTCAAATGAGTCCTTTACAAAACGATTAAACTGAGCCTCGAGCCGGTGGGAAGCAAAGAAAAAGTCAACAACTAATTATGATTCATTCTTCACGCACATAACAAAGCTAGAAGTAGAAGAAACACAGGCTGATATAATTTATACATTCTGACATATGTATTGTCTTCACTTTGATCTCTTATGGAGTCTCAGAGTAGTGAGAGCTACGATCAAGACGAACACTATGGAACCAAGCAATGAGAGAGCAGCAGCCGCCGCCACTTGGCCGCAGAATCTGCCAAAGTTGTTGCACACCTTGCTCCACATGACGTGCGAATTGCCCTTGTACCCCATAATACCTATGGCCACGGCGGCTCCGTCGGCGGAGAATAGCATCGCCACCATCAACAAGTCAAGTATGGCAATAAATGGTACCCACCACCCTTTCTTTCTGTACAGGGAGATGATTGTGGAAAGTGCCGCATATGAACACGCTACTGCATTTGCCACCACCAAGTAACTAACCATTTACCAATTTTGCACGTCAGTTTCTTTTTCTTGAGTCTTCAATTTAATTAATTCAACTAAACTTTTCATCCCAAAATTTAAAATAATTTTATCTTAATCATATTTAGATAAAAATTTCATATTTTAAAATGTTCAAACATATAATTTGTAATATTTTAAAAACCGTATTAAAAGTTAAACTCGTAAGACAAAAATTTTAAGATTTATAACGATCAAGCAGTATTAAACCATCAAATTAGATAAAAATTAAATAAAATTTTAAAATTTAAAAAAAAATTGTAGAAAATTATCTTTATTAATCGAGAACTTTAAATTTTTATTGAAAATTAGACTATTAAATAAAAATAATCGATTTATTTTAATTTATAAAAATTGATTAATTTATAAAATTAACTAATTAATTAATAAATTACTTATTTTTAACAATATAATTATTATATTAAATTAAATTGAACTAAAAATTAAAAATTGAACCCAAAAAACTTAAAACAAGTTTCTGTCTACCGTCTGAGCTTCAGTCAATTGCTAAATTCAGCATTACCTAAACATATCAAAATGAAAACAATAGTACATAATCAAACTAGACTTTTCTTACATGTTGCCCATGCACGTACGTCGTACACACAATTGTTTGACTTTTGTGTTCTGGACAGCTATGCCTATGGCTTATTATAATTGAAATCTATGTGTTGGAGACTAGGAGTAGTGTTGGCAATCCATCTTTGTCTAGTCTAATCAGATTTAAAGTCATAAATTAGGTTTAAAGATGTTTGTTTTCCGAGAAACTGAAATGGTTAAATGGTAAGACAAAGTTAGTATACAGACAGGTTAGGAAGAAGAACTTACACAAAAGCAGACAAGTAATGCCACTTAGCAACAAAAGGAATGTTCATGACAACCTTGGTCTGCTTATCAACTCCAAGAACTATAGCAGCTGTGAGTGTTAGTGCAAAGGCCAAAACTCTTAGCAACACATCAACCGTACTAAAATAATCTCCTCTACTCACCGCAACTCCACTCTCTACAACTACACCATCTTTGTTCTGGTTCTCCATGTTTGAAACAAAACCCAGAAAAGTAAAAAGACAGAGACTTGGAGATATGGGAAGATAAGAGAAGATGACTGGAGAAAAAAGACAGAGACTTGGAGATATGGGGAGATAAGAGAAGATGACTGGAGATGAGTTTAAATAGAAGAAGAAACAAGTGGGATGGCTGGTTGGTCAAGGACGAAATGTGAAAGGACTGAAAGTAATTGGCCTTGTTAGGAGTCCGCAGGGGGTCCAGATTCCATAACATCAGTGTCATATCTCATATGAACAATTAATACGAACGAGGTGATAGGTTACGTGTGAACCCTATCTCTAATGTGCACAAATTATTTCGCAATTACTAGTCAAAATATAAATTCCTATGTGAATTAATTTAATAATATTTAAGGATGTTAATGGGCGGGCCGGGCTCAGGTCGCCCTAGGCCCGGCTCGGCCCGGCCTTAAAAATGGCGGGCCACAGGCGGGCTCATGGCCTGCTCGGGCCGGGATGGTCCGGCCC
>JANIIA010000192.1:86415320-86436331 GCA_027478495.1 Erythroxylum alaternifolium | reverse complement strand
TTAACTGCCAATTACTTCAATTTTCGTATTAATTGATGTTTTTATATTATAATTTATTATTGATTAATAATGTAAAATTCGTTTTTAATCATTAATTAATACCCTAAAAAAGCTAATAATTACAAAAAGAACGTGACTTGGAAGTATACAGTCATAAACTTAGCTACATTAACAACAACAATTTAGTAAAAATTTCACTCAAGTGTGATATCTTTCTACTAATAGTATATACAGCCTTACTCTTAACTAATAAAGAAACTGTTTTTAAATGAATCATACGGAGAAAAAAACAATACTTAATACTGTCCTTAATTTCGTTGTGATTAAATTTATCATTAAAATTATCTTTGGAAAGAAAAATAATAATTTTTGACTTAAATTTTAATTTTTAATTAATAGAAAATATTTTCATTGACAATAAGTTGAGATGAATTTAAATTTGAACTAATTTTAAAAAATTTAATTTAATTGAATTAAAATTTTTTAATTTTTCTATATTTTAAAATTTAAAAAAATGTATAATTGATGCAACTTGTAAAGATGGCAGTAGCCCTAGCATGATTGCCATTCTAAGTCTACACAACTTATGGGGTTGGTGGGGGGAATGAAGTGGATTAAAAGTATCGATAGATACTAAACTTTATTATGATTTATTTTTAAAATTATCTTGTTTTGATGTAATTGATCTAAAAGTCCAGATTACGTAAACTCCTTTTATTTTATTTGAATAGAGGAACGTGTATTTGTTATCCTTTTGATACACATAGAGTAAATTTTCGAATTAACGTAAAAGTCCGCAAATCACGCCAATTGAGTGTTTTACACTAGACAAGCCCTATACAACAGGCTCGATCGAGAGAGTGTAAGTAAAGAGATTTAACACACAAAATTTTTTGACTCTATGCCCCCTCACTCCACTAACCCGATTATCCCTAAGTGGTAAATTTAGTAAACTCACCTAATTGACACTTTAAAATTTTTTTCTGCAACTTAAAAAAATTAAAAAATCTCTATAAAATTTCAAATAAATTAAAAACTAGTTTTTGAGTATTCTATATGAGTAACTTTGACGGAAATTAAACCTTTTAGGCTATCCAGCAAAACTAAGTAAATATATCCTTCAACTAATATATTCAAGATAAGAACCACTCACCTCGCAATTTCAATGGTGGATTTATAGAATTTATAAATACTGAATTTAATATCTATTTAGTTTAATTAAATGGTTAAAATTTCAAATTTACCAAATTAATAGAAAGTATAATCTATTTTTATAATGAAAAATGTACATTAAGATATGTATATATATATATATATATATATCATTTTCATTAAGACAAGGTTCAAAATTAAAAATTTTTAATTGATTGAATTTAGAAGGTTTGATTTGACTTACGAATTTGACTCAAATCAATCCCGAGCCATATTCTAATAAAATATGAAAAGTTGAAATAATTAAAAACTTGATAAAGTTTGAGTTCGAATTTAATAACCCAAGTCCTAACTCGATTTTACGTGTTATCAATGCTAGTTATGTATAGATAATAACTCATAAATCACGTATTTCTGTTAAATCATTGGACAAAAATCTAATTCGTTAAGTAACTTATTAGTAATTCATAATATAGTTTGGTTAGTGACGAATTCGATTCACTTAACATTTATATGTCTTTATGTACTCTTCACTTATGATCAACCATTCTCTTCAAGATTTTTAGGTCAATTGGATCTCTTACCTAAAAATGACAAGATTTAGGACTTGGGGTGGCAGGAAGTTAACATATTAAATTCGAATTAAATAGGCTTCAAAATAAGTTTAAATATAATTTTGAATGACCTAAGTAGACTCGGACCTAAATCTGGTACGACTCATTTCGTGCATATTTTAAGTGTGTGAAACGAAATTTATGACATGTTTTTACAATAAAGAACAAATAGTCATACATAGAACTATTTAATAAGTCTTAACTTGACTCTTCAATATCCTAATTGTCTTTTGTTTCATTCCAAAGTCCTAACCTACTACTCACCATTAGACATTGTTATCATAGAAATAGACATCCTTATACATTCAGTCAACATATTCTCACCTACTTTAACAACCTTTGTGTCCTTCATTATTGTCCTTATATCTCCTGTATTTTAATTATATATATAAATATTAAAAAATAACAACATCCCATTTCTCAAAAAAAATCTTTCGTCATCTGTACTTGTGAAATTAAAAAAAATAAAATTTAGACTAGAAAAATAAAAAAATAATTTTATTTACAATAAGCATATTTTAATTTTACCGACAACACACCTGAACACCGGCTCTTCGACGCCACGTGATGGTCCTGATTGGCCATCAGCTCATCAGGTAAGACCGTCAGAGTGCAATCTTCACTTCCCGCTTCTGCTACCGTGGAACCCACCACAGTGTTTCAGAGGCTAGAACCAATGAGCCTTTTCCACGTAAGATTGATACAAAAAATAGAGATCACCAATTGGACCAGATTAGCATATATGATTCTAATTTATAAATTTTAAATAAATTTGAGTTTTAAACAATATTTTAAAAATTGGGATAAAAATTAAATTGTTAAGACAAGAAATTTAACGTTTAAAAGGTTCAGTTGATATCAAACGATCATAAAATCGGTTAAAGATTAAAAAAATTAAAAAACAGTTTCTTTAATTTCAAGTTCAATTAAAGACGTTAACTTTTAATTAATTAGTTTATAAAAATTAAAACCGACCGACTAATTAATAAATTAATCAATTTTTAACAATAAGAGTTATTAAAGTAAAATCGAATTAAAAAGTAAAAGTTGAATAAAAAAATTAGTAAGTTTAAAATTTTCACAATTAAACCACTCGAACTAATTAATTTTTTAATCATAATTTTTAAAAAATTGATAGTCAATTAAAAAAGTATAAATTGAACTAAGTTAATATAATAAGATCAATAATTTTAATTCTAGCCAAATTTAAGTGGTAAGCTAAAAAAATCAAAATGGGTCAAATTAAAAGCAGCTCAACCCTAAACCGACCCGACCCGACCCGACCCGACCCGACAAGACCGTTTTGCTTTAGGGTAGAGGCAAAGATAGCCTAACTCACCTTTTCCTTTCATCTTTCTGCTTTCTTTCTCTAAACATTCCCATCATATTCATTAGTATCACAATCTATAAAATAAAATATCCTTTAAAAAATATTTATTTATTATTATTATTATTTTCATTTTTTGACTATTGTCTTTGGCCAACTACAAAATCATTACTTCCTCTTTCCTTTTGTCTTAAAAGAGCCCCACTCCAACTTCCCCTCCATCTCAATTACTCACTGTGATTTTTCTTGTTCTTGTGTTGTGTTTGATTGTAATTTAGTTTTAGGGTTTTGTTGTTTGGGGGAATTTAGAGATCATAATGTGGAGGAGAAGGGAGGGAGAGAGTGATGAGGAATGAGAAATGGGGTGTGTGTTTGGCAAAGAGGTGACGGCGCCCAAGAAGGCTTCGGCCGACGTAGAGAGAAGGGAGAGGGAGAGGGAGAGGGAGAGGGAGAGGGAGAAGGAGAGGGAGGTAGTTAGGGTTGCTGCTGCTGAGGAGCCGGCGGCGGCGGGGGAAGGGGAGAGTGAGGTGAGAAATGGAGGGAATCGGAAGGAGAATGAGTTGAAGCAAAGAGGGGAGAGGAGTAGGAGGTTGTCTAGGCCGAATCCTAGACACAGTAATCCTCCAAAGCATGTTCACGGAGAGCAGGTTGCCGCCGGCTGGCCCTCCTGGCTCTCCGCCGTGGCCGGCGAGGCTATTAATGGTTGGACCCCTCGTCGTGCAGACACTTTTGAGAAGCTTGACAAGGTAAAGTTTTTTGCTTTTTTTTTTGTTGTTTAATGGGTTTCTCGTTTCAGGGGTGTCTTTTATGTTTGATGGTTTCGAAAACGTGTGAGAAAATAGTGGAGAATTTCTACAACAAGACAAGAACTTGCAGTAAGAATACTTTTTACTTTTTTTCTTCAGATTGGACAAGGTACATACAGTAATGTGTATAAAGCTAGGGATACTTTGACTGGTAAAATTGTTGCATTGAAGAAGGTTCGGTTCGACAATTTGGAACCTGAGAGTGTAAAGTTCATGGCTCGGGAGATTTTGATATTGCGCCGCTTAGACCATCCCAATGTTGTTAAATTGGAGGGTTTGGCTACTTCGAGGATGTCTTGCAGTTTATATCTTGTTTTGGAGTATATGGAGCATGATTTGGCTGGGCTTGCAGCAAGTCCAAATATTAAGTTCACAGAGTCTCAGGTAATAAATTTGTTGTCTTTCGAGTTTTTTGTTGTTAGTGAGTCGAGCGTATGTACGTGTTTCCTCATATTTTGAGAATGTATGGCAGGTTAAATGCTATATGCACCAGCTGTTATCTGGCCTTGAACACTGTCACAATCGCTATGTGCTTCATCGCGACATTAAAGGGTCAAATCTTCTTATTGGCAATGATGGAATTCTTAGGATTGCTGATTTCGGGCTGGCTTCATTTTTTGATCCTAATCACAAGCAGCCCATGACTAGTAGGGTGGTTACCTTGTGGTATCGACCCCCAGAACTTCTTCTGGGGGCCACTGACTATGGAGTTGGCGTTGACCTATGGAGTGCTGGCTGCATCTTGGCTGAGTTATTGGCCGGTAAACCTATCATGCCAGGCCGCACAGAGGTAAAATTTTAGTTTTGATTATTCAATTGCTCACTTTCATCTACCTTTTTTGTTTTTTCTCCTCTCATAGATGCCTTAGTTGGGCCATTATTTTGTCCTGGATATATATTATTTCGTGTGTTCTATTTTCTACCATGTAACTCATTAGCATGAAGTTTTAAATTAATTGAAGGCCTGTAATGATCGGTTATTTTTGTTCAAACAGTAGTGCTAATGGTTCAATTGGGTAATAACTGCTTAAGGGAAAATGCACTGATGAAGAGTGGATGTTTACTGGCATTATCTAGTGCACATGGATACTGTGGTCTTTTGTGCTTATAATGGTCGAGATTATTATCCAACATAACTAGGATATCCTGTTATGACCTCAGGCAAGGCTGGGTAGAGACGCTCATTTTTAGGAACTGACAAGCACAAGCGACTGTTATGACATGCCTAGCGTCGTCAATTTTTGTGCTCCAGTTGCTAATATAATTGTGATAACAGAGAAGAGTTAGAAATCTAGAGAATAAGTAGCAGTAGTTATCATAATTTGATTTCTTTCTGGTCTATATCACTTATTGGGCTTTCCTGAAATTGTATCAACTCCCCGGGTCTGATTGAGTTTGAGTTGGGTTTATATTTGGATTGGAGGGGCCTAGTTGAATTGATCTTTCTAGCTTGGCATATAAGAGTCCCATACTAGCAAAGTACATGTGGTGGGGTCTTTATCTATGCATGAAAAACGTGAAGTCCCGAATCATGTTCCATTTTATTGAATCTGAATTGCAGAACTGATACAATCCTTAAATTTCTTTGTTGGAATAACTTTTCTGGCTATCTCTTCTGTATAATTGGCTGTGGCATTTCTCATCCGCCAAATTAAGTATTATGTTTTATTAGCTTGCAGACATAATCTTGTCATGTTTATTCATGATTTCTGCATTGTGATGACATTAAAGCTTTGCTATTATCATAGTGGCAGTTCTTGTGAGGATAGATTTCACAGACAGTTCTACTGACTTTCTTTATTATCATATGAACTTTCAACCATTGTCCAAACTAGGAGATTCCTGTGGTTCTTGAACTTGCAACGAATATTAATTTAATTTCCTTGTCTATAAGTAGTATTGGTACCTCTTTTGAAGAATGTTTTTTGTGTTCTTTGCTATTAGACTAGGCGATGAAATGCAAACTAGTCAATGGCTGTCCTTCTTTCCTAGTTAATTTTGTATGCTGAAAGCAACGTCATTGCATAGGTGGAGCAACTGCATAAGATTTTTAAACTTTGTGGCTCTCCTTCTGAAGAATACTGGAAAAAGTCAAAACTGCCTCATGCTACCATATTTAAGCCTCAGCAGTCATACAAGCGATGTATACAAGAGACCTTCAAAGACTTTCCGCCATCATCGTTGCCACTAATTGAGACAATACTTGCAATTGACCCCTCTGAACGTCAAACTGCTACTGATGCATTGAGGAGTGAAGTTAGTTTCCTTCTTAATATAATACAATACTTTTTAATCCTTTGTTGATTAGTTTCTTTAAATTTTTTGTGATGTGTGTAGACTGGAAATGTTCATCTCTTGATGATGCTTGAACTGCAGTACACCATAATTTTATCTCATATGGGAATGAACATTTTACAATTTATTTTTGGCATTTGTACTTCTCTTGATAATACTTGGAAAAAAGTACAGTGGCCAAGTAGCTGGATCATCTGCCTACTAATTGTTCTCATACTTCTGTTCCCCTTGGGTCTTTCTTGAGTGCCTATTACTAGCTTAACTACGATTACCTCTATAAAATTTCGTTAACATTATTTATAGCTAAACTCCATCATTAACTTCTTTATATGGAACGTGTATCGCAACTGTTTTTGAAACGGTATTTTGGATAGAACTAAAGTGGAGTTCAACACAGATCAAAGCTTGGGTGGGGAACTGGAGCATTACCGTCATCAATTGATTATACGAAGCTTGCTTCATATTACATTTTTAACTGGCTAGATATTGGTTGTTTTGCTGCTTCTTCTTGTCGAAGCTTAGTCGGTTAACTGCTTAGTTAGTTTGGCAGTTATTCTTTGCACTTAGGTCATGCATTTCTGTGTTTGAATTTATGTTGAACACTTCTGTTTATGGTTGCTTGTGGATTTGGTCAGTTTTGTTTATACTACATTGTTTTGCAGTTCTTTACCACCAGGCCTTATGCTTGTGATCCTTCTAGTCTTCCAAAATATCCCCCTAGCAAGGAGATGGATGCCAAGTTACGTGATGAAGAAGCTAGAAGGTTGGAATGCCTTCAATATTATGCTACCCCTACTCCCCATCTCTTTATTTTTTTCTACAGCAAGATAAAACTATGCATGAGGTTCAATATCTTTTGTTCATTTCTCTGTTGTTCCTCCACCTTTATGCTTTTCCACTTAGTCAATTTCATTCCATCTCCAACCTTGATTCAAAAAGAAATGATCTTGACTGCTGCAGATTGAGAGCGGCTGGAAAGACCCATGCTGACGGTGTGAAAAAGACTCGCTCCCGTGACCGAGCTGTTAGAGCAATTCCTGCCCCAGAAGCCAATGCTGAACTTCAAGCTAATCTTGATGTATGTCAGATGAGCTACCTTCTTTTAGAGCTTCCACTTTTTCTCCTTTTATCAGCTAACATGAGCACCTTTCAAAGTCTATAATTGTTCTGACTTGAAACCGGCTAAGCTTCTTTGGCTTTGGAGGATAATGAAAATTTTGAAATTTTGGGAAAAAGTGATAAAACAGACTCAATAGATATAAACTAAACGCAGCTTCATCAAATTCTTTTGATCTGATTATTTCAGAACTTCAACCTACTATATATTTGTTAATCTGTGAACAGGCACAGGATTCTTGAGATTTGATCATTGTTCATGGAAATATACTGGGTTACTAATTTTTGGCTCCCGTTAAGGTGTCAGTCAGAATATGTCATTTCTTTAGATAATTAGCTTCCAGTCCGTTGGAATTGGTTTTTATGTCCATTTGTTTTGCTTATGCAAAGAACATTCATGAGAAAGCTAACTATCTGAGAAGTAATTTTATTGCGAACAGATTATTACCAAAAGGGAAAAACATAGCTTCTTCTTTGTGTTCGTAATGTTATGTTGTTTCTTTTTTATCACACCATATTAATTAAAGATAGAGAAGTGGAACAGTTGAACATCAAGGATGTTGATTCGTTTTCAGTTGTGTTTGCACTTACGGACATAATTCTCGGTATATTCTGTAGATATTGAGTATGATATACATCATAAGTTCACATATTTGAGACATTCATTTCTGGCTTTTGTGTCTAAGAAACAACTTTGAAGATGCACTTTTTGGAAATTTTACGTGATTATTAAAGGGCCAGGATTAATAACATGGAACAATTAATCTAGCCCCATAGGTAATCGATTCAATAGCCTCATCTGTATTGACCTTGCTTGACAAGGATCTGTGGTTCTTGGTTCCATACTGATTTTACCATGATCACTATATTAATGCCTTTTCTGATCCTGATTCAGAGGCGGCGATTAATTACACATGCAAATGCAAAAAGCAAGAGTGAGAAATTTCCTCCTCCACACCAAGATGGAACACTTGGATATCCTTTGGGCTCTGCACACCACATGGATCCAGTTTTTGATCCCCCTGATGTGCCTTTCAGTTCGACGAATTTCTCATATGCCAAAGCACCAATTCAGACTTGGTCAGGTCCGTTGGCGGATACAGCTGGTGTAGGTGCTCCAAGGAGAAAGAAACAGAAAGATAGAAATTCTGCTCGGGTCAAAGACAAAGAAGGAATATAATTACAATTTCTGCTTATTTGGAAGATCATTCTTGGGGCTGGAAAAATCTGCTGGTCCGGTATTTCTTGTATTTGTTCCGGGAAAGGCAGTTTAAATTGCGAGAAGAGGTAAAGTATTTTTATAGTCATTTATCTTATCTTTTCTTCTATTATTTTGGATGGTGAGAAGATTCTCTAGTATTGTATATGTTTTTCTTTAATCTTCTGGAGACCTGTATTCAGTCTGGTAGAAAAATTAATAAATTTGTATTTTGTGTTTCAATCGTTTAATCTAAATTTTGCATATTTTAGAACTTTACCAATTATGTTGAGATAATTATGTACCTCAAGTCTTATTGTTTGATTCAATTAGGTATCATCTTCCTGTTGACTTCATTGTGTACGAATAGTTGGAATTGTTAGACCTAAAACATCAAAATATTTAATTTTTTCCAATGGCCTGAATACCAAGTTATTTGCTGCAAGTATGTTGACTTCTTAGGGAGTTGTTATCTTAGCCCCGCCTTTCTTTCATGAGGACAAATGACCTCAAATTCAATGTTGGAAGATCCCAAAGAGGAGTTTGCACTGATTATGAATCAGATCATAGGCTATTGCTTAAGCATGGGAAAAAGACTTTGCTTAAGCTTTCATTTCATAAATGGTTGCCAAGGGATGCTCCCCTTCTTCCTAAGTTATATTTGTTTTCACGTTTGCTGTTGTGCTGGAATCAAGTTATATGCAAATATGTTTATTACGAATTGGGTTTCCTATTGCAAATAGGAAATTCTATTAGTAATATGTTCAATTACTAGTTGGATTTCCTATTACAAATCGGAAATTCTATGAGTGATGTGTTTCATTATAAATGAGATGCATTACCTTAGCACAAGAACTATTCAATATATAAAATCATGCTTTCAAAGGATGTTTATTTCCAGCATCCTTACAAAGTTTCCTGCAACTTCCCTCCAACATTTTAGGAAGGTTTCTAAGCAATGGGAGTCACAGATAATTTAGGTTCTTGGACTCTGAAAACATGCATATTGAGTCGGAACGGGTTCAGTTTCCTTCTGATGTTTGTTAGTATCTTACTGTTGCGGTTCGATTCGATTGCAAGGAGACTTGAATCCTACATTGATTAAGTACAAGATTATTGTGAGATTTATAAGGACTGGGCTCTCCACCCTCACAAGCTAGTTTTTGGAGTGTGACTCTCCTAAAGTTCTTAACAATTGGTATCAGAGCCGGCCTTAGAGTGGTGGCTTGGCAAATGTAATGTTTGTAATGTGCCAGTCGTGACCCACATGGCTGTGACCAACGAGGTATGGAGTGGTCACAACTGGCACATCACACACATTACACTTGCCAGGCCACCACTTCATGAGCAGGTCGTTGGTTCTCATGGAGGGACTAATGTTACGATTCGATTTAATTGTAAAGGGACTTGAATTCTACATTGATTAAGTATAGAGTTGGTTTGGAATTTATAAGAACTTTGGACTCCTTATCCTCGCAAGATAGCTTTTGGAGTGTGGCTCTCCTAAAGTTCTTAACCCTCACTGCCATTGGTTCTTGTAATGCTTTTGTACCTCACAGTCGCTGGTTCTTGTAATGGCTGTTACGCTTAGCCTTGAAGAATACACCCTTAAACTAATTATTCCAGAGGGTTTACCATTTCTTGCCCCGTGGTTAGTAGGAATGAATTATTTGAATTGTTTTGGTCTCGGATACGATTCTTCTTCTGAGGATTACAAGATGACTTGGTATTGGCCCTGTATTGGCTGGTGAAACACATGATGACTCAGTATGAAATGCCTGAAAATGATGATGAGTTTCAATCCATTAGAGGCTTTCTTCGTTTTGATTTGGTCGAGGGAGAAGCTTAGCTTAATGTTAGTACCTTTTGAAATAAACTGCAAGTCTATTTTGAGTAGATGAGGGCTATCAGAGGATGTGTTTCCTTGGTTCATTACAATATGGAAGGCCATACTGACATATGGCATCCAGGATTGGATAAGTCAGCTTTGCTGGATGAAGAAGATTCTATTAATATACTGACAGTAGAAAGGGCACAGATAGTGACTATCCCAAATATGAAAGAATTGCCATTCTAAAAACGATTGAGACCCTTCTGGTAAAGGAAAGATGGAAAAGTTGTTAGCATTCTGAGAAGATCCATCCAATGATGAGAAAGAGAACAGGGGAGGAGAGGAGTCCAATGGCAGAGAAGAAGATATACCTATAGGATCCAGAACAGAAAGAATTCTCAGGATGTAAACTTAGCTGCAAAATCTTCAAGAGAGTGATTACACATTCCCAAACTTCAAGTTCGTCAAATGTGTTTTTATGGGCTGTAATCCTGGCACTGATTAGTATATTCCTTATCAATGTTTGAATTCACCTGTCTGTTTTAGTCTTCTCTTCGATTGCTGCTGCAAATAACTTCCAACAAGCTGCAGAAACTTATTAAGACTTTTATTCTGTACACAAAGGTATAAGCACATTTAAGGGACTATGTATCTCTTTATACATTTAAGTTCTGGACTTGCTGTAATCTGACAAACTTCAAAAGAGCTGCAGCTGTTTTCATTTCATCAAGCACTACTATGCGCTGTTTAATTAATTCTCACGGCTTACAAAGGATCTCGATGCATTATTGACACCTGAATTGATGCAAAGGAAAACATTAGCAATCACTCTGCTTAGAATTCTAGAAATAAATCTCAAGAGTAACTTCTAGCTTGCAACTAAGGAATGTGGCTTTAAGGCATTACAGCTTACAAAGCCACCAAGTAGATATTTAGTGAAATTATGGTTCTAGAAACGCAGACCTTTTAAGCATCTTCAGACCTGAACAATCATCAGCCGTCATTCACATGCAATCTTAGTGTCAAAGCTGCTAAGGCAAATTGCAAATGCTTGGAATGCAGAGATTGGATATTGATAATCCATGGTAAACATATCCTTTCCCACTTTTCCAAATTGGAGGATGATTTTTTCATGCTCTGGCCCTGCGGGTCCATCCTCAGGAGAAGCAACTAGTTGAAAGTTTTTAACTGATGCAACTGTCACTCGTCCATGGAAGTTCAAACACCAGCACTGGAGCTGCTCATGCCATCTTGGAGCCTTGTTCTTTAATACCAATGCCCCATCTTTTTGACTGGACAAAGGTCCTGACAGAAAATTATCAATTTGGTTTGATCTTGTCCGGAAAAATGAGAATGATGGTGAGTTATCTACAATAGGATGAGAAAACTCAGTAGGTGTAGGGGCTACTCCACCAGGGCCAATAGCATTAGCAGGAATAACATCCATAATGCAGTGCATTCTCCTTGGTCCACTGTTTCTCACATAGAATTAAAATTGATGACCATTAGCTATTTTCATGGCAACACTTGTTTCTAAATTGAGGTCTAAGTGTAGAACTAAAATCACAACCATAAATTTCATTACTGAAACTGGTGCAACATTGTAATTTGTTTGGTTCCTTTACAAAAGACTGATAGGTAATGGTTGGGAAGCTAAAATCTTACCGAGAACCCAGTACATTCAATTCGTATGAGATATGTGCTACTGGATAGTTTCCAGCAGGGATTCTTGGTGAAACTTTTTTCAAGTTTACTAGCTTAGTAGAGTGACTTTTTCTCATCTTGGCTCCAGCATGAGGTGGTTGTCCATCAAAGACTGTGAACTTGGTTCCAAGAAAGTTTGATCTTGTCGAGTGGAAGAGAAAATGTTTGTTATTTAGTCAAATGAACAAACAAACAACATTCTTTGGTAGTTACAACATACCTCAGTTTCCCAACATAAGTTTGGCTGCCCTTTGACATATCATGAGCATGGAGAGAGATGATATAATCCGTACAGGTGGGCCGTCTCCACTTACGTGCAGCAAGAAGAAATTTCCCATCATCTGTTAATGCTGTGTACAAGAACAGAAAAGAGGCCGACATTTTAGTTATCCAGCTCCATATAAAGGACCACAGCAAGGCAGGACCATCAATTCATATAGAATTTAAGACTCGATCAAATTGACCATTCATCTTGATGAATCCAGAATGAATTTCTGTTCCAATTCTAGGTAATTTGAGAAGAGTAAACCAATGACCTGAGATGGAGATTCAAGTCTCACCATTAGTAAGACTTAGGTAAAGATAGTATGTTTGTGTGGTCCGGCACCGCTTTATAAAGCATTGGAGGAGAAAATCCCTTGGACCAGGCTGCAAAAAGAAATCAATAAATGGTGCTTAAAAGGTGGATTTCAGAGGAACACAAAAATAAGTTGTATCACTGTGGTTAATTGTTATTATTCATTTCACAACCCACACATCATTTGAACAAGTTGACGTTAGTACCAGCAGTTATCCACCACATAACAGACAGTTGCAACGTTAAAGATGCTTAGAATTCAAAGAAAAAATGTCTCAACATCAAGCAAGGGATTGTCAAATTAAAATTGATAATGAACTTCAAAATTATACCAAGTGAGGTCGGAGGTCCCATAACGTTGAATTGGAGTCTAGCAAGGATTGAGAAATTGTCCTATACTAGGAAAATGACAAATAAATAGTTGCAGGACTTGGATAAACCCTTTGAAGATAGAAATATCTTGAAGATGAAAATATCTATAAACACCATCAAGTATCTTAAATCAAGAAGATTTCACATCCCAAATGACTTTCTTGTTATGTGGAAAATGGAGACAAATTAGCAGCTATCAGCACAATTTGCGGCTTATCCATAGCAAAAGAAGTAACAAAAAGCACTGCCAAAAGCAGACAGATAAAAGAATTCTTCTATCAAGCTAACGAACCCATTAATCGTCTAAATTTCATGAACACTACGAGATTACAGCAACATAAACTTGAGAATTTAAGCTTTTTGATTCGTTATACTCTTAAAAGAATTGATACCCCAAAAAAAAATGTTTCCTGACCAAATTTGAAAAATCCAGCAATCACTTACGGCCAACAAATCGAAAGGGAAACAAAATTTACTGAAAACTCCATTAAACAAAAGATCAAAACTGCAAGAACAATCCAAAGAAGTGTGAATTTCTAAACCAAACCCATTATTCACACCTGCTTAACAGAGATGGGGAAAGTGAGCTGGCCACAAAATTCAGGAACTTTGACGAGATCCTTAGTGATGTGCCTCCAATTTCTGCAAACACCAGCACACGCCACCACGCTTCTTCTGGGCGGCCATTGGAACTCCGAAGCTTCAATTCTAATCAAAACCTCTCTCAGCAACTCCTGTGGCAAGTTCGCCCAACACGGTGAAGTATCCCCGCCGCGTCCGACCTCCACCGCCGACCTGTCGAGGATAACCACGTGGGACCTTGACCTGTTCATAATATTTCTTAAAGAAGACATTTTGTGTCTACCAGAATTATGGGCTTTGATCAATGTTGGAAGAAATCAAAAGGGTTTGCGTAGTTATAGAGATGGAGATTGGAGATCTGTGAACGAAGAGAGTAGCAGAGAGAGAGAGAGGGGGGGAGGTAGAGAGTAGGAGAGATTAATGAGTGTAGTTGGTTAATACAAACTTGCTTTCTTAAGTACCTTATCCGCTAATTTGTTTCTTGTGTAATGATTAGGAGTTAATTAAATAGCTAATTACTTTATAATTAGAGAGATACCTTAACAAATATTTTCTATAAATTTGGACCAAAATTGTTTTCCACAAATGTCTAAACAAATATCATTTAGTTGTCAATGATACTTTTTGACTTAATGATAATAAAAAATTTTATATTATTTAATTTTTGTATGTATAAAGTTTAATAGTTTCATATAAGAATGAGGAACTTGAATTAGATTTGTTTGAATTAATTAGTTTAGAACATATTTTTATTGAAACATAGTAGTAGACAATTAAAGAGAAGAATTACTTTTAAAAAAAACTTGATTCTATCATATGTTTTGTTATAAACTTAATGAATGTTGTCAAGTGATCACATCACTATTTTTGAGTTTTTCCTTTATTTCCATTTATCATCACCAATACTCGGTTGATGTCTCGTTGAAGTGTAGGGTTTGAGAAAATTTAAATTAAAAAAGGGTAAATTTAGTTGAAAAATTAGATTGGGTATTTGTGATATTGGGAAAAAAAGGAAATAATGAAAATAATAACTAAAAAACATAAAAAAGGAATAATACCACCAAATAAAGTTTGAATTTTCATTTCTACCTAGACAAATTGTGGTATCCCCTCAAACAAGAAAACTTGAAAATACAACATTGGGACACACCAAATTGCACTCAATTCTACATTATTTGCACCAAATAGTCCACAAAGTTTGTTGTCTAATTGTTAATTCTCAAGAGGATACCACCAAATGGAATCATTTGCCTTAAGACTAATAAAGTACAACCTCATTATTCCTTCTTGAAACAAAAAACCAATTTCATGAAAATCTTTCGATTTTCAAACATCCAATCTTTAAAAATATTCCCAACATCATAAGATTATTAATCAAGAGAGGTTATGTTAATACTTTCAAAATTTTCAAAAAAAACCATGATGATGAAATTTAATCAATACAAAAAGAAAAATTATTAATTGACCATAAAAAATAATAAAAACAATATTTAAGTTTCTTAAATTTTGAAGTTTCACAAAAAGAGGATTAAGTTTAAGAGCGAATAATTGATAATATGTCGTCGTGTTCACCATCATAGCATTCTTTAATTTTTCTTGAAAAATTAAATGTTATTATAATTATAATTATAAGAAATTGTAAAAATCTAACAAACCAAATTAAGAAAAGGTTTGTAAGGAATTAACAGATACTTCTTATATTATAACTTATTATGTTATTAGGATTATTGTGATTTTTTAAAAAGAAAAAAGAGTAGAGAAGAGCCTACATTGAATAATATCAACAAAAAAAAAGGGTGGACCTAAGGTTCATCGAAATGGGTCCCTGAGCCCATAGAGTTTGTCCACTGAATTGAATCTTTGGTGATGAGTGTCACTGTTATTGGTTGACTGTTTTCTTATAGAATTTTAGGTTAAATTGACTTTCTATTCTAAAAACTAATATTTTATGAAAGATGAAATTTTGTTTTTCACATAAAATACCTTCACATTTTAAAGTGTCTATCAACACCAATCTTCTGTGAGAGGGATTAAAACAATTAAAACCATGTAATTAAGAAAATACTGTGAGTAGAAATTTTTTTAATATATAACAAGATGTTATTCATAAATTATTATGAGATAAAAATTGTAAAGTGAAATTTGTTGGGATGTCAGAAATTTCATTTTAAAAAGAGATGAAGTTAACGAAGGGCATATAAGTGAAAATGATCCATAAACCTAATGCTTTAAAGTTTTAGGTTGAAGTATGGTATCAAAGCCTACAAGTATGTTTCATCATTAAGCTCATGATGTAATCTCTCGTAAAAGTGGGCTCTTTAGATCCAACAAGTGATATTAGAGCCGATAGTTTGGCAAAGGACGAGTATAGAAACAGTAGTCAAATCTCGAGATTGCCTCCTCACGAAGAAAAGCAAAAAGACTCCTAGTGGTCCCAGACTTCAGTGGAGTAGAAGGGTTCTTGATGACTTTCTATACTCGAGCTACTTAAAAAAAAGCAAAAAAAGGCTTTCGCTCAAAGGCAAGTGCAAGTCTAATTTGAAAATTCACACTTGAGAGGGAGATTGTTAAGATATCAAGCATAAGTAGAGATCCCACATTAGAAAGAGATAAAAGTAGTGAAGGACATATAAATAAAAATCATCCATAAATCTAATGCTTTAAGATTTTAGGTTGATATATGATGTCAAAGCTCACAAGTATATTTCATTACTAGACTCGTGATATAAATCTCCAGTAAAAGTAAACTCTCCTATATTCAACAAAATTTTAGGGTTTAAGGAAATAAATTAATTCAAATAAGTAAAATAATCTAAATTTTGTCTTTCTTAAAATGATCAAGCACCGATTATTCTCCAAAATTTCAACAATTATTGCTATTAATTATATTTCATAATATCTTATTAGTTCTTCAAAATATCAAAAGCTTATGGGGACTGTTTTAGTGGATTCTGTCTTATCTAAAGTAGAATCATACTTTCATTTCATGCAGGCCTTGTGGTAGGGAACTGTCACCTTCATTTCTTCATCTCAGGAAAACAAGACATTGGCAGGAGATATTTCAAGATGCTAAGGACAGCCCACCAAGCAATAAGAAATCAATATGACCATCTTGTTGACCACTGTTGTGTGTGGACTGAAGAGTCATTTTCTTTATTCTCTTTATATTGTCATTACTAGCACATGACCAATTTCTGTACCTCTACCTTATCGCTTCCCTCTTATCAACTTTAATAAGAATCTAACTCTTGACAGGAAGAGGCGGGTCTGTTCAGGTTCTGGTAATTAAACAAATGAACAAAAACCAGAATCAGAAAATGGCACAAAAGCCACCTCCAACATGCATATTCCATTGCATGTTTTGTGTTAGAACCCAAAAGTTTGTAGATATGGCGTGACATCATTGCTTCAAGGATTAGTATTTAACAGGGTTAGTCTTTTTTGGTCTCTAAGCACAAGATACAAAAGGGTTTCTCTATAGATAGGAAGCTTAGCTTGTCCAGTAGAGAGCAATCATGAAGATCCAACATAATTGGAGATAAACACATTGAATTGAAGAAAATGCCAGAATTTGCATCATCATTGACAGACTGAAACCTGAGGTTGTCAGCCATAATTTTAGGCAAATAACTGAGTTTTACCATTTAGAAGCATTTTTTGATGAGAAGGCCCCCATCTTCATTTCCTTGAAATTCAATAATTGAGAACCTACAATGAAACCTTAAATGCCATGACATGTCATTATCCGATGAACAATTCATCCATGAAAGACAATCACAACTGACGCCTATGACAACTAAGCCACGGCAAAGGTAGGATTCATCATTCAAAACCTGAAATTGCTTTCAATTATCCAACCAACCTCAAGCACTAAAGCACCACGCGTCGAAATCCGTTGCTTTCATGACTTCGTCCACAGCCACTTTCACTTGCATAAACAGGGAATTTACTGGTGGCAACTTACCAGGTGCAGTTTCCGGGACTCCTACATGATTTTTTTGTTGAAATGGAGCACGAGGTCCCAGGCCCACCAAATTTCAATACAACAGGGGCATGTTTCCATGACTTAAAAACCTACGTAACTTAACCAAGTCTGTGTGCTGTATTAGATTTCTTGTGCATTGAACAGATTGAAAAATCATGTCAAACTAAAAAATAATAGTTCTTTCCATATTCAGTATTTGCAGCTTCATGATAATCAATCAAGGCATCATTGGAAAGGGCAAGAAAAACGATAATTAGCAAGGAACCTAAACGTATGACTTACAAAGAAAGTAGAAATGAACATTTTTTGCGGCATATGATTATATTTAGCTACATTCATCCTGAATCACAAGGACCTGTCATTGGACATCATTTCAAGTCATTTGCATCACTAGCAAGCCAATATGATCAAATTTCAAAAAGTGACAATTGAACGTGGAAGCCAAACAAGAAAATAGTCACATTAAGTCAAACGAGACATTGCCATATTTTTTAAAAATGAACTAAAATATGAGATCATATACCAATATTGTGAGGAAATTTAAATGTCAAAACAAATTTCAAGAGAATAAACTTTTAATATTGTCCTTTCCTTCATTGCTTTCAAATATAGACACAGGCTATGTCAAGGTACAGAATGAACTACAAGAAACAATTTCATTCATTTACTTAGTTAAAAAATGGATCCTAAACTCATGTATGGTACTAGAGTTTTTTGTCTGACATGTATGTTCTTAAATGTATTTATACTCAGCCAAAATTCCAGCCAGTGAGAACTCCTATAAAACTGGAACCCTGCCATTTGGCCGCTGAATGGTTTGAAGTGATTTTCCTACAAAAAGAGAGATGAGAGCATGAAACAAGAAATGAAGCATACACATACTTCTAGGAAAATTAAAATACAATTGAGTGGCTATGGCAAAAAAAGGTTACCACGATGGTATTGCGTTTTACCAAAATTGGGCAACATTTTCAGACATGACAAACACAAATGCTAATATACCTGGTGCAAATATTCTCTATCAAAAGTTGTCCCAACACTTACACGTAAATAACCTTATCAAGAACGTGGCTGCATATGGACCGATTACTACTACGTAAAACTGTTGTAGTACCTGGTAACCATAATGTCCACGAACATGTCCACTAACTTAGCTAACATGAAGTGTGGAGTCAATTAGAAATTAGAAAACTTTAACTCAAGGAACAATGAAGACATTTAGCAAAATACCTGAGTTTCCTGCAAAAGAATAAGGATTGTTGGAGAGATATTTGTTTTGAAGCAATCCGACTGTAGCAGTCTGAGGCCTCAGAATATTGTCCACAGGTAAGTGACTTGAAAAGTTAGCTGATGGTAGGCATCCTCCCGGTTTGTCCACGCCCTCATTGGAAATTTGTGCCAGAATTTGATCAGGTTTACTCCTTGGAGGATGTCCCCGTTTCAACAGTAATAGGGAAACAAGTCGGTAGACTCACTACGTTTCAAGAGCCACAATGAAAAGGTGAGCAACATTAAGAACCTTATTTTGTCAAAAAATTTTATTTCAAATTGGAAAAACCATATTACTTCACCACTAATAAACATTAAACCTAAGTTTGCTCAAAATGAGAGGCCATTTTATTGTACAGGCAAAAGCAAAATAAATTTTGGACAATGTTTACATCTAACAACTAGATTTATATGCCGTGCTCATGTAACTTGCCCTCACAATCATAAATATGTTCGTATTAAGATCTTCCCTCCTATGAGATTAAAAGTAAAGAAACACAGGGTCTAACCTTCTTGTTAAGCATGTCTTGTTTTTGATCATTTGAAACACCCCTAAGACCCTGGAATTCCTTTACAATTTCCTATGATACTTCTGGACACGTCACACCATCACTTGGTCCCTTAGCTGATACTGTACGGTACAAATTACCAATTGCTGAACGAAGATGATTGTTCCTTTGAGAGTAATATATTTTGGTAGCAATGGGAACTGGAACATCTGTTTAAATTGTACAGATTTTTGTCAAAAACAATTCAACACAATAATGAACCAACTCCTAACTAAGAGAAAGAATAATTCAATGCATGAAAAAACTATTACAAGGAATAAATTGCTGACTATTAGAAGTAGAAATAAAAGCAATATAAAGCGTACAAAGTTAGAGAGAAAAAAACCTCTTGCCATCTGGCATGATTCATAAGCTTGCTGAGAGCTTTTAACAAAAACAACACCATTACACAAGTCACTTTCTGAGGCACATTGCTTACGTAATTCCCTGCCTGGAGAATACATGAAAAGAATCCTAATAAGTCATCCCATACAAATGGTCATCAAGCCAATTCCAACTCATTTAAGGAATATAGCATGTGCATGTACATTTGTCAATAAGAGAAGCAACAATCGTTTAAGCAGTCTTTCAATCTAATGCAACAAAAACTTGAATTGACAAGAGAACAGAAACTAGCTAACAAAAGAAAATAGAAGTCCAACACTCCAGAAGCAAACTACAATAGTTTGGGTGAAATATACTCTCAAAGAGGAATAAAAAAGGAGGCAATCATTATATGAGATGTTATAAAACAGTATTAGTATAACAACAATAGTTGGACTTACAAGGATCAAAAACTTGAGAGCTTTCAACGCCTGCTAAGTAAGAATATATTTCTAAATCATCTGACTGAGACAGATTCTGATTTAATACACTACAAAAAAACAAAATCACTGTGTAACATTTTGGAAATGCATATACAAATTTACACAGGTTCACAACAGCAGTTTACAAGTAAAACTTTATGAATAACAGAGCGTTTTGATGTTGCAAAGATGTATCATTTCCTAAAATTATGGTTGTAGTTCATATAAATTAGACCAATATCATAACAAGTTCATGCAAGCACTCTTAATTTTCACAGTAAGTTTAACATTGAGGCCTGTGGATAAAAGTTGCGTCACTTATCCAGCATAAAAAATGCATCAATGGGATATTTTAAGTAATTTCCCACAGCCACTTAAAAACAATATCCTGATTATTTGAACAGAATTTGTAACATACTTTACACAATTGTACAGTTAAGTGCAATGACACATAATTAATCAAAAAAAAGAGGACATGGATGATGTGTTAGGTATCCCATCTCCTTGAAGAAACACAGGCAGATGAATGAAATTTGAAACAATAACACCTTATAAAGAACAAAGAAAACATACAGTTTAGAGTGTGGTTCAGCCGGATTCTGACGAGGCTGTACATTGCCGTTTGGATCCATAGAGACAACTATTGAATACGTGAATTCTGGCTTGAGGATTCCTGCAAAACAAAGAAGGCACGTTGGGGGTTGTTTCCCGATAGGTCTCTCCGACGCTCAAGTTAGTTTTTTGGTGAAGAAAGGGGCTGCGGGAAAGTAGAGAAAACTAGGGTTATGATTATGCGTACCTCTCTTATGGCCAATACACACCTTATATA
>JANIIA010000192.1:86404036-86415220 GCA_027478495.1 Erythroxylum alaternifolium | reverse complement strand
TTAACGTCCTTAAGAGATGCTGTCTCTCAGCAGAAAATGGAAGGCTTTCATTCCCAACACCTATAGAGCAATCTTCTTCTCAGTACTAGAGTTTT
Source organism: Erythroxylum alaternifolium (assembly GCA_027478495.1). Lineage (NCBI taxonomy): Eukaryota > Viridiplantae > Streptophyta > Magnoliopsida > Malpighiales > Erythroxylaceae > Erythroxylum > Erythroxylum alaternifolium. Next base: position 86,415,125 of record JANIIA010000192.1, on the reverse strand, counting down.
CATTTGCAAATTAGCTCACCAAGAGTTACCTACCTGCAAGTTACTCAACAAATGGGGTATTACTCAGAGCTCAAATTATCCAAAGATGCCCACACGCAACTGAATATACTATTAACGTCCTTAAGAGATGCTGTCTCTCAGCAGAAAATGGAAGGCTTTCATTCCCAACACCTATAGAGCAATCTTCTCACAAAATCCAAACTTCTGGATGAAGAATAATATTTTTACTGATTTCATGTGTGCAGATGGAATTCCGTGGAGCATGAAGTTTATAGAAACTATAAAGAAGATATGACTTTGGAGAAACAATTGTATTCACGAAAATCAGTTTGTTGGCCCTTAAATGGCATTACCTCCATTAATAACCATTGCTTAAAAGTCTTGGAAATGCTGAGAAGAATAAGAAGAGCCCCAGAAATTTGAACAATAGTTGGAAAACTCTGATCGACGATTAAATGAAGTTGAATATAGTAACCTGCATCTCCAATTCAAAGGACATGGTGATATGGGGTATCTTCCGAGACACCCAATGCAACTTCCGTCGGGGATACTTGAGTGAATACGCTTTGCTTGGAAGCATGGATACCCCTTTGTTGAAGTGGCAACGAATGTCACCCTGGCAGTAGAGCTAATTTCGGGCAGAGGGCTATCTCAAAAGCATTTCTTACATAAGTTGATGAACTCCCGCAGTTTCACGTCTGCAGTATTCAAAGTATCCCAGAAGACATTGCTAAAGTTGGCTTTCAATTTTCGTTTCAAAATCGTCTGTGGTCCTACCCCCTGAAGATTATATTGCTTTTCTTGTGCAAGATATGATCAGGAATGACCATTCCTGAACATGCTTTGTATAATTTAATTGTGTTTTGGATATGTATACATACCCCTTTCCAAAAGATTAAACACCATAACTAATACTTACTCTATAAATAACACTTCCTGGATGTTTCCCCACCATCATCACCTCTCCACTATGAATTTACACCGTCTCCACTATTTTCCTTTTAATCAACCTGATGAGTCCATCACACCAATACAATTTCTAAAGATATATTCCCCAAACATGCAAGATCAACAGAGCTTAAAACACGATTTGCACAGTTTGCTGAGTAATTAAAGGAACCACCTCTTGTGAGTTGAAAGACTCCAACTTTGGGGTTCATCTTGTAGGTTAACTTCACTAATTTTTGCATTATCTTTTACTGAAGAGTTAAGCTTTAGATGTGGACTTCTGCTTCGCTGGCTTTTTCACTTTCATTCATTGAGACTTGAAACTGTTTTCAGATTCTTTTTCAAATGCTACTGGTGTCTTCAACTTACTAGTAAATTCTTCGTCCATTTCCTCCATGTACTAAAAAACAAGAGCCCTCATGCTTTTTGCAAGCCTAGTTGAACAATATCTGTTTCCTTAGCCTAGAATTCAATTATTGTTTACTTACTATTACCTGGCTTTGATGCTTTCTCTTTGACCCTGTCTCCTAGTTATCGCCACCCAAGGACAAAGCACTAGCTGCTCACATTTCAACTTTCTCGGATTGGAGGGTAATCTCTAGTAGATATTACTATGCAAAAGGGCCTTTAGTATCCATGTTCCCAAAAATTCTATAACTAAACTCAAATGGATGATGTTCCTCAATTAACACTGTTTAAGGGGTTTGAAAAATTATAGTTCTATTTAATTGAAGTGCAAACTGTACAGCTAATTCAAACTCCGACAACAGTCTTTTTCAAGTATAAAGTCATCCATCATATGAGATTAACATTCAAAATCTCATGAGCTTACATGATACCAGCTAATCATAAGTTGATCGTTCATGTAGAGCATCTTACTAACCTATTATCCAATATCATCAAAATAACATAAAGTTAACCTAACATATGCCCTACCTGATGTTTTCAAGAATCCCTGCTATCCACAGCCCCATGCTCAGAAAATTGATCTGCTCCTCTTAGGTGTGCTCACTTGACAAAATATTTCTTGCCCAGAAGGCTTTAAAACAATATGTAACCTGCAAGTTGTGAAGAATACAGTATGGTTTATGACAAACCAGACAACAATAGCGTTCTTCATCCAAACAAACTACTGAACTGATTGCAACCTAACACCTCCACTTTCATCTTTTTTTTTTTTCTCTTTCAATTCCTCTAATGTCCATATTCTATTTTTTAATTGTATCAGTTCCAATTTATTTAGCAAAATTTCAGGTGGCTGTATAAGTTTAAGCCAGTTTCTTCTATTTCAGTGATTAAAAGTTTCTTCTCCGTATACAACTGCATTATATTGACCAAAATAATTTGAATAATATAATGAAAACATTGATACTTTGACAAGAATAGATAGTTTCTAACTTGATTCCTGTGTTAAGTACTTAGCTCGAACAGTTCATAAGAATTCTAAAATTCATGTAATTCAACAAAATCATGATCACTATATCCTCATTAAGTGCAATTTCTTACTAATTGTCACTAGTTTCGATCATAAACAACTAAAATTTTGGTTAAATTGTAGACAGAATATTGAAACTAAACCTATTTCAAGCCACAATGAATATAGCGTTAATTTTGTAAGAAGCATTATTGTCATCAATTATTTGCTTGTATTTTTTTGGCGAATATCAACCTATGTTGCTATTCATAAAGCACTCTACGAAAGAAGTAGGACTTACTAGTAAATAGCACAGATCTTCTTGTTAGACTCTCTTCAGCTTATTTTTTGTCTTTTCGAACAATTTGGACCAGCACCAGTCAAATCTTCTTGCATAAATTTAATAGGAAAACTGATCTCTTCAGACGATGGTAGTTGCATCCTAGATTCACTTTGACGGGAAAGCATTCCTGAAGTGGCATGTGGTTCTGCACCCATCAGTTTCTGTACTATAAATGCTTCGACCTCCGTAGGCGAAGTGTCCCTTTGAGTAGATTCTACACCCTTCACTTTGTCAAATGCGGCAAACAGTTTAACTTTAGATCTGATGATTTTAGACAGAGCTTCCCCAGACTTGGAATCTGCTACAACAAAGACACAACAATAACCACGTACAAGAAACATACAAGATTTTAAAAGATGAACACTCAACTGATATGATAGACTGGAAACTAAAAGAAAAAAAAATCACGCAAACAACTATAAATCGAAAGAGTTCCTCTTGGTTTATTATGTAGAGTGCATACCCAAAAGAGAGAGGATCACAGCACGTGCTGCTAACTGTTCAGCCTCTTTCTTGGTTATACCAATTTTCCCACTGTAAGTTAAACCATCAAAAACCACAGAGCATACAAAAGAAGGAAGCAATCCTGGTGTCTTAACGGTGTTGTAAATTGGCATTTGCAAATTCATCTTGACTGCAAATTCATGAAGGATAGACTTGCAAAACACTGTATGCTGCAATCACATTGCAAAGTCAATACAAGGGAAAGCAAGCCACCTAACAAAACATTCCAATGACACGATGATTCTAAGAACCATTAAAAGCACCAGTAATCATACATTTAATCACACAAAAAACTTATTACCTTTTATTATCATTCCAAAGAATATTAATACAAGAACATCAATTCATATTTTCACCCTCAATTCCAAATTCCAACACCTTAAAATTATAAAATTAAGAAAAAAAATGACTAACCTCTTGACTAATACGAGGACAACCTTTTTCTTTAATCTTTTTCAATGTACACTCCAAAGCAAACTTGGCAACTGCATGTTCAGCTGTTTTTCGACGAGAAAATGTATTTGGAGAAGTGAATTTCTCTCCATCCACAATCACACTTGCCCTAAACTTTGGCTCACCGTAAGATACACCTTCATCAACAGTGCAGTACACTGGCAGTGGTAGAGATGATTTTTGCGCATACTCTTGCAACTTGCCTTTGTACGTAGATAGTTCGGGGATCTCTGAGAAAAGATAAAAGTACCGATTTTTAATTCAAATTTCAGTTTAGGTAATAAGAACAACTCCATTTTAGTACTTACGGTTAGAGGAAGAAGTGATCTCAGGTCGAGGCGTACCTGGAGTGGCAGCAGTTAGCTCCGACTGGGAAGAGGCCGAAGTGAGATGAATTTCAGCTGGAGGTTCGCTGGGATCTGCAATGGCCGATGAACAAGGGTGAGGTTGAGAAGAAGATAAAATTATCAAGTTCGGAAGTTTAAAATAAAACAATACTTACGGTTAGAAGAGTGAGTAACCGCAGTTTGGGGCGGAGGCAGAGTCGCAGCGGGTAGCTTCGACTGGGAAGAGCACAGAGTAAGATGAGTTTCAGCCGGTAAATCGGCGGAAACTGACATCGGCGATGAAGAAGGTTGAGGCTGAGAAGAAGCCATAAGTGTAGTGGTTTATTAGAAACGTGGTAGGCTACTTCATTGCTTCTTCAAAGTTTTTCGAGGCGGCGTATCAGATTCCAGTTTTAAACGTTGCGTTGGATTAGAATGACAACGGAAGAGCAAGAGCCTCTATTTTCTATAAATTTTCAAGAGGTCTTTTGATTATTATATAAAAAGATAATATGTATTATGTGTTCCTGCCTAAGAAATTGAGTTAATCTCAAGTGAAGGAACTTGTAATACGTGTTTGTCGCCATTCCGTATTAGAGTCATTTATGTTTTAATGTTTTAAAATTTTAACCAACTAAGTTTTTTTTTAATTTTTAACTTTTTTATTTGATTTAGTTTAATTAATCAATTTATTAATTAATCAATTAGTCGTAATAAACTAATTAGTTTTTATAAATTAACATAAATTAATTAATTTTTATTTAACATTTTTTTTTAATTAAATTTTTGTACGGACAGTCTTTTTCAATTAATTTTCAATTATTTAATTTTATTTAATTTTTAACCGATTTTATGATAGCTTAATACTGATTGAATTTTTGAACTCTATGTCTCTTATCTTAGAGGATTAACTTCTAATCCGCTTTTAAAACATTGGTTTTACTGAATGAGTTTACAAAATGACCATTTATATAATTTTTTAGACTTAAGGTCATTCAATGTTTTTACTGAATGAGTTTAGCCTGAACATTTTTACTTGTCCAATTTTCCTTAGCCATTTTAGTTAAGTTTATATTTTTTTCTTTTAATTACTTATTTATTTTATTTATTTATAAATCTTCTTCTTTATTTATTTATTAATTTACTTATTTTAGTTTTATTTTGTTTTTATTCTTTACTTCTTTTATCTATATTTTGTTATGTTATTTTTATTTTATCTCATTATTTTATATTATTATCCCTTATTTTTATTTTTATTTTATTCTATTTTACTATTGTTTTAAATTTTTATTCTTATTGTAGTTTATTGTTATTTTTATTCAATTTTTTGTTTATTTTATAATAATAATTATTATTTTGTTGCTTTAAAATATTTTTTAAAAACTTTTCTCTTTTTTATTATCTATGTGACTTTATCGAAAATAACTTCTTTATTAGTTAGGATACTTTTGGACCTCTTCAAACTCCGCATTTTAGTGGAATATCTACCAAGGTGTTATTATTGTTGTTATTTTTTTTAAAATAATATTAAAGTACATAAAAGAAATGATCAGTTTTAACAACAAAAGTTATTAAGTAAATCAAACCGAAAATTTGAAAATCTAACTAAAAAAATAGACTATTCAATGTTTTTACCGTTGAATCGGCCTAATCAATTGAATTTTTTAATCAGTGCATAGAAGTAACATCTCTTCTGTTCATTATTATTAGTTGAATTTTCTTAATTAACTAGTAACAACTAATTCTGTAAAGTACTGCTTCGACCAAGCAAGAATTAGAATAGTACTAGCAGGCAATCATTGCATAAATGTGCAGTGGGAATTCAGAAACTTATAATGCCCAATTGTTTTTGGGAATTAAAGGGTATCTATATATAGGTTTTATTATAAATGGTTAAGATGTGTAAGTGAATACTGTTAAAGTTAGAATTCGGAGGGAAAAATTGGAAATGTATGGTATGAAAGAGGAAAAAATATAGCAGGCAAATATTTAAATTGGATTAATAAAAGTAGAAAGGAAAATTTGACAATCCAAACATATAAAGTAAAATTCATTATAATATTTTAGTAAAGAATGTAGTAATTGCAAAATTTGATAAGAATTAAAGTAAATCAATAAAAAATTTTAAAACAATTCTAACCAAGGTAGAAACAACCAATAGGTGTGTGAATTAAAAAAAATTTACTGACTGAGCAAATAGAACTAAAATAAGAGATCAAAAATACAAGACAGAATAAAGATAAAACACAGTGCAATAATAGTTATCAGTAAATAGCAAAAAAGACAAGGAAATAGTAGCAAAAGGAGTTTGAAAATGCATTAGGATTATAAGCATCTAAGATATAATAAACTTTAGGGATTATCTTGTCAATCAGTAATCATTAAGTTGTAGAATGAAATATCGTCAATGCCTGAAATTTGATCAATGAAGTATTCAGTGATGATTGTGAAAGCAGTAGGCTTGATGTAGCACATAAGAAGTTTGTTATATATATTTCATGAGAGAACTAGAGATTTGTTCGCTATACCCTTTAAGAAGAAAGGTTATATCCCTTTGACTATGTTTCTTAAAACCTAAAAGATCTGTGACTACGTCGACAATAAGGTTAATTATGACATTTACAAGGGCATGCCTTACAAATTCTACCATGGCCACGCAGTTCGTGTCTAGGACATCACCAAGTGGATTGTTGGTGTCGAGATCAATAAACATGTAATTTATTATTCGCTTTACTTGTTTCAAAGTTGGAGAAAAATGGTGTTGACGTAAATAGAATTTTGGGTTTTCTATTATGAGTAAGATTAAAAAATCAAATCAAATTATATTAATTGACCATATTGCCCTCACCAAAACCATTGTACATTTTTGTCGAACGAAAAAAATCCAATGTTGAACTCTTTTAAGATGACAAAAATGCTAGATGTGTATTTCTGGATTCGGTATATAGTCTCTCAATCAATCTTTTCCCAACTTCAGTCATAGAGACCATTCAATCTGAAGAAACCTTGGGAATGAACATGCCGTCTGGATTATTCCAAATTTTCAGCTATGAGCACACTCTGCAACAAATACCTCTTCATCACCGGTTTTTGGTTTACTGCAAAGTCTACAAATTAAGTTTTGGATACTTTTGCAAATAAGAGTAAATGGTGCTAAGTGGCTTGAAATTTTAGGGAAAATTTTTAATTTTAGAAACCAAAGGAAAAAAGAGAGAATCCATGGACGACAGAATCATTGAACTCATAGTTTTGGCATTCAATGGTATGCATGCCACCAACCACTTAGCATGAAAGAACATATAGTACAGGATAATAATGAAATAATAAGCTGGTGGATAATTAAATTGGTAGACAAGGGACAATGAATAGGAATAACATAATTTTTTTCTATGCAGATCATAAGATGCCCAAATGAGATAACCAACCCCAAGCACTAAAGCACTAGGTGTCCAAATCCGTTGCTTTCATAACTTTGTCCACGGCCACTTTCACCTTCATAAAGAGGGAATCTATGGGTGGCAACTTACCAAGTGCAGTTTATAGGATTCCTACTGGAGTTTTTGGTTGAAATGGAGCATAAGGTCCCTTATCCCGCCAAATTTCAATATAATAGGGGCATGTTTTCATGACTTAAATAACCTTTGAAAATTTAAGTAAGTCTCTGCTGTATAAGAATTCTTGCTCTTTGAACAGATTGAAATATCATGTCAAACTAAAAAAAAAGTTAATTATGCTTCATATTCAGTTTATATTTCCAGATTCATGATAATCAATCAAGGCATCATTGGAAAAGTCAAAACAAATCTCAAGAGAATAAACTTTTAATATTGTCATTTCCTTCATTGCTTTCAAATATAGAGACAGCTATGTATGGTAACATAATGAACTAAAAGAAACAATTTCATTCATTTACTTTCTTAGCTAAAAAATGGATCCTAAACTCATGTATGATACCAAAGTTTTTTATCTGACATGTATGTTCCTAAATACATTTATACTTAACCAAAATTCTATCTAGTGAGAACTCTTTTAAAACTGGAACACTTCCATTTGGCTGTTGAATGGTTCGAAGTGATTTTCCTACAAAAAGAGAGATGTGAGCATGAACGAAGAAATAAAGCATACAAATGCTGCTAGGAAAATTAAAATACAATTGAGTGGCAATGGAGAAAAAAGGTTACCATGATGGTATTGCCTTTTACATTGTGCAACATTTTCAAACATGACAAACACAAAGGCTAATATTTTCTTTATAAAAAGTTGTACCAACACGTACATGTAAACAACCTTTTCAAGAACATGGCTATATATAGACCAATTATTATTATGTAAAATTGTTGTAGTAGATGGTAATCATAATGTCCATGAATATGTCCACAAAATTAGCTACCGTGAAGTAAGGAGTCGATTAGACATTAGAATACATTGTAAGTCAAGGAACAATGTAGACATTTAGCAAAATACTTGAGTTTCCTGCAAAAGAATTAAGGATTGTTTGAGAGATATTTACTTTGAAGCAATCCGATTGTAGCAGTCTGAGGCCTCAGAATATTGTCCACAGGTAAATGACTTGAAAAGTTAGCTGACGGTAGGCATCCTCTTGATTTGTCCATGCCTACATTGGAAATTTGTGCGAGAGCTTGATCAGGTTTACTTATTGGGGAATGTCTCTATTTCACTAGTAATAGGGAAACAAGTCAGTAGCCACACTATGTTTGAAGAGAAAAAATGTAAAAATGAGCAACATTAACAACCATAAATTTATCAAACAATTTTATTTCAAGTTGGACAAACCATATTACTTCACCACCAATAAACATTAAGCCTAAGTTTGCTCAAAATGAGAGGCCATTTGATTATCCAGGCAAAAGCAAAATAAAATTTGGACAAAGTTTACATCTAACAACTAGATTTATATGTCGTACTTAACTTGCCCTCACAATCATATACGTGCCTTGTATTCGAGAAGAACTTTATGTAAAACATTTATTTCATGCTTTTAGCTATTTGAAAGAACACTTCAAGATGGTTATCACAAGACTACTCATAAAGTCTCCACTCCTATCATATTAACTGTAACGAAACACAAGGTCTAACCTTCTTATTAAGCATGTCTTCTTTTTGATCGTTTAAAACACCCCTTTGACCTTGGAATTCCTGTATAACTTCCAGTGATACTTCTGGACATATCACACTCTCACTTGGTCCATTAGCTAATACTATATAATACAAATTACCAATTTCTGACCAAAGATGATTGTTCCTTTGAGAGTAATATATTTTGGCAACAATGGGAACTGAAACATCTGTTTTAATTGTATAGATTTTTGTCAAAAACAATTCAATAGAATAATGAACCAACTCTTAATTAAGAGAAAGAATAGTTCAACGAGCATGAAAAACTATTAAAGGGAATAAATTGCTGACTATTAGAAGTAGAAATAAAGTAATATAAAGCATAAAAAGTTAAGGAAAAAAAACCTCTTGCCTTCTAGCATGATTCATAAGCTTGCTAAGAGCTTTTAACAAAAACAACACCATTACACAAATCAATTTCTGAGGCACATTGCTTATTCAAGGAGAATACATAAAAATAATCCTCATAAGTTATCGCATACAAATGGTCACCAAACCTATTCCAATGAATTTAAGGAATATGCATGTGCATGTACATTTGTCAATAAGAGAAGCAACAATCATTTAAGCAGTCTTTCAATCTAATAAAACAAAAACATAAATTGAAGAGAAAACATAAACTGGCTAACAAAAGAAAATAGAAGTCCAACACTCAAGAAGCAAACTACAATAGTTTTGGTGAAATATACTTCCAAAGAGGAATAAAAAGAAAGGAAATCATTACATGAGATGTTATGAAACAATATTAGTATAATAATAATAGTTGGACTTACAAGGATCAAAAATAGGAGAGCTTTCAATGCCTGCTCAGTAAGAAGATATTTCTTGAGACAAATTCTGATTCAATACACTACAAAAAAACAAAACCACTGTGTAACATTTGGGAAATGCATATACAATTTACACAGGTTCGCAACAGCAGTTCAAACATAAAACTTTATGAAGAACAAAGAGATTTGATGTTGCAAAGTTGTATCATTTCCAAAAGTTATGGTTGTAGTTCAATAAATTAGACCAATATCATAACAAGTTCATGCAAGCTCTCCCAATCTTCAGAGTACATTTAACACTGAGGCCTGTGGGTAAAAGTTGCGTCACTTATCCAATATAAAAAATGCACAAATGGGATATTTTAAGTAGTTTATCACAGCCACTAAAAAAACAATATCTTGATTATTTAAATAGAATTTGCAACATAGTTTACACAATTGTACAATTAAGTGCAATGACACATAAAGATATGATTCATCAAAAAAAGAGGACATGGATGAGGTGCAAGGCATCCCATCTCCTTGAAGAAACACAGGCAGGTGAATGAAATTTGAAACAATAACACCTTATAAAGAACAAAGAAAGCATACAGTTTAGAGCGTTTCGTTGGAAGGCTGAGGGGTTTGTATTCACATTATTCACTTCTTTATCGTCCATCGTTGATGTCACATCAACACAAGCAGAATTTACTTTCAAGCAAACAATAGAGCTATATTGAGAAATAAGAGCGATACTTGTATTGCAAAACTAAAGTGTAGGTAAATTTAAGAAACTTACACCACAATACCAAGTTTTTCATCCAATTAAATAATAAAAGAATGGCTAATGCAACTGAAGAAAATCATTATCCAACCATGTCGGACTAACTATATGAAATGCATGCAAAGGAACTTCAAATTTTTAGATAAAACTCTAAAAAGCTTATTTAAAGTGCATTATACAGTTTCTTAAATTACAAGACAAAAGCATTACGATACACAACTTCAAAATGATACAAAGCTTATGCAAAAACAAGCTATTAAAAATCAATTGACTTCATAGATTTCTTAGAGAACACCATCTCATATAGTAGTAAAGAAGTGCCAATTCTTGCAACCTACTTGACTGCTCAAAGGTTCATGTAACCCCCCATTACCCTAGAGTACGTACCGGAACGCCCGTGGGTCATTCCGACACATAACCTAAGATAATGGA
>JANIIA010000192.1:86365030-86383692 GCA_027478495.1 Erythroxylum alaternifolium | reverse complement strand
ATCCATAGATTAGTTATTACTCACTAAGCTATATGCTTAGCACGGTGGATTTGCCTCATATAGGTTCTGAAAGACAGATGTAGGAACTGGGACAAGACAACCGCGATAGCCAAAAGGAGTTTGATTTTTTTTGTTCATATGTATTTTGAGATTGTTTTTGGACTTGTATTTGATGTCTTTAACTCATGATTTTTTTTATTTTGATGGGTTGTAATAACCTTAATTCAGGCTACTTTCGAAAATTTTGACATGCGATGTATGTTTATTGAAATTCATGTATGTATGTATAAAGTGTTTTGTATGTTTTGAAATGCTTCGTGTTCAGTGTGTTCTGTGTGTATGTGGCACTCGCAATATCCTCCGGGGGTATATGCGGGTGTAACAATACACATCCTATTTTATGCTTTAGGAATGAATAAATTTAGTAGGGTCTCTATGTGTGAAATGACATATGACATTTAACATACATTTTAAATTACTTATGAGGGCACAAATCAATTTAAGGAGAGCAAAATAAGTATGCTAACATTTCAATATAAATTGTTTCAAATGAACCATGATAGAAGTATTTCTAGCATGTATACAAGATTTATTAATATTATTAATGCTCTCAAAGGTCTTGGAAAGAATATAATAATGTTGAAATGATAATAAAGTTGCTTAGGTTAATAGTGAAGATATGGGAAGTTAAAATGACAATTATACAATAAGTGAAGGAGCTAATAACATTACCATTGAAGGAACTTATCACATCTCTCCTCACATATAAAATAAGGCTCTAAGACACAAGATGAAAAAAGTTATGTCAAATAAAAATAGTTTAGCATTTAGAGCCTTAAAAGAATAATCAAGCAAAGTGGAAGAGACATCATACTGAAGAACCATTGCTTAAAATGACAAATGAGCATGGAGCATTTACATTTAGTTCATGAAACATCTATTAGGACTTAACCTAAAAGAGAGAAAACATTATGCTTTTATATATGGCTTATAACCTAGGCATCAAGTTAAATACTATCAAAGGAAGAATAGGCATAAATTCTTTAATAATATTCAAATCAACTCACAATCTTTTAGGCCTCAAAGAAACATATATTAAGTTTTCAATCATAATAGGAATCATATATATAATCATAGGGCATTTCACTACCCTAGGAGAACATTCAACAACTTTAATGTCTAAAGAAAGTTTCCTCATTATGCATGCATACATAGAATTCCAAACAATGCATTTATGCATCATCATTACTCATATAACTTGATATTTCACTTTTACGACCAGTATGGACATGTTGATAGATTTTGCTTTATAAAAAAAATGTTAGGAAACCCTTTAAAAGAGTGGGTTGAAAACAAGAAGGAACCAAGCTTATTTAGGTTCCTAAAACACAATGATTACCTTGATTTATAAGGTTATTAGAAAAATAAAAGAAATGGATTGTAGTAGATATTGTAGTATTATTAAGGATTTTATGTAATTTATCTTCATGAATCTATCCTTCATCCCTCCAAGAAAGTTTTGAAAATGTTGTTGTAGGATATGGAGTACTTAACCTTTAAAATTAACCATCAGGACTTTTCAGATTATTGAACCGAGTGAGAAAGATGAGAAGGATGAGATGCCACGAATGGATTAAGAATTAAAAAAGAACATTTGTTCAAATCTCTTATAAGTAATGTTCAGCTTGAGGTAATTATTAATTCTTAATTTTTAAATATGTGATAATTTTTATTTATGTCTCAATTTGAGTATAAACCCTTTGTGACGATTGCTTGGGTTTGAATTATATATAAGGTGCTTATAATTATTCTTTAAAGTATAAACCTTAGTAAATAAAATTAGAGATTATTATACAAAATAGGAAAATAAGTTAGAATTTATATTAATTAGGTAATTAAGTTGCTAAAATTTTAATAAATATAAAATTTACTCAATTAGAAGAAAATTAGTTTTGTTTGATACGAATTGTTTTTCATAAGACCCTTTATATGATTAAATTCTTTATGATTAATATTTAGTTGGTTGATATGTGTTTTAATGATATTTTGTTGAAGTTTTGATACTATAATTTGAGTTTCAAAGACAATTCCTTAAGTTATTTAATTACCTGATCAATTGCTTCTTAAGCTATTTGATTAACTGATCGACTAATATCTTAATGTGGTTAAACTGTATCTTCAAAATTGTTTAGTCCACTTCATATCGGTATTTAGGTCATATTTGCATTCATTTTGCATATTCCTTCATTCATTTTAGTAGCATTTTTAGGTTAATTTATTTATTTTCATTGAGTTTGTTATTTATTTTATTTTTTTGATTCCTTCATAGAAAACATGAAATTTGGCTTCAAAATTAGACTTAAGAAGTTGCCACATCAGTAGCTAACTTGGAAGATGTAAATACACCTTTCTTATTACTTGACCAGGGGATCTGACGTGGGGGAGGTGAACAAGAAGAAAAACGACAACCTGAAATTTGGCTTCAAAATTAGACCTAAGAAGTTGCCACATCAATAGCTAACTTGGAAGATGTAAATACACCTTTCTTATTACTTGGCCAGGGGATCTGACGTGGGGGAGGTGAACAAAAAGAAAAACGACAACATGAGAGAACAAAACGATACAGCAGCAAGGTTCAGAAAAAAAAAAGTCCAAAACGTAGTGGAGGAAAACATTTTAAGGTGTCAGGGTTTTAATGGGTGAGGTTTTAATTTGGAGAGGCTCTCATAGGTGCAGGGGACGATCTCACGTACGTTGGAGAGGATCTGGATAGTAGAGAGCTGACGCATGAAGGTACCTACCTCACAGACACTGTGGAAGACCTGCATGCACGAAGACCACACATGAAGACAAAAAAAAACAGAGTTCTTCGTTCCTTACTCCTCTAATGTCTATTTTCCTTGTTTTGATATTTATTTTGTTGAACATGAACATGAGTGAGTAGATTTCTTATTGGGTTTCAAAGATGGAATGTAGTTTTCGAATTTCTACATGATTTAATTCTGGATTTGATTCAATAAAATTGATTTGTGGCTATTGATTCTTGTTTTGAGCATTATTGTGCTTGTTATGTGTTAAGCCTTACATAATTAATGTCAAAATTATCGGTTGAAGAACTGAAAGGTGAAAATTGGTAGTGGAGAACCAAAATTAAGAACTTATAGGTTTAGACCTAGATAAAGGCAAAAATCTGCGAGAGGAATTATCAACTAGATAAAAATCTTAATGGGTTTTAGTTAATTTCATGAGCCACGATAGTCGGGATTGATTTTAACTATGATACTTCTTTGACATCTCGATAAAGAATCATAGATAATTTAGATTTAGTTTCCTTCAAAGTCTAGGGATCAAGATTATTGAATAAACCAGAAGACAATAATTAGAAGTTGATTACGAAATTAAATTTGAAACCTCCTTTTTACATATTTGATTTATTCCTTACAGACTCATATAGGCTGTGCGGTTATTCTGTTTGCTTTAGGATTAGTTTTAGCAATTTGTTTATTAATTAATTTCTAAATAATCAACACTTGAGTGATCAGCCCAAATAATTGAATGATTTAAGCCTAGTAATTGTTTAGTAACTCCCTGTGGATCGATACGCATACTTCCCTATTTACTTGCGTGACCAGTACTTGCGAGGGCCTCGGACAAAAATTCACCTACTTTTTATTTTCTAGTAGATCGTGTTTTAAAGCCAAATCAATTTTTTCATCATACCTCCACTATTCATTCTTTCTTCTTTCTGAAATACAAACACTAGTCTACCAGTCGAGGCATGTGGTCAACCAGTCCTCTATTATTAATATTTATGTTGAAATCTTCTAACTTTTTTCTTTTATTTATGATTATATCCTCCAAAACCCCGAACAATTCACTTTTTCCTTAAAAAGTCATCCCCATTCCATAAAAATCTCATTAAATTGCATTAAATTAAAAATTTTCATTCTTGAATTTCATCTTTGGGATTTCCAAATCTTAATTACTTTTTTAAATTGATGCCATCATAGTGAAATTGTAAAAGGAGTTAAGTTTTGTTTCATTTTCAATTATATCAATACATCTTTAATTTTATTTAATTTTGATATTTTGGGAACTTTTTCATGTTCTATTTTTGAAAATTTGGGGCTTTATAAATTGTACATTCTTTTATAAGATTGATCGTTGGATATTGAAATTATGTTTGTATTTACTACAATTCCAACCTCTAATTTTGTCAAAACTTTCCTATAGTCCTATGATTGAATCTTTCAACTTAGGCACAATATCGAAACTGGGATTTTTTCAAGTTAGATGCAATTAAGGAATTATATATCAAAATTGATCTTTTGTTTTAACTCTTTAGATATTCAATAGAACTCTCTAGTGAGAAATTTTGGCAACCTTGATCAAATTCATCTTTTTAACCAAGTTAGCTTAATGCATGGCACTTTATATTACACGTTTTTTATTAATAGATTTATTTTTGATGATTCCAAAAATGGGGAGAAAGTTTAGTGATATTAGATTGAGGGGCAGTGGTGAAATTTAAGGGGAATGATTGTTTTTTCATTTTTGTATTTCTTGCACTTTATATTATATGCTTGAGTAAATTTGTATTATCTTCATGTAAGGATATATCTTTGATTTTAAATACCTCTTTGTTCTTGATATTGTATTCTATTTTATCCATGAATTAAAGGGTATTTAATCATCTCCTTGAAATTTATTTTATTTTCTCTAATATCGCAAATGTTTTGTCATAATAAAAAAAGGCAAATTGTTAAACCATGATGTTTTGATGACATCAGAACATAATTACTACTAAAATGTTTACATTTTGATGAAAACAAATATTATAATAAAATGATGAAATAAATTCAAGAATGTATTATGTAAAGTTGAATAAGAGAAGTTGATGTTTTCAACTGATAAAATGAAGATCAAAATAAGAATAAAAGAAGATCAAAACTCATCAAGGTCATTTCAAAATTTGTATTATCATTTGTAAGCCAAATGTTTTTAATTTGATGATCCAAAAGGCTCTCCTTGCATTATCATTTTATCTGACTTCATTATATGAGTTTTTACATTCATCAAAAGGCATTACACCTTTTATTTTTTATATAAACCCTTTTAATCTTTCAAATAATCTCTAGAGAGTATTTTGGAAAGTATTTAAATCATATTTGGATAGAAGAAATTGGTTTTCGGTGTTTGAAGTTATCAAAATCATATTTTTGACATGATTGGTCAGCCTATATAAGTTAGTAGTCAACCAATATGTGTTAAATTTGATTAGTAGTCAACCAATATGTGTTAAATTTGAAGTATTAAGAATTTTTAGTAATATAGGTTGATGTAATGGTTGACTAGTCTATCCTATTGGTCGACCAATATAGGTTACTAGTTGACCATTGTTCTAACAACTAGTGAATCTAGAGCTTTTAATGCATACTAGTTGATCAACATGTTAGTGTGTCGAATATAACTGATGTAACAACTAGTTCTTGGCTTCAACGACTATTTTGGATCCCAAAACACTATAAATAGGTATTTTATCATTAGTTTTACAACCAAGAAGGTTTTGAGTGTTATTAACACATATCTTAAAAGGTCTTTTCAATCATTTGAGCATTATTGTATCACATTTGTGTGAGCGAGTCATTTTGGAGTTATAAAGTGATAAAGTGAGGTATTTTGAGTTGTAATATATGGTTGGGCTAACATATTATTCTATTTAATGGTGATCCAAGTGGCATTTTGAGGTTTTTCTTCACCTAGGAAGAATATCGTAAGAATGGTTCCTTTTATCGAGAAAGATTATACAAAGGTTATTCTTTGCCTTAAAAGAAGAATTATAGTGGAATTTAAAGAAGATTCTTGGGCGTGGATGTAGCCAATGGTTGTTTATTGAACCACTATAAATCAATTTGTATTCTCTCCTCCCTATTCTCTTTAAATTATTATTTAGTTATTTGATTAATTTACATTAAGAAATTTTCTCATAGTCACTTACATTGATTATTGTTAATTGAGTATATTAGTTTAAAAAATTGTTAAATTTTGTAAACACCCAATTCACTCCTCTTTTAGGTGTTCTTAGGGACTAACAATCTTTACATTGAATCTTCTGGTGTATCACCTGAGGCTCTCCTTACGTGTTAATGTCTTTGCGTCCCTCTTCTAACAATACCAAGGTGGGGAATTGCATCCCATATCTATGATTCTTCAGACTTAATGATATTTTTAGCCTCTCTGCCTCTTTAAGGGCACCTTATTATCAACAATTTCTTAGGTTTGAGGATGTCATTGCCACTTCTTCTGACTAAGAAGTTTCCAATTAGGATATTGTTGCTCTTTCTATTTTCCAAGGAGCCTTTTCTTGCTAATGAAGCATACCCGTAAGTCCCCTAACTTGTTAATGTAAGTTAAGGAATATACACACGTGGGTTCCTTTTATTGATCTTGTTTCCTTTCTTACTGTTAGGCTCTTGCATTTATTGAATTCTTTATAGTAAAATCTTTTAGAAATCTCATTTCACCCTTAGCTTTTTGAACGGTGATATAAGCTGAAAGTGAGTAGTTGTAGCTAAGAAGTCGAAGTTGAGAAAATGCAAGTGTCGTGGGGAGGGGAACAGTAATATGATGTAATATTATAGTTTACGGATGTAGTATGAAACATTATCATTTGTAAATGACATGCATCATGAAATGATTGTAAAGTAGCCAATAATTAAGGGAGTCGTTGGAATAACCATTGAAGGAGGAAGAGAACGGGATGAACAAATGAAATAATGAACCCAATTTTCTCTCTCTCCTTCTTAGGCTAATTCTATTCTCTTTCATTATTACTCAAAACTTGTTTTACAATCCCTAACTTCTCAAATCAATTCACCAAAGAAAACTACATGTATCATAAATTAGTATCAGAGTTAATTTTAAACCAAAGCTGATGTTGCAGCATTGTGAAAGGAATTAGAGCACATAAATGAAGGCCAATCGAGGATGTTTTGTGAAATCAAAAGCAAAAGCTAAAGTTATGACATGAATAAAACCTTCAAGAATTGAAGGACTGGATCACTCAACTATATCAAAAGGATAATGGTGATGTTATGGGACGCAAAAATGTTGATCAAAAAGTTCCAAAGGTAGGAAATGGAGGAAATTCTTATGGAGGGCATTATACTATTCCTACAAGGTGTGATAAAATTGAGTTACTTGTGTTTAAAGGTGATAATCTTAGAGCTTAAGTATTTAAATATAAACAAATTTTCATGTTGGATATGACTCCTACAGAGTTGAAAGTGCGATTATCTACAAAAGATGATAATCTTAGAGTTTGAGTATTTGAATATGAACAAATTTTCTAGTTGGATCGGACTTTTTTTGAATGTGGGATTAGCTATAATGTATTTAGAAGGTGAAAGCCTTAAATTGGCACGAGTTGTATATCCGAAATAGGTTAACCCAAGAGCCTCCTACTTGGGGCGAGTATCTGCTAGCATTGGAGCAGAGATTTGGGGAGTCAAACTTGGAAGATCCAATGGGAGACTTGAAGGAAATATGACAAAAAAGATCTGTGAAGGAGTACCGTATAAAGTTTGATTACTGTCATATAAGCTGGCAATGCCAGAATCTTATTTAGTTAGCCTATTCTTGAAAGGATTAATAGAGGTGACAATGTTGTGGACAACAGAGGTGACAATGTTGTCAGCGTTGAAGCACGCTTTAGCAACTACTCTAGTTTTAGCTCTTTCTGACTTTAATAACGAATTTATGGTGGAAGCGGATGTGAGTGAAGATGGAATAGGAGTGGTACACATGTAGGAAGCATATCCCGTCGCATTTGTTAGCAAGATGCTATCTAACAAATATAAACATCTTTCAGTTTAAGAAAAGGAGTTCTTAACTTTGGTGATGACAGTTATTGTGTTTTGATTTTTCTATCAGTTACAAAAAGGGAGTAGAGAATTTCAGGTTGATTTGTTATCGAGGGTAACCAGTGTTGATTTGTTTATATTATCAATATCTCAAGTGAACACAGATTTACTTACTGAAATTAAGGAAATTTGGAAGCCTGATGCCTCACTTCAATGGTTTATTTAGCAAATTCAGCAAGGCGATTACAAGGGAACACTTTATCTGTGGAACAATGAGGTGCTACGCTGGAAAGAGCGTTTGGTGATAGGGAGCTCAACATCCCTTTGTCATAAGTTGATCAACTTATCAGATGCATTCAATCAGGCAGGACATTTAGGACGGTTGGGAACGGTTGAGTGTTTATTTCTTTGGAGGAGGCTACGACAAGATGTTCTCGAGTATATATAGAACTGTGAAGTTTGTGAGGTGAATAAATATGAAACTACTGTCTTTCTGGGATTGCTTTAGCCCCTTCTAATTCCTCAACACTTATGGATTGACACTAATATGGATTTTATTGAAGGGTTGCCACAGTTCGAAGGTTATTCGGTGATTTTTTCAGTTGTTGACAGACTGGACAAACATGCTCATTTTATTCTTTTACGCCATCCTTACACCATGGAGAAAGTAGCTAAGGCTTTATGGATAATATTTTCAAGTTGCATGGGATTCTTGAGTCGATTGTTAGTGACAGAGACAAAGATTTTTACGAGTGCTTTTTTAATGGAGTTATTCACCTCCAAGGTGTCTAGTTGCAGTTTTCTACTACATACCATCCCCGACTGGATGGACAAATAGAGGTCCTTAACCGAATACTTGAGACATACCTTCGTTATATATCTTCTGATTGTCCCGCGAATTGGAGCATATATGGCTAACACTAGCAAAATGGAGGTATAGTAACTCTTTTCATTCGATTATAAATATTACTCGTTTTAAAGCTGTATATGGATTTCCACCTCTTGTATACACACACCATAATTCGCTGGAGATTCAAGTATTCTGTAGGTGGACGAGGGGTCGGTGGACAGAGAAGCCATGCTAAATATTTTGCATTTCCACTTACAATGTGCATATAACCGCATGAAGCTGCTAGCAAATCGCGATTGTTTGGAGAGAGAGTTTGTTGTGGGAGATTGTGTTTTTGTCAAACTACAACCTTACTGTCAGCAAAGTTTTACGCAGCAGGGGTCAAAGAAATTTGGCAGCTTTATATTATGGTCCCTTCAAGATACTCAACAAGATAGGACCAGTAGCTTATAGACTCGAATTACCTTCAGAGAGTCGGATTTGTCTACATTTTATGTATCACAGGTGAAATATAGAGTATCGGACCGGGTTGTCACATCTCTAGTTGTTACAATATATTTATGTAAAAGTTAGTTAGTTATTAACTGTAGTAACAGAATTTTTCAGTTAAGCATTTACTAACAAACTTGTATATAAGCTACTGTACAGCTGTTGAGTGATATACGAAATTCATTCTACAATTCTCTCTACTTCATCTGTTTATACTTCCTCTGTTACATGGTATCAGAGCTAGCTGATCGAACTCATAATTTGTTTTTATCGATAATTCAGTTTTCTTTGAAGCCAGGGCTACCTCACATGGTGATGTTGTTCATGAAGCTTCTTCTGCTGCAATGAATCGTGAAGTTGGTGATGTTGACAAAGATCCATTGCATTTGTAGAGTTCTGATCATCCAGGAATGCTTCTGGTTGCTTCTCCTCTCACAGTTAACAATTATCTTACCTGGAGTATAGCTGTTAGAACCAGTCTTGAAGCTAAGGACAAGATGTGTTTCATTGATGGAAGTTTTCCTGCTCCTACGAGTCCTAATCTCTACAAGAAGTGGAAAAAGGTTGATTCCATGATTAAGGCGTGGCTTTTGAATTCCATGACTAAGGAAATGTCTGATAGCTTCATCTATTATGCTAGTTCCAAGGTATTATGGGATACGATTGGGAAAAGACTTGGAGAGAACAATGGTCCTCTTATGTATCAATTGCAAAGAGAAGTTTCTTCTTTGGAACAGGGTAATGATTTTGTTACTGCCTATTATAGCAAAATGAATCGATGTTGGGAAGAATTAAATAGACTTATGCCTCTACCTAGCTATAATTGTAATGGATGTAGTTGTGAATTGACTATTCTACTGGCTGAAAGAGAGGAATCTACTAGACTAATGCAATTCCTGATGGGACTTAATCCAACATTTGATAATGTGAGAAGTCAGATTCTAAATCTTGAGCCCTTACCTAACATAGATAAAGGTTATTCTATGGTCCTGAGAGTGGAAAAATAAAGACAAGTGAGTATGGTTTATGGTAGTAATGTTGCTGAAGCTAGTGCTCTTTTGGCCAAGAATTCCAATACTAAAGGCAGTAGTTATAAACAAAAAGAGGCAAACAAGAAAGATAGATTTTATGATCCTTGTAATGTGACTGGTCATACAAGGGATTCATGCTTTAAAATCCATGGTTATCCAAGTTGGTTCAAAGCGTTGAAAGGAAAGAAAGCAACAGAAAAGAGAGGACAAAAGGCTAACCTGGTGTAACAAGAGCAGTCTGATACAACACTTGTAGATAGTTTAGCTACTGATGATAATCTTGCTAGCATGATGAATTCATTAATTTGAAAGGAGATGTCCAGAATCATTAAGGGAAAGCAGCCTGCTGAAGAATATGTGAACATGGTGACTGATCTTGTAAATTTTACAGGTCAGTAGTTAAAATATAGCATATTCTTAATACTCATTCACTAAATTCAAGTGATATCTGGATAGTTGATAGTGGAGCATCCAATTATATGTGTTTTGATGAAAGTTCTATGCAAAATATTGCACAACTCCATTTCTCTGTGCCTATTCATCTCCCTGATAATAGTATTAAACATGTTAAACATTCAAGCCATGTTACCTTACATTCTACCCTTCAACTTAAAGATGTTCTACTATTCCTTCCTTCAAATTTAGTTTGCTTTCTGTCAACAAAATTACTAAAGATGCTAATATGTTTGTTTCTTGTTTTCCTTCTTGCTGTTACATACAAGACGAGTAAAGTAAAGCTCGCATTGCTATTGGTCAAGTCATAGGCAATCTATACATACTCACCTCACAATCATTTCATCTTCCTTCCTCTTCATCAAATACATCACATGGCAGATCTCATAATATTTTTTTCCATTGAATAAGCCTCTTTATACTTGTAATTTTTTTCTCATTCTACTATAATTAGTGATAATGATGCCACTTATTGGCATCAAAGGCTGGGATATGCCTCTTTTCCTGTAATACAGCATATACCTTGTATTCATCTTTCTAGTTACAATAAAACTTGTGACGTTTTTCATTTCTCCAAACAACATAGATTATCTTTTCTCACTTCTTCAATTCAAACCATAAATATACTGGAGTTGTTGTACATAGATCTTTGGGGACCTTACACCAAATTTGCATTAATCAAGCTCATTACATGTTGAAAGTTGTCGATGATTTCAGTAGAGAAACTTGGATTATTTTGCTTACATACAAGCAACAAGTCACTCAAACTGTTGAAAAGTTTTTACTTATGCTGTATAATTAGTTTGACTGCAAGGTTAAGAGCATTAAAATGAGAAATGTAGAGCTATGTTGGAGAGGATGGGAAATTTACATAATAAAAATTGTATCTATACTCCTTAGAAGAATGGAGTGGTGGAAAGAAAGCATAGGCACTTGACTCAATTTGCAAGAGCAATTCTGTTTCAAGCAGGATTACCCAAGCATTTCTGGGGGGAAGCAATGCTCACTGCTATGTCCATAATAAATAGACTGCCAACTCCAACTCTGAAGTGGAAATGTCCTTTTGAGGTACTCTTCAAAAAAAAGCCTGATTATAGAAGATTGAAGACTTTTGGTTGCTTATGTTTAGTCACCAATAATCAGCCACATAAAGATCAGTTCTCTCTTATCTAGAGATGTAACATTCTATGAAGACCAGTTTCCTTATAAAGCTATGTCTGAGAATAAAATATGTCATTCTCTTCCATTTGTACATGTCACTGACAATGTCTAGGAGTTGTTGCCACAACACTAACATGAAGATGTTACTACTGATCTATCAGCTACAATTCCAGCTACTTCTGCTCATTCTCCTGTAGACATTCATGAAGCAAGTGAGTCACAACTTGCAAATAATGACAACATATTTGAAGTGGAGACACCAGTAGCTGTACTACGAACAAGTACCAGAACAAGGAAGACACTTCCATGGATGCAAGATTTTATCTGCAGCAGTGTGAATATAGTTACAAGTGAAGGCTTGCACACAACGTATTTAAAATTCTTAAAGAATTATTTGGCTTTTATGGAAAATATTGATAGGGTCAAAGAGTCTGTTAATTAAAAATAGGCTATGATGCATTCTGGTTGGGTTGAGGCAATAAATCAGCAGTTAAAGGCATTAGAGGATAATGCCATATGGGAGATTACCACCTTACCAGAAGGTAAACATGTTATTGGTGCAAAATGGGTATACAAGGTGAAATTTAACCCAGATGGGACAGTGGAAAGACTAAAAGCAAGGTTAGTGGCCCAAGGTTATAACCAGAAGGAAGGGGTAGACTATTTTGATAGTTTTCCCCAGTTGCAAAGCTTGTAATAGTTAGAGTTTTCTTGGCTTTAGCAACTAAACATGGTCGGTGTATTCATTAGCTAGACATTAATAACACATTTCTTTATACATACTTGAAGGAGGAAGTGTACTTGACTCCACCTGAGGCCTATACAAAGGCTAAACTTGGAGAAGTTTGTAGACTTTGAAAATCTCTCTATGGGCTGAAGCAGGCATCAAAAGAGTGGAATGTAGAATTTACTGGTCAATTGCTGAAGTATGGCTTTACACAATTAGAAAATGATTATTGCTTGTTCACAAAGTCCTTAGGAAGTTCATTTCTTGTTCTAATTGTGTATGTGAATGATGTATTAGTAGCAGGAACTAATGAAGAAGAAATTGTTGTAGTCAAGCAGTTCTTGCATTTTAGGTTCACTATAAAGGACGTAGGATATGCAAAATACTTTCCGGGAATAGAGATACAAGGTCTGAAGTAGGGATTTTTATTTCTCAGAAAAAATACTTGTCTGACATTGAGATGGATGTAGGATTCACTGGTTCAAAGATTGTTTCCATACCATGGCCCAAGAATCATAAGTTTGAAGAAGATTCTACTCTACTTAAAGAACCAAAAAAGTATAGAAGACTGGTGGGAAGGTTGTTATATCTAAATATGACAAGATCAGATATTTTTTATAGTGTCCAACAGCTGAGTCAATTTTTATGCAATCCATTTGAGACTTATTGGCTTGCAGCATTACATGTACTCAGGTATCTTAAGGGTATAAGTTCTCATGGCTTATTTTATTCTGCTAAACCAAATACAAATGTTGAGGCTTATTATGACAGTGATTGGGCAACATGTCCTATGAGTAGAAAATCTTTAAGTGGCTATTGTGTTTTTCTTGGTGGATCACTGGTTTCATAGAAAAGTAAGAAGCAGAATCCAGTTTCAAGAAGCTCTTGTGAAGCAAAATATCGAAGCATGGGTTTAGCAGGTCTGGAACTCCAATGGGAGAGTTATTTGCTTTAGGATTATAAGGTGAAACTTAACACACCAATTCCCTTATGGTGTGACAGCAAATAAACCATATATTTCACTAAAAATCCAATGTTTCATGAATGTACTAAACACTTGGAAATTTATTTTCATATAGTGAGGAACAAGTTCAAGGAAGGCTTTATTAATCCCATGTATGTTTCGATTCATCTACAACTAGCTGATGTTTTGACGAAATCACTGAGCCATCCACAATTAGCAGTCATCATTGCCAAGTTAGGGATGGTTTCACAACCAATTCCAACTTAAGAAGGGGATGTTACAATATATTTATGTAAAAGTTAGTTAGTTAGTTATTAACTGTAATATAGTTACTAACAGAATTTGTTAGTTAAGCAGTTACTAACAAACTTGTATATAAGCTACTGTACAGCTATTGAATGATATACAAAATTCATTCTACAGTTCTCTCTATGTCATCTACTTTTACTTCCTCTGTTACACTAGTGTTGCCTCCATCTATATACACTGCACTTCATATTCTGGACCGTTAACTGGTAAATCGCCAAAATCGTCCAGCTGTACAAATTTTGGTGTGATGGTCTTCTTCAAAAGAAAATGACGTGTTAAGTTCTTTGTGATGTACTACTGTCTCTCAAAATAAAGATTGATAAAGAATTTGTTAATCTTGCATAAATTAAAGATTGTAGAAAAGTAAGGACATTGATTTTTACTTTGTTCGATAGCTTTAATGCTATCTACATCTAAGGATCTCACTATAGTGGTTCCACTAGTATTAAGAAGAAGAGAAAGATTACAAAGATTGAGTGTTTATTTTTAAACACTTGCAAAGAGTCTATGAACTCTCCTCGTACCCACAGATAAGTACCCTAGCACACTCTGAAATATTTCACTTTAATTCTTACACTCTCAGATGTTTGATTACAATGAGAATAATGAAGTTTACTTTCTTTCTGCCTTTTTGATGCTTGTGATATGTTCCTTTTATAAGGTCTGAAACAGTTGATCTCGATGGAGTCCTTTTTGACATGTAAGAACATGTGCTCTTCACGTATTCATTTAATAAATCTTCTGCTCTGCGTATTGTGTTGTTGTAGCTGCGTTTCATTAGCTTTTGATGTATAGAAAACGACTGTGTATTCTGTATTTTATTTAGCTTTTGACTTGGTCTTGTCTTTTGTTTTTAACTAATCAGAACATTCGAGAGTTTATCTCTCATTTCCTTTTCGACAGCTTCAGACATTTGTTCTTCTTCTCATCTTTGATGTTTCTTCTTTTTCTGTTGTCTAATTTTTCTGAGTGTAGATTGGTGGAGTAAATGTGATTATCATCACATTTATTCCCTCCTTCTCCGTCAAATCTTCACTCAATTCATAGATCTATAAGTGATTTAGGAATCCAAAAAATCTTAGTTTCATTAAACTTGTGAGATCGAATGAAATATCCTTCGATTTCATAGGGCTTCACTTATCTATAAATAATCCCTATAGAAAGTGAATTTCTTTTGTGTTACTATCTTTGTCCCCAACATCTGATGGGTTTTGTTCCCCTATAATTTTCTCTAGATTGAAGAACCCTTTTGCGATTATGTCTCTAACGAAGTGAAGTCTGACATCTATATGCTTGGAACTCTCGTGCAAGACAGGGTCTCTACTAAGGTACAATGCACTATAACTATCCATATGCATTACTAGCTTTATGATATCAATGTTGATTTCTTTCAATATGCCTGATAGCCATGTTAACTTTACACCTTCAGTAATTGCATAATATTCTGCCTATGTGGTTGATAGACTTACTACTAATTGCTATTGTGATTTCTAGTTGATTGTGTTTACTGATAATGTGAAAAAGTATGCAGAAATTGACTTTCTTGTGTCCTTGTCTGCTGCATAATCTACATCCACATAACCACAAAATGACAAATAATTGTATTTAATTAGTTTATCTTTTGAAAAATATAATTCGTAGTTAATGGTTCCAGCTAGATATCTGAGAACCCCTTTCATCCCTTGCCAGTGTTCTAAACTTGGATTGGCCATGAATTTGCTTAGTATACTGATGGCATAAGATAGGTCAGGTCCTTGTGTATAATATAATGTATATAATGCTTCCAACACCAACATCATAGGGATAGTGAGCCATTGCTTTCTGTTCATCCTCAGTCTTAGGACTCTTGCTGGACACCATTTATAGGTGAGATCCTAAGGGAACAGAACTAGGTTTAGCTTGCTCTATGTTGAATTGTGCTAGAGCCTTTCTAATATAGTTTCTTTGAGCAAGCCACAGTTTTCCTTCCCTCCTCTTTCTAATTATTTGCATTCCTAGAAGCTTCTATGCTCTTCCCAAGTCTTTCATCTCAAAGTGATTACATAATTCAGACTTTGTCTCCTGAATTATGTTAAGGTATTTTCTTGTTATTATTAGGTCATTTATATAGACCAATATGAACACTACTTTAGTCAATCCTAGATCCTTAAAGTATAGGCACTAATCATATGAGTTTCTAATGAAGTCCAATCATATGAGTTCCTAATCGAACTTCTTATTCCATTATCTAGGTGCTTGTTTAAGCCCATATAAGGATTTCTGAAGTAGACAGACATGGTCTAGCTTATTCTTGTCCTCAAATCCGACTGGTTGCTTCATGTATATTGTTTCCTCCAGCTTTTCATATAAGAAAGCAATTTTGACATCCATTTGATGGATTTCCCAGTCATATAAAGTAGTTAAAACTAGAATAAGCCTGATGGTTTTGAACTTGACTACCGGTGAGAATATCTCCTTGTAGTCAATTCCCTCCTTCTGTCTATACCCCTTAGCTACAAGCCTAGCCTTGTGTATCCTAGGTTCTGCTTCTGTCACTCCTTCTTTCAACTTAAACAACCATTTGTTCTCAATTAGCTTGACTTTAGGAGGTCTAGGCATTAAAGTCCAAGTCATGTTCTTCATTAGATAAGGATATTCTTTCTCACAAACTATCTTCCACTGTTTTGCATCATTACTTCTCACAGCTTCTTCATAGGTTTCAAGAGCCTTATATTCTATAGTTTCAGCCATAAGACATGTAAATTCAACCAAGTTTGAGTCTGTATACCTCTTATTGGGGATTCTTTGTGTTGGTTGTCTATCTCTTGTGAGTTAGCAGTCTTGTAGATCTCTATGACTGTTTTATGTAGTTGTGTGTGGGGCTACTTCTTCACCCTCACCTTCAATTTCTTCAGTCCTTTGTTCATGGTGTATGGTTCCTTATATTGGCTCCACATTAAAAGGTTGTGTTATGCCATCTTCTTCAGTTTCTGGTGGCACATAAAATGAAACTAAGTTGTTTAGTGATCCTAATTGCTCTTGAACTTCTTTTAGAGGTCTGAATTTGAGAAGTTCGTATTCAACAGAGGGAATTCATCTTCCTTAAAGATCACATCTCTGCTTATTATGGTTTTGTAGCCTCCCTTTTGAAGTAGTAAGATCTTATAACCTTTAACTCACTCTGGATAACCTAGGAATACTCCCTTAATTACTCTAGGTTCCAACTTTCCTTCCTTCTAATGTGCATAAGCAGCACATTCGAAACTCTTTAGGTGAGTTAGGTTAGGTTTCTTACCATCCCACACTTCTTGTGGAGTCTTATAATCATTTGTAGAGGTAAGGAGCCTATTTACTAAATAGGCTGTTGTCTTAATAGCCTCTCCCCATAATGTGTGTGAGCAACCCGAAGAGAGTAGCATACACCTAGTCTTTTCTAGGAGTATACTACTGAGTCTCTCAACTACACCATTCTGCTGGGGTGTAGCTCTTACTGTTTTATGCCTTAGGATACCTTTCTTGCTATAATAGTTTTCAAACTCTTTATTACAGTACTCAAGTCCATTATCAGTCCTTAGGCATCTTTGCTTCTTTTTAGTCTGATTTCCCATAAGTGTATGCCATTTTATGAATATTTCTAATGCTTTACCTTTTCTCTTCATTGGATATACCTAATATGTTCTAGATTTATCATCTATGATAGACAGAAAGTATAAGTTCCCTTCTGTAGTAGATACTTGAGTTGGCCCCTAAAGATCACTGTGAGCATATTCCATGATCTTTTTGGCCCTCTGTACTGCTTTTTACAAATTGGATTTGTGATGCTTTCCTAGCATACATGATTCACAGAATTCTAGCTTTTTTAGATTTTGTTCAGGAATTAGTCTTTGTTTTAAGAGGTGGAACATACTTTTGTTCCCTGCATAGCCCAACATTGAATGCCATTTTTTAGTTGAGTCATGATTTTCCTTCTTAGTAACCTGATTGACTTCAGTAGAGCCAATAACATAGTACAAACCACCTCTTTCAACTCCTTTGATAATGACTCTACCATCCTTTAGGATTTCTCTAAGTCCATCCTTAGATCTGATATGAAAACCTTGTTTGTCAAACATGCTTTTAGAAATTAGATTCCTCCTTACTGCAGGCACAAATCTGACATTGGATAGGGTTCTCCTCTTCCCATCAAACATGTTAATGGAGACACTCCCAATCCCTTATATCCTTTGCTACCCAAAATATGTCATCTTTACTTTGGCAGTGATTGGTTCAAATGTTATGAACGAGTCTTTATGGAGGAGTCGTATGCATAGTGCATCTAGAGTCGAAGATCCATTCTCTACTGAGATCTTCACCCTCTTCAGTGACTGCCAGTATCTCATCACCACTGGAGTCCTCTGGTTTGTCTATATTCCCAGCATCTCCACTTTGTGCAGCCTTATCCCTTTTCTTCTTTCTGCAGTCTCTTACAAAATGTCTTCCTTATCACAGTAGTAACACTTCTTTCCTTTTCCCTTTTTCTTCTTTTCCTTACCTTCTTTAGTGTGCTTATCCTTTCCACTCCCCTTTTGACATTTCCTTTTCTTGCTATTCTTTTTCTGTGACTTATTGTCTTGTTGATTGTTTTCTATAAACATCACTTCTGCTTCTTTCTTGAATGACTTAATATCCACTATTTCTTCCATTAGTGAGTCTAATACCCTCTTAACAGTGAGGGATTGTTGGCCCCTAAAATTTTTCATTAAATTAAGCATAATAGTTTATGGAATAAGCATGATAATTGAATTTTTGCCTTAGAAAAATTTTTGGGATCATGATAGAATCATTTTGGAGATTAATT
>JANIIA010000192.1:86331216-86356714 GCA_027478495.1 Erythroxylum alaternifolium | reverse complement strand
TATATGTTTTTTATTTTATTAATAATTAATATGATAATAAAATAAAATATATTAATTTTATTAATAATTAATAATCAGTATGATAATAAAATAAAATTTTATTCAGTTTTTATTTATTACATAATAATACTAATATATAAGACGATAAATTACTCATATTTTATTTATAATATATATTTTATAACTAATTGTTAATTAATTTTATTAATAAATAAAATTTATATTTCTACAATTTATGTTAGCAAAAAAAGTTGTAAAAAAGTTGTAAAATTGTTCTCTCTTTTATTACATAGAAAAGGGTATAATTGGAATTTAAAAGTTAAATAGTTAGCTTATTTATGAAAACGCTCCTGTGGAGGAGCGTTTTCTGTTTTAGCTGTTTGAAGACTTTCAGCCAACGTTTCAGCTACTCTCCAAATAGTATTTATAGCTATTTGAAGAGTTAAACAGCCGAATCTTGCCAATCAGCTAAAAAAATAGCTGATTGGCAAGTTACCAAACGGGGCCTTAAAAGATTCAACTAGTATTAAACTGTCATAAAATATACTAAATATTAAATAAAATTAGAAAATTTAAAATATAATTAAAAGAAATTGTTTTTATTAATTAAAAATTTTAAAATTTAATTAAAAAAGATATTTTTAAATAAAAACTAATTAATTAATTTTAATAAAAATTATTAAAATAAATCGAATCGAACAGCTGGATATATAAAAAAAGCTTGTATCTTTTCAGTCGAGTTGGTATGTCCTACCAGAGGAGAAATCTATATACATATATGCATGGATCGTATTGTCTTTATAGCACCACTCTTAATCCGTCCTTTGGTGGGGGGAACAATTTTAGTGGTTCTTTTTAAAGTGACCAACAACGTTGGACTCTTTGTCTGAACCGTCACTTCCATGTTCAAGACTTTCGTTAACTCTGTTTCAACATTTGTTAACTCTGTTTTTACTCTGTTTCAACATTTGTTAACAGGGGAAGAAGATTGAACAGAGCATTTCGACTAGCTTTATCAAAAAATAAATTTTTTGATATTTTCTTTTCATTCAATAGGATTTTAATTCATAGTTTTGATATGATACAAATTATATTCTCAAAATTGATATAATATAATACTTGGCAAATATATAATTACAATTCTTTTATGTTCGACGATAAATTGAAGAAGCGTAATCACTTATATTTAAATTTATTTTTATAATTATAAATAAATTTACTTATTGATTATAAAATAGATTCGTCATTGATAATAAAAAGGAAGATATATTATAATTTACTTTAGTTTCAACAAAAAGGTTATTAGATTGTTCAACTCAAAATAATCTCTTGTTCTTCTTGTTGGTAAATCTTCCATAAATGGTCAAGATTGAGGTTTCAATAAAATATATATTATGTTTGGATGTTAAAATTATGTTTGTTTCATAATATATGGCATTTTATCGTGTGTATATATATATAAGAAAGAATCTACGAATAAAGAAGCTTCCATGAGTTGGTGCGTTACAAATGCACTCTTTAGATTCTCTGGACAACACTATCATTCTCATGGACCCGTCCCTGTTCCACACTTAAGCCTTTGCACCCTCCATTGTCTTTCAAAACAACGGAAACCCAGATGTAATATGTTTCCTCCAGTACAAAAATCACCGCCAAATCTCCATTCTTGATGTGATATATTCTTCTTTGAGCTGACCTTAATCAACAGCCCTGCCATTACAGTTGGTTAGCTATAGATACATATATATACGTGTTGCCTTTGAAGTCTATCTATGTGTCTTTGTGCTGACTGGTAAGTGAGTAAAGTTGCGAACTTTAGGTCCATAAAGCGTGTGCGTGGCCCTGCTTTGGTTTGGAAAACGAAGCAACTTCTGTTAGGAAAGTGAGAAGATAACTGGTTAGAGAAACAGAGTTCAGAGTTTTAGTTTGCTGTGTGTGTTGGGTTTTTAATGGCGGCCAGTGTAGTCTCTGTTACGTCAAAGTCGATATTGGCGTCCGATCATGCTTCGGTAGTGTCAATAAACCTGTTTGTGGCTCTTCTTTGTGCGTGTATCCTTATTGGTCATTTGTTGGAAGAAAGCAAATGGATGAACGAGTCAATCACCGCACTCGCTATAGTAAGATTTTAACTCTGCCCTGAATGATACATTAGATGTGTTTGATTGTCTTTATAAAGAGTTTAGTAAAGAACAGTTTGTGATAGCTCTCTGGTGGATTAATGTAGGGACTGTTCACAGGAGTTGTGATTCTGCTCACTACAGGAGGGAGGAGTTCCCATCTTCTGGTGTTTAGTGAAGACTTGTTCTTCATTTATCTTCTTCCACCTATTATTTTCAATGCTGGGTATGTTTGATCTTCTGCATTTCTTCACTTTCCTGCTGGCGGATTCATTTAGAAATCGATCCTTTATGCTCCTTCTCGCTTCCATGGCTATAAGCTCGTTTAGTTG
Organism: Erythroxylum alaternifolium; assembly: GCA_027478495.1. Lineage (NCBI taxonomy): Eukaryota > Viridiplantae > Streptophyta > Magnoliopsida > Malpighiales > Erythroxylaceae > Erythroxylum > Erythroxylum alaternifolium. The sequence continues at coordinate 86,354,265 of JANIIA010000192.1, read as the reverse complement.
TAAATTGAGAATAATGCAAGCTGAAGTAGAATCAGAACTGGGACAGCTCGTTGAATAACTCGTGTGGTATGATGATTGGAGGACTTGCAGTTCTTCAGTTTTTGTTTGATAATTGTAAAAAATTAGGCAATTCGAAGACATAGCTATGAGAACCATTACTCTGGAATTCTAATGCAGTTTGAAACAATAAAAGGAATCCTGTGAACAAAAGTGTTTTCTTTTCTTTTGGTTTTATTCTCCATCGAAGAAAAAGGTTGCCAAGCTTACATGATCATTCTGTTTTGATCCTCTGGACCAGGTTCCAAGTGAAGAAGAAGCAATTTTTTCGCAATTTTATGACTATTATGCTGTTTGGAGCAATTGGTACTTTGATATCCACAGCCGTCATATCAGTAGGTACTCTAGAACGGTCAAATGTTGGAATTTTGTCCCATAACCACATTTGGGGAATGAACAAAAAGATCTACTTCACTCTTCTAGGCATCTAACTCATAAACGAGTTTTGATGGTTCTTCCTGTTTTCTTTTGCACGTTCTACCTTCTTTAAACTCTTGTCATTGATGATCAATTGGCTCTTTTGGTTAGGTGCTAAACACTTTTTCAACAATATGAACATTGGTTCCCTCAAAATAGGAGACTATCTTGGTACACTCTTATAATCTCTTTCTTTCTTCATTCAGGTAGTTTCTTCACTTCTTTCCCTTTTGGATTTGCTTTAGTTATTTTGATCTCTTGATTCCAGCAATTGGAGCAATATTTTCTGCAACAGACTCCGTTTGCACCTTGCAGGTATAAACAGCTTAATGATGATTTGGTCCAGCTACTGCTCTTATCAAGTGGCATTGACCAAAGCTTGCTTTGTTTAATTTGTATTGCTTCAGGTGCTTAATCAGGATGAGACCCCTCTACTTTACAGTTTAGTTTTTGGAGAAGGTGTGGTAAATGATGCCACTTCAGTGGTGCTTTTTCACGCAATCCAGAGTATTGACCTCTCCCATATTAACTCAAGAATTGGATTACAATTTGCTGGCAACTTTCTGTATCTATTTATCTCAAGCACAATATTGGGTGTTCTTGTAAGTTCTTTGTCCCTTCCTCTTCAAGTGAATCCTTAACTCTCTTGTGGTCTGCCTATTCCCTTCTAATGATTTGCAGTGCCATACTCTTGTCTTCTGCAGACTGGACTACTAAGTGCATACATGATTAAGAGGCTCTACTTTGGAAGGTTTGTTGCTATTTTTTCGCAGAAGACTAAGCATTAACATGTGTAGAAAGGACACCCTTAATGATTCTAGATGCAGTTGAATAGGTTGAGTAAGGTTTAGGAGTTATTTGTAGTTTCATATTGATGGAACTAAAAGGTACTACTGGTGTGAAAGGAAAGAAAAGAACACAATTAAAGAAAGAAAAAAAACACAATTAACCACATTGTAATGTCTCAATGATTGTCTTATAACTCTTGTTCTATCACAAATATAGGCACTCTACCGATCGTGAAGTTGCCCTTATGATACTCATGGCTTACCTTTCATATATGTTGGCTGAAGTAAGATATCTCAGTACCAATTGGTCTTCTTTTTTTTTTTTTCTGGTTTTTTGCTTCTCCTTCCTAGTGCTGAAATGAAATTTGGCTCCATATACGATTCTAACCACAATGGTGAATCTTTATGGTCTCTTGCAGCTATTCAATTTGAGTGCCATTCTCACTGTGTTCTTTTGTGGGATAGTTATGTCCCACTATACGTGGCACAACGTGACTGAAAGTTCAAGGGTGACAACTAAGTATGTTTAGTTACATGTTCCAGTATGTTGTTGACGTTGGCTACAATTCTTCTATTCTAGAGTTTCGGAATATTTTGCCCTTCATCTTCAATTGAGGATCAGCAACTATTGCAGGCATGCTTTCGCTACTCTATCATTTGTTGCTGAAATTTTCATCTTCCTTTATGTTGGCATGGACGCCCTCGACATCGAGAAGTGGAAGTTTGTGAGCCATAGGTAATATTCATAGAAAAACATAAGAGACCATTTGCATTCTGATTTTGCTAGAAAATGGTTAAATATGATGAATTCTCTTTAATACGTAAATTTAAGGGTAAATTTCTGCTTTCTTCTCAGCCCGGGAACATCAGTTGCAGTGAGTTCAGTACTCTTGGCATTGGTTCTTATTGGAAGAGCAGCATTTGTTTTTCCCTTGTCCTTCTTATCCAACTTGACTAAGGCATCACCGATCGAAAAAATCAACATAAAGCAACAAGTACGGGTTCCAAGCCATTCTTAATAACGAAATTTACCTTTATGAAAGGTTAGTGCTTAGATCTCTGCATGGACTTTACTTTGCAGGTGACAATTTGGTGGGCTGGCTTGATGCGTGGTGCTGTTTCTATGGCTCTTGCTTATAATCAGGTAAAGGAGAAGTGAGCATTTCTTTTCTTGCACGAACAAGTATACGTTTAGCTCCTTAAAACTCTAGGGTGATGTCCTCCTTGATTTGAAGCAGTTTTGCAATGTGTTCCAATGTCCAACTTTCTTCTAATAAGATGAACTTGCTTCAATTTCCAGACTGTTCCCTGAGATACATGTACACCTCCTGCAGATGTCATTAATTGTATCTGCCTTCCTCTGATATATTTGCTTTCATGAAAGCAGTTCACCAGGTCAGGCCATACAAAGTTACGCGGGAATGCAATTATGATCACCAGCACAATCACTGTAGTCCTCTCAAGCACAGTGGTAACAATACCTCTTTATGTCTCTGGAAGCAAATAAGAATGCAACATGATAAGTACCTCCTGTAGGTTTTTGCCAGGACCAGAGCCTGATGGCTATGACCCTCTTGGGATTCACATGCTCATGTTTAATTCTTAGCTCGGCTAAGTGCCTATGCAGATTCTCAGCTTACCGAAGTTTTCTGCTTTATAGGAATATCGTACTTAGAAACATGAACACCCACCCCATAGTTCAGCACATTAAGCTCATAAATCTATCTGCATAATTAGGAACATTGTAAAGCTTGTCATGGAGGTTTAATTGTTGCTGTCAACAGGTTCTCGCTAGTCCTAGTTTGTCAATCTTGAACCCAGGAAGTTTAGTTGCATGTTAGAAATTAGAAGTGAACATTTAAACTGGATGTTTTGATATGAACTTCAAGAGATCAAGCACCACCTTCTCCGTTAAGATTAAAAAATTTGAAGGAATTGGAAATTCTGATGAATCTTGCGTTTTTAAGTACTTAAAGTTGCAATCTTTTCTGCCTTTAAAAAATTCACAAGACACTTAAGTACTTCTTCAGACTTGTTTCTTTAGAGACACAAAAGTGTGTAATATGGTTAATCTCTGGATTCTTTCAGGTATTTGGTCTGATAACTAAACCACTAGTGAGGGTTTTGCTGCCAATACGAAAACATACAGCCAGCATGTTCTTGTCGGAACCGTCAAGTCCCAAGTCCTTTACCACCCCACTTCTGAATGGACAAGATTTGGAGGACAACTTAGACAACGAAAATGTGCCTAGGCCAACCAGTTTAATGATGTTCCTGAGCAAGCCTTCTCATACTGTCCACCATTACTGGCGGAAGTTTGATGATGGCTTCATGAGACCTGTTTTTGGTGGCAGAGGTTTTGTGCCCTTTGTGCCCGGCTCACCATTAGAGCAAAGTGCTAATCAATGGCAGTAAGCAGATATTTTCTGAACAAATAACAAAAAACTACTAATTCACACAACTTATAGCCAATGCTTGATCAAACAAATGGTTTTTTGACTTGTGGAATTTGTTTATAGTTGAAAGATAGTTTGGAGTGGAGTGGAGTGGAGTGGAGTGGCAACACCAATTTTTCTGGTCTGCAAATGTGCAGCTTGTGACTTCATGTTCTTGTGATTTTTCTCGAGTTTTTTTTTTTCCTATTCCCTGTATATATCATTTGTCAACTGAGATTGTAACTCCAAAGAAAGAATTTGAGTGTACCAACAGTGAAAATTTTAAATACGATTACTTATGATACTTCTGATTCCATGTGATTGTTTTGCATTGTATATATTTTTGTCTTGCTACACACCACAGAAAAGAATTTGTTCTCTCGTCTTTTGTTGTCTTTATTGTGCTTGAAGGAAAAATTGATTGTTTATGATTTGATGAAGTAAGCAATAAGGCATAACTAAATTGAGGAAAAGGATTTTTGAATAGCTGTGGAAAGAGTTATGGAAGGGCATCGGAGAAAGTACATGTCATCAGGGATAAGAAAGGGATTGAACAAAAGTGAGAAAATTTGTTGAGAAAGCTCATTAAGTTCCAGGAAAGTTGGAACCAAATGCCAATTCAGTAGACCTTACAGACAAATGGGTAGGGAAAATATTCTATTTGTATTTGGGAAACTTTATAATCAACCACTGTCTGAATTTACACCACTCCCCTTGAAGGGAAAGTTTCAACAAGTTCCAGTAAGTCACATCACATTCAAAAAAGAAAAGGAAGAACCAAAAAATCTCTCTATGGATGAATAATGTATCCAAGTGCCAGGCTGATCAGACCAACCATACAAACATACAGCAGGGGAAAACCCACCTGAATTCTTCTTGGTGCAGTCTTTATCCTCAAAAGATCCTGCAAATACGTACGTAGATCGACAATTAGATGACAAATACATTGCTTCACGTATCACCAGAACTTAAAGTGAAGTGTAAGAATATTATTTTTATCAACTCAAGCAAAATTCCCAGTACGTTAAATTTGATTGCACATACATGGCACGGCCTATCCGAAGCAGAGCAAAGAATGACTTACTACTTCATGTTTTATGCTATCCTTTTCTCTGTTTGCCATGTCTCTCTCATCAGTTAGTTTCACGATAATTTGATTAGCCTGAACAACCAAAAAGTATATCAGAATGAAATTGATAAGTCACCTGAATATCATTAAGGAAATTCTCTCTTCTAAAACCAATTTTCATTCATCCATTTCAAGGTCAACAAGGAAGCTACATGAATCAGGAAATCTGCATCTTCTACATCCGTCAAAAGGTTTTAAAAATCGAGTAAACAGAACCTCAATCTGCATAAATCTTTTATTCAAGGCAGAACTCAGAATTAGAGGGAATATTGCAACCTAAACAGAATTAGAATGGTAAATAAATGGACCTCTTTAAATTTTGAATCAATGTCATAAAGCTTCTGTTTCAACTCCTCAAATTCTTTTATCAATTTCGACTGCAATGTGTACATTTTTGGCTCCCCATTATCAGGCACTCTTGACTGATCGTCCTTGGCTACTCTCAACTCTTCAATATCCTTGGCAGTTCCAATGCCCAAAACATCCTCAGATAACTGATGCAAGGAGAAAATTTACCATATCAGTGTCCTGGAACTTCATCCTTGTTTCCAATCAGAATGAAGCAAGATAACCTACTGGAATTGGAAGTTGTCACAAAAATATTGATGACAGTTATAAGAGTATAGTGTTGCTCATAAATGGCAGGTGTCAACCATGCAGATCCATAGCAAGGTATAAACTTCAGGCCAATAGAGCCGGGAAGTGAGGGCAGTGGTGGGAATTAAGGGGTGGAAACAGAACTTTTTAAGATTGCACCTTACCCTAATTAGTGGAGGTATATTTTCAATTCCATTTGATAGCTTATCTCCTCGTGGGGATGTGATATAACATGGATCTTTCTTGAATTCTCCGTTGTTTGGAATAAGAATCGGTGACTCGGATGGATTAACAAGAAATACCCTGAGTTTCATCTCTTCAACATGTTTTCCTGTGCCTTTAGAGAACTGCCAAAGTAAAGAAGGCAGTAAGAAGTTACAATGAAATCTTAAACAAAAAGTAACTCCAGATGCTAACAATTAAAGAAACCTCAACAAAAATAATGGACATCTTACCATCTCTGATGTAACACTTTCTTCAGTAGTGCCGTAGGGAACAACAGCACTTTGAATTAAGAATTTATCTTTGCAATGTAAATTTGGTGGAGCTACCTTCTCAGCTTGCATTACAACTGCAATGGTCCGAGTGCGAAAGAAGATTATTTTATCGGTAGTCAAAGTCAATTTTGGAGAAACAGAAGACTTCATCCACCTGATTCCAATAGTCTTAAGCAGTATGGTGTAAAAGGAGATGCGAGATAACTCTAATAGCCATGTACCTGTGAAATGACAACTTGTCTGGGGTTTGATAACACCAACATTTGGCCGCACACAGTATCGTTTTGGAGAAGTCGTCTTCACCTGCCATACATTCTGACTACTTAAACATGCTTGATCACTTCCTCAAAATTAAGCCTCTTTATTTTTAAAAATCATTCTACTGATTATTATATATTTGAATCTTAGCCAATTATGGTAACTGAAAGTATCCCAAAAAAAGGAGCAAAATAGAGGGCAAGAGGAGGGAAAAGAAGCCTTTATTAGTATACTACACAGTTAAAGCATTGAAATTGCTATACCTTGAAAGCAACATACTGATCTGACCTATTGAAGAGTATAACCGAGCACGAGCTTTGTTTCTTCAACTCAACTATAGAGAGAAAAGCGGAGTTTGTAAGTCAAATTACTTGTCAACACATTTGCAAAGATTCATGCTAATTCTGAATAAATCAATCCCTACATTCTCTGATTTCTGAACCTTGCAATCAAAGGAATTTAATCCTGGAGTGAACTTAGCAGTTTTTAACGGTCCATCCATCAGAGAAATTGTATGATATTACTACACCTTGCAATCCAACTTAGCCATATTCAAACCTTTTCATCTCTATCCATCAATTTCTCTGTTCATTTAAAGATTTAGTTTCTGTGAATTTTGGTCATATAATAGAAGAAAAGAAACATCCATCCTATAAAAATCATGCCTTGGCCCACCAAATTGAAGCAATCCAAAAACCCAGTTGATATCTACTTCAAACAGCCAAAACAACACTAATGGGATCTTTCGTTCTTGTTAACGTTACCGCTTATTGCAATAGCTCTCTTAAACACCACCATGAAAGAACAAAAGCATCAAGATTGCCAAAGATTGTTGAAGTGGAACACTAAAACTTACACGTAAACCTGAGTTCACTGGGTTGGATATTTAAGAGCTCCATCGCCATGACACTTTCTCTAAAACCCCAGAAAAAAAACACACACAGAAACGAAGAGATTAGAGCGTGAAAATCATATCAAAACCAGTAAAAAAAACAAAGAAGGAAACAATGATAGAATCTAACCAAGTATTCAAAAGGCTTCAGCTTGAGCTCGATGGAAGAGAGAAGGAGATGAGAGGATTATGAAAGAAGGAAAAGGGTATGGTAGTTAAGAGGAGAAATTGTTGTTGGGGCGTTGGTTACGGTGGTCGCAAAGTCAGACAGTGACACACATGAATGGGAGTGAGTGAGAACAAGCTGGCGGTTGTAACAGTTGGTTGCCGTTACATTTTTATTCTTTTTTTTTACTCAACTTTTTCATGAATTAATTATTAAGCAAACATTTTTTTATAAACAAATTATTAAGTAATAATACAGTACTACAGATTAAATTTTCATTTAATTAAAATAATTTCAAAATACAAATGATTAAGAATAATAAATCTTATTTTTAAACAACAACAATGCTCAGTATGAATCCTACTCATATGCGGAGTCTGGAAAAGTCTAATAGTTTGCAGCGTACGAGATTGTTTTAAGAAATACAGTTTTGATTTTTATTGTTATTTTAAGTTTTATATTAGACTCATATTTGTTTATTATTAATTCATTATAAAATAATAGACATTGGAGTATTTTTTATTTCAATAAAATATTTTATTTTTATTTATTTTTATAAGTTTTACTTCTTATTTATTATATATCGGTTTTATAGCGGTTTACTTTCGGTTGAACCTCCAAATCTTAAATCTTTTCTTCGACCAATTCGATGTCCGATTTGATTTTTAAAATATTGGTTTGTTTCGTTATATTGAAATAATAAAATAAAGAAGGAATATTATTTAATAAATTTTTGTTTAATCTATCAAAGATTCCCCTTTTCATAATTTTAGAAAATAGTTTAATGGAAAAATTTGTAAAAAAATTTTAAAAAGATTCCAAATTTTATATTTTCCTAATAAGAAACTAAAATTTGGTGACTTTTTTATGCTTTTAATGAGTAAACTTAAAATCATAAAATAATTATATTTTACTAAAAGTACAATAATATTTACTAACAACATTTTTAAAAATAATTATGATGATAATATTTATAATTAAGAAATAAATTATATCAAAATTATGTAATTTGAATATAAAATATAAAATACATATTATTTACTTGACATTTGAAATATAAATAAATATATATATATTTGGTATGTATTTCTTATCTTTTATTTTCAATCTTTTACATATTATGTAAGTTTTTTTAAATGAATAAGTCTGCAGATTCATTTACAATTTTGTAATATTAAACTATTATGTAGGAATCGTATTATCAAACTTCTTCGGATCCCATAACTTAACAAAATTCTAACTGGATGTTAATGAAGATATATGGTAAAATTTGAATATTTTTATTTTCACAAAAGATAAATATTATTGTATTGTCACATTTAAAAGAATTTAAACTTTCTTTTTTTTATTTCATGGACTTTGTTTAATAATCAATTGCTTAAAATTTACCCTTTTTTTTAATAAATAGAAAGAGAAAAAATAGTCAAGGCACTCTGTAACCAAACACTTGTAGGAAAAACGTTCTAAAAAAATATAAAAAATACTGTTTTCTGTCATTTTTAGATAAAAATAATTAAGCAAGTAATGCCAAATTTGAGGACATTTAATTGTTTCTTGTTGTATATTATATAAACAATAACTTACTGAAAGGGTTTAGCGTAATAATTGAGTTAATTTAATTTTAATATCAATTTTATAATTTAAAATATTATCAAAAGTTAAAAAAATTTTAATTTTTCATGTAACATGAATGAAATTATAAATCTGAAATCCATCCTTAAAAAGTTATAAATTTATATTAATATTAATTATATAACTTTTATTATTTTAATATGCATAATTTTAAAATTTTATTGTTAAGTTTTATTCCATATTGTTTATGATAATATATTAATTTTTTGTCTTTATAATTTTAAAATGAAGTTATATTTAAATTTAAAATTAAATTAAAAATAAATAAATTACTAAGATCCTTATAATTTTTAGAATTTAGATATAAAAATATTTTAAATTTTCTTTATACATTTAAATAAAACGTTAATTATGTAAAAGCCCAAAGGACTCTTATTACGCCAAAAGCCCAAGAAAAGAACCGAAACGTCATAGGTTTAACACTTTGTCTCTCCCCCTCCCTTTCCCTCTCGTAGTTCTTTGTTTCTTGTAGCTTGCTCATCAAACAGACGCAGATTTCACTGTCCATGTCGTCTTTTAAGCAGGCCCAGGTAATAACAGCCTTTGCCCATGTCGTTTCTTGTTCTATAATCCCTAATTCTTCGTAAAGGTGTTACCGTTTTGGTCCTAAATTTGTAGCTATGCTCATTTCTTTGTTTGGGTAGCTTGAGTGCTGCAAGTGGGTATTTGTGTACAATTGTGTGTCTTGATATTGAAAATTTTGTTTCTGAAAGACAAAAAAAGGTTACCCACTTAAGCAATCTGCAGGATACATGTTTATATCCTTCTATGCAATTATGATTACTAATCATAAGCTTTTCAAAAACGGAGGATACCTATGCTTTGTGTAGTTTTATCTTTTTGCCTTGTTCAGAGGCCCTTAATAAAAGATACATGCTGTTTTTTAATACCCTTTTTATTGCTGTGAATGGGTTGTCTGTATACTTGTGAATGGATATGGATTTACTTTAGAAGAAATCATACCCTTCTCAGGAATGAAGGATAATTGGTATATTGCTATCCTTTTTTCCTTGCTCAGAGAGCATTTAGGCACTTAACTTTCAGTAAGGCCAAGACAGCTGGGAGGAATTCCGCTGGTCGTATTACCTCGTTTCACAGAGGGGGTGGAGCAAAGAGACTAGGGCGAGTAATTGATGTGAAACGGAATGTGCCTTGTATTGGTGTTGTAGAGAGGATAGAATATGACCCAAATCGATCTTCTAGGATTGCTTTAGTAAGATGGATGGAGGGGTTGCACATTGACGCAAAAAATGAGAAGAAAGCTCCTACAAAAGTAGACACTGCTCAGAGGAAAGAAGAATCTGCGCCACGACCTAAGATCCTTGATCCTGCGTTGCCACAAGTACGTGGCCTTTTTGCTGGGAAGGTGGATCAAAGAAAGGTGGCGGCCACAATGAGAACCCTATTTTCATCTGGTTCATTGCCCAATAAGGTACTTTACTTCTCTTGAAGGCTAATCTTGAAAAACTTGATATTGTATTGTATCTCTAAAGTGCATTTAACATTTTAAAAAAGCTAAAATGCTGATGAATTGTAATTACTAATTATAAATTCTTTTTTACGTCCCGTACTTCTTGAAAATGGAAAAAATTCTGGTGATAATATTTATTTGAACACTGATTCTCTTCAGTTTAAATTTTCAATATTATAATTTATCGGATATTTCAGGGGGAATTCCTATAGTTATAATGTAAACTGGTCTCTTAAATTGTGGTCTGGTCCTAGATTCATAGGTGATTACTGTTTGAGCAGGTAGCTGGTGGTAAAATTTCCAGCTCAAATTCTCGTTCACTATTGGTTGACGGAAGATGCTTCCACTCTTATGCATTACATACAGCTTCTTCTTAAATTCAAGACTCCTATGTGGTACGTTTCTTTTGTCCATGTTAGTCTGTGAATTTCTTTTGCATGGTAATAGCTGCTGATTTCCTTTGGCATTTTGTTGACATTATTACCGATTTCTCGGACTTGTGCAGTTATCTTTCTTAATTCTACCAATGTCCTCAATTTGCATATCTTAATTGCAATATTGTGTATAGAAGATCAGTATTTATATTTATAAGCAGCAATAGAATATCATAGCCTGCAGTAGCACTCCTATATTTTTCATCCGGGCCTGACCAGACACGGTAAGGAAGCAAGTGGGATGTCTAGAAGATTATGATATAACTGTAAAATCGAACTTTACCGTACTCATGTTTTCCTGCTCTTCATGATCAGATCATGGCTTGTCTTGTTTTAGGTTCTTAATTACTGTTGGAACCCGAAATGATCAAGTAGAACATCCATATAATATAGAGCTATTCTGAATTTTTGATCAAGTATTGTTAAGCTCTCCCTTGATTGGATTCTGCTACTTATCTGATGTAAAAATAATAATAAATCAGTGAAATGTACTTCTCCATATCTTTATCATGCTCTTATTCAAAGAAAGTTTATGATTCTTTCGTTTTTGGCGCTTCTGTCATTAGATTCTGAACATGTAAGCAATTGGGGACTCTAATGGACAGGAGGAAGAATTTGGAATCAGATTGGCAGAAAAAGTTCCTGGATGGTTGTTGCCAGCACCGAGAAGTAGGGAGCTGAGACAGCTAGTGTTGGAACCTCGGTTCCATGCCCATTTTATATGTATGGTAGTCTAGTGACCGGTGGAATGGCTTTTCACCTTTTTCACGGTTGCTTTATTCGTGTGCATCCTGGTTATACTTTTTTGTACCTGTGTTGTTCTATTACTATACTCCAATTTACCATGAAGATGTAGTTCAGTTACCATTGGTTCCGCTTTCTCCCTATTTTGCATTTTTTGAACTTAATCGTATTATGAAAAATAAGACAGGCAAAATCTTCTAATTCAGGTCATATATTCTGAATACCATGAGAATAGATTTCCCACAAAATTTCTTGTCTTACGATGTTTTGAGTTAAGTGCTATATTGCTTGCTATTTTTGTCAAGGATTGCACATAAGCCATCTCTCTTCTCATTCAGATTGCATACCAGATTATTACCCACCGCATGATTGAATGGATTGCTTGATTTGTCAATCTGTGCGAATTGTCAAAATGGAAGGAATTATAGGTGTTTTTTTTTTTACTATTCATAGTAAATTTCAGGTTCCGATAGCTCAGATAGATCCTATCGGTGCAAGAAAAAGTGTGTTGACGCTTGGTGTTGACATAGTTCTTGTTGCTAGGTTGCTTGCCCAGAAGAATCACTTTTGGGTAAGCATTGACAGAACATGTTGCTTTGTGGCTTTAGGTGAATGGCTACTTCATGATTGCTGTAATTGGTATTATCTTATTGTTCATAAACTACAAGAGATCATAATAAGAGAAACTGCAGAACTTGCACGAGAAAGTACAGACATATTCTTGATGATTTTTTTTTGGTGGAGTGGCAATATCCCTCATATCATTCCGATCGAAAGGTCGGCTTGGCAAACTCACGGGAACGCTTTGAAATGGACTCTCAAGTTAGAAGCTTCTCTCTGTAGGAATGAACTATATATAGCAAAAGCAAATTCAAAATTTCAGACTTCTATGTTTAGTGTAGGTAAATTTTGGATCCTTTGAAAATACAAATCCTTATCTCAAGCAACGTCTTTACATATTGAAAAATAAGTTAGAGATTCTAATCTTACACTTCTTTACAGCTGTTTCTATTGACATTTGAAAACTATATACTGTCTAGGTGTTTCGCATGATTGACATGAAAAAGTTGAGCATCTTTTCTGACTGTAGTATTACCTTGATGTATCATGGAGATAATGGGAAAAGGACAAATCCTCTTCACCTAATGAAATATTATTTCATTAAAGCAATTATTAGTTGACATGAGACACGTTTTCAAACAGACTGTCACCAACTACTCAATGCCCCTCTTAGTGTGCCTCACATGATATTGGAATAGAACCAGTCTTGTTTCCATACTGGATATGGATCAAAAACATGCGGCCTCTCAACTTACTCAAAATTTTAGTCAGAATTTGCAAAATGGCATAACTCAAGAGAGGCAAATGGCATTTCCCGGCATCACACAGTGTGGTACCAGGTTCTCTGAGGATACATGTAGTATGACAATCACATATTGTGTTTACTAGTAACAACACAACAAATGAGAGATCAAGATGGGAGTAGAGAAGATACTGCCAACCTAATACAACCAAATCTTTCAGTCAAGGAAATAGCTGCATTAACCAATATGCTGTACAAACAAGAGCAAGGACTGAGCTCACTAAGCCTGGAGGTGGTGCTGAGGAAGCAGGGAATGGTTCTAGTGGGGGAAATGCAGAATCAGGCCCTGCTGCGACCGGTTCGCTGTTGTCGGGATTAGGAGGGCTTGGATTGGAGGGAATGGTGGGCATGGAAGATGCAGGAGAAGGTAACTTACCACCAGGAGAAGGGAGTAATGGAGCAATATCAGGTGACAATTCTTGGAAAGGAAATGTAGTAGCAGGGGAACTTGTTACCAATGCTGGCAAGCCTGAGATAGTACTGAATTGAGAATTTAGCTTAGTGGTGGATGAAGAAGAAAGAAAAGGAAAGAGCAGTAAAGACATGATTGGTAATAAGGGAAGCCAAAAGGAGGCCATTACAATGATGAACAAATCAATGTCCCACTGAATATATATATATATAATGAGAGTATTATATTCTACGAGGAAAACAAACAAGTGACAATTTGAGTATATAAAAGCTTTTGGTGCATATTATATTGTAATGGGGATTCAAATCTTTTGAAGTCTTATAATGGAGTCTTTTCTTAAAGAGTGACTAGTACGGGGCCAAAAGTGGGGCAATGTACCACGTGTCACATGATGAGTGAGGAATGATGAGAAAATGCATCTTGGCGTGTCGAGAAAAAAGACAAAAGATTAGTTAAATCTTGTTTTGATGTTTAAAACCATGGTTTGATTTTCCTCCGTGAATTTAGGGTCCCTTTTTTCTCTTTCATTGGATTTTAACCTCTAAAGTTGAGCTATAGAGCCTTGTGAGCGAAGTTGTGAACATTGTAGATACAATGTCCATTAGTATCGAATTATGAAGTGAACATTGTAGATACAATGCCCATTAGTATCGAATTATGTTTTAAATTATAAAATGGTTTTTTATTAATTTTTTATATAATTGAAATTTTAATTTTTTTGTTATGATTGAAATTGAAAAAAATGTTTCAAATTTTTAATTCATTAATGTAAAATATTATTTTTTTTTTACAATTTAATCTCTCAAATTTTCTTAATTTATAAATTTATTCTGATATTTTTAATATTTTAATGTATTGAGTAGTATAAATTCAAAAATTTTCTAATGTAACTTAATATGGTAATTCAGTATAGTATATAATAAATGAATCAAATAAATGATTATTACTTTAATAGCCTTCATAGTCACTCTAGTCAATGTTATCTAAAATATTCTTGCATATTAATAAATGATTATAAATGCATGAATAATTTCGACAATCACGAGGATTACCAAAATAATGACTAAATTACACGATTTACTGATGGAGCACTCGTTTCATCATTTCAACACTGTATATACCCTAAAATTATATGCTGATAAAGCAGAAACCTCTTACCGGCAAATTCAAAATGATCGGTGTTTCTTATCTGCGATAAGAAGATGCACCCGTATATATCTGAGACCTTAAAGGAAATATTAGGGGAAAATAATTGCTTAATTACATGCTTATGATTTGTTACAGAACAAGATTCTTCAGGTCTTTAAAGAGGAGCCAGCATCAGTTTAAGAAATTACAATTCAAATCTATTAAATAGGTAGGAAAATTTGCCTTTTACCCGGAATAGAGAAAGCTGGTATCCTGTTTGATGAACGGCGGCCAAACCTTGTAGTTTCTGCAAATAAAAAGAAAACAAATTAGTATGAACTACTTAGTACAAAATAATAGGATAAAGAAACAAGCTTTGCAACCTTCAGGAGATCAGCGGCATCGAGGCAATAGCTGTAACTCTGAGGCAGCAAGTAAAGCAGCATGGGCTAAATCAGGGTTGCCTGAAGTTTTAATCTCTGAAGTAATGAGTTCAATTCTTGAAATTTCGTGTATTGAGATCGACAATATCATTGCATGTGATAAATATTGCCTACAAGAATACCCAAGGGCATGAAGCATCCTCTGCAAAATCAAGTGAGGGAGACCCTTGTACCATCGGTCAAGGATTACAGTAACCTTTGGAAGGTTAGTAAGAAAACCAGTTGTGGCTTCCCTGGGAGCTGCCTTGAGCAATAATACTACACACTCCGAAGCTATATCCGCAACGTTTGCTTCACCAGACCCACTCAACTCAAGTAACACGCCGACATTACTGCCAAAATCTATTATGTCTTTAACGAATTGTTGTTGATCAACAACAACAGTTATATCAGAAGAAGTATCATTCAGAAGTGCAGGTTTGTTTCTGTAAGCAAATCCTCTTTTGTTTCCAACCGAGCGCAGAAGGAAAGCTCTGCACAGCCCAAGAGTTGGCTCCAGAAAATCTTCCATGTCTTTTGCGTAGGCGAACTCCAGAAGATTTCCAATCCTCCTGACAACTCTCAGTTGAGAAAGTAACTTGGGTTCCATTTCAGGAGCTGAGGCCAGGGCCAGGCATAGCTTCACATTATTTACATTTGCAGTTGACAAGTCACCGAGCAAAAATTCAAAGCACTGTGAGACTGTCTTCAGATGTAGAATGTCGGAAAGTTTGATGTAATCACACTCAATCAGCATCACTAGAAGCTTTTGAGCATACGTGGGAATGGGCTCCTCATCATCAATGAAAGTTGGGTAGAGTGGCAAGAAACGAGTATTGGATATGGCCTTCAACTCCGCCACCATTTGCTCATTTTTGAAAGTCTCATTCAAGAAAATCACTATCACATCAAACAAAATTTTGAGGCACAAAAATCTGGCATCACCATCCTTGTTACCTTTATAAAGAGCAGCTAGACTTGGGAGAATTTCACCAGTAAATATATTGGGGCTCCCAAGAATCAGAGGAGGTTCCTCAACTACAGACTCCAGAATTCGAAGAAGAGTTATTTGGAAATCATCTCTGCCCTGAGAAATATCAAAAAGAAGAGAATTTATTACATCAATAAAACAACTTTGTGTAAGGAATGGAACAATGAACTAAGAAAACTAATCTGATAATATAAAAGCTTTTCTACTTCTAATGTCAAAAATTAGGAGCTCAATACGAAAGAAAACGACATCAAATGAAAAATTCATGATTGATAACCACCTGAAACGGCGTCTCCACAGCTTTGACTAAATTTGCCAACTGCTGCAGCACTTGATGATTCACCACCCTGTGCTTAAAAGTCGAGCTCCCAAGGAGATGAAGAACTACAGGAAATAAATGCATATTTGTCTTTGAAGCAACTCGGCTGGCAATGGCAGACATATGCCCCTGGCGTCTGCCTGTCATCATTTGATGTACATCAACACTTATAGTGTCCAGCAAGCTTGGAATGGTAGAAGCTACAATCTGTGCGAATGCATCTAAACAGTGTTGCAGATAGCTGTCCTTTTCTTTCGCTAGCCTGTCTACTGTAGAAAGTAACCTGGCATTGCAAAAAAAGTGTGGCAGCCACCTCCGACCATTCTTACAAAGGAGAGCCATGAGCATAAGTGCTTTACCCCTTAAAACCTCATTACCCTGCTCAGTAAGAGATAAAAGACTTGGGACGAGATGTTTATCCTCTGCCAAGTGCAAAAGATGCCTTCCAAAATTTGTAAACATATGGCTTCCAAGCATGGCCATGTTTAAAAGGTTCAAACTTATTTGCTGTTCACGTGGACTGCCCTTCACTAGGGAAGATGCTGTGTCCTTAAAAGAAAGTTTCTCTAAGATAGATTGAATTGTTGGAGGATTGAACCGCGCAAGCCGAACCAAACAAGATCCTGCCGTAAGCCTCATGCTCTCCTGTTTCCCTATTGCTCTATATATATAACACAGATTGCTAATAATATCCTGGCTAGTGAAACGAGCTACCCAGTTCCCTCCTTGACTGCAAATGTTTTCAATTGTTCTCAATGCGTACAGTTGAGTCATATCATCCTCTCCTTTCCGTAAAACAGATGATACTAATGAAATCAATGAGTTTGGAACCTGGCCACAAAGAAGAACATAATGCAGATGAAGTATGCGAAGACAAAGGTAAGGAATACATAAAACACAAGACAGAGTTCCAAAGTTAAGAATGCGCTAAGCACTATCAGATACGCCTTTGACATTTTAATTACTTGAATGTATTTACCAACAAGATACGTATGCATGTAAAGTAGGAATCTTACGTGCCAGCCAACTGTTGATCGGCTATCCTTTGAAGGAGATTCTGGGGGAAGGTTATCTCTACTCTGGTCACTCTGGGTGGATATGTAGAATAGCAACTCACCTAAAGCAGCCATGGAAAATCTCCTCACTTTATCCTGATTGTCTTTGAGGGCATCAGAAAGGGCACCTAAAATTCCAGAATTTGCCAGATCAACTTTGATAAAAGTAGAGTGACGAATCAGCAGACCAATTAACGAAGAAAGTTGAGCGCGCAGAGCTGAAGCCTTGGACAGTCGGAGCATTTTGACAAGCATGAGCATTACTGGACCATTTGTCAGGATGTTCGCTGCATCAGCATTGCTGCTCAACATCTCCAGGTATCTAACCACATTCTGCTTTTCTCCAATGCTAGTGTTACCATTAAAAGTGTATACAATTCTATTGGTGATTGTCTCTAGCTGTTCCTTAGACATCTTTACAAAGTCAGCTGGTTGCATTCGCTCAAAAGGA
The DNA here is from genome assembly GCA_027478495.1 of Erythroxylum alaternifolium. Lineage (NCBI taxonomy): Eukaryota > Viridiplantae > Streptophyta > Magnoliopsida > Malpighiales > Erythroxylaceae > Erythroxylum > Erythroxylum alaternifolium. The sequence continues at coordinate 86,336,607 of JANIIA010000192.1, read as the reverse complement.
AGAGACGGAAATACATCTGATACTTTGTCAGCTTTTCTGCTGGGCATCACAGGTCTGACTGAGAGATCAGAATGATGCCAAAGTACCTCTGATAGGCTGCTGGGTGACTTTGAAGAATCCATATTAAGAGCTGAACCTAATGCTTCTTTAGTTTTTGGAGTCTTTAACTGAGGACTGGCGCTGGGTGGGGTTGCAGTCACATCAATATCTTCTGGTGGCACGTCCTGATCATTAGCTTTTGATTCATCCAAAACAGGCATATTAGCCTCAGAAAAGTTCTCAAGTGGATGCGTATTATTTTCGACCTCTTCAGTCAGCCTGATACCGTTATCAGATGTATTAGGTTCTTCATGTGTCTCATCTTCTGCGCTCTCTTCAAAATCAAGTTCCATATCAGTGTTCTCAATTTTGACCTCAGAATCATTCTCAGAGCCACTAGGCAAAGGCCTCCTGTAGTTTTCCTTTTCATTCTCCCTCTGTAAGTTTGATTTTGCTATTCTTGACAACCTTAGAAGATTAACACGCCTGCTAGCACTGGAAGCTTCTTTCTGTCTGTCCTCAACTACCCTACCAGATGCCTTTTCTTGTGGTTTCCTACCAACTGCTGTACCCTTAATAGGAGTCTCCTGACCTCTTGGTCCTACTAAAGAGTTCTCATCCCGCTTTGGAGTCCCTTTCACGTCCTTTTCCCGATGTTTAGGAGGAGTTCTGTTCTGTACAGATCTGTCTCCATTACGCTCTGAAAGACAAGGTTTAGCATGAAGTTCAATCATGTTATCAAAAGCAGGCTGAGGAGGTAAGGGCACTGGTGAAATTTTAGTTCTCCAGAAAGCATGTTCACAAAGCTCAGCCCATTGTATTCTTTCAGCTGGATCTTTCACCAAGAGAGAATTTATTAGATCGGCAAAAGGACGACTTGGATTTCCAGGGAGTGGTGGAGTTTGATCTGTGAGGATGGACTTCACTAGCTGAGTGAATTCTTTCCCCAAAAATGGAGGCCTACCAGTATAGCACTCATAGAGTACACAACCAAGGGCCCAAAAATCTGATGCGTATGAATGCACACCTCCATCATCAAATAGCTCAGGAGCCATGTAACTTGGTGTTCCACGCTTAGCTTGTGGCAACTATAGAAGTATATAAGCACAGAGATCAAATAAATAGAAATATAAGGGGCAACTAGCAATGGTGATGAAATTTCTAATAAAACCAAATATGAGATCTGAAGTGTGACAACAGTTCAACAGCCTACCATGGAAGAAGGGGTTTTAGATATGTCACTCAATTTTCTTGCCAATCCAAAATCACATAGCTGCCAAGCAAATACATGTATGAATGTCAGCTCAAAAGCAATCAAAAAATAATTTATATGAACATAGGAGACAGAATACTAGGTACCTTTGTACGACCATTTTCATCTAAGAGGATGTTTGATGGCTTCAAATCACCATAAATAATTCCCTTGGAGTGTAGGAATCTGATGTTTAACCAATAATAGAAAATAACTCAGTCTATTCATTGCAGAGGAAGAAGTGTGAATGGCAACGAGATTTCTTACTGTAAAGCTCTGACTAGGTCTTGCGCTAGACCATGAATTGAATCTTCAGGTAGCTTACCATCCTGCAATGCCAAAGTACCAATTTGCAGATACCAATAATGTGTCTATTGTAATACATAGAAGCATAAATTTCCATATTTTGGCATATAAAAACTAATATCAGAGGTTCTGACATGATACGTAAGTGAAAATAAGCCTAAACGTTTGTTGGGCAATTTATGAAAATTGCTAAAAACCCAGACCTTCTCCCCTGCTGATATTTGAAGATAAGCTAAACAAAACAACAATTCGCTTAACCAACACTTCTAAGCATGTGAACATGAAACGGTCGAAAGAGATACATCGAAAAATAAGCTGGATGCAGCAAAACAGGGCATTGTTCCTGATGTGTACTTGCCACGAATGCAGTAATTCATGATATCATTGACAGCATCAAACATGGCTAAGAAATTCTGTGACCCTGACATGCCAAACAAATGCAAGTGATTATGAACTCCTACTTAGTCAAGTGCTTGATACCTGTCGTAATAAGGCCATGAGGTCTCCACCAACACAATATTCCAAAACTAACCACAAGTGAGCAGAGGTCTCGTACCTATCCACGAGTTACGTTAATTGAAAATCCAACCAAGAAATAAAACAAGGCATTGAAAGTGGCTTTTAAATTAGCATCAACATTGGGACCAAATAAACAATACTATTCCTTACCAAGAATAGAACTTCAGTACATTTTGATGATCCAAGGAATGAAGCATCCTCACCTGCAAGCAATATCAGCAGATAGCATCAGTTCACTAAGTAGAAGTTACTAAAACAGGCAATACTCGTAGCGTCCACAGCAATTGCAAATTGGTAAATTTTTAACTAATTAGTCAGAAATCTAAGTAGAAGTTATTAGTAAACGGGGAGTAGCCATTGCATTCCATCAATAACGCATTCTATTTCATTGATGAAGCATACATTTCCAGAATCAGAAAAAAGTGGTTCTCGAAGCTTACTTCGTGAAGAACCTTGGTCTTTTGCGACTTATCGACGCTCTTAATGGCGAAGTACTCGATCGTCTTCTTCTTCCTCCCCTTATACACAGTCTACGCAACAATTGAGATAAGATTAACAGACATTTAAAGATTAGGAAACTTGAAGAATAGGAATAAGAAACTAAAGCGAAGAGTGAACTTACCGAGTGTTTGCCGCGGCCGATGGCTTCGTATATATGGAAATGGTTCATGCTTCCGGCCAATGTAGCCCTGTATGAGGCTGTGTTTCACGGCGAGAGATCGGAGTCGGAAAGTAGACAAGAGACGAGAGAGAGTGGACGTTGGGCGGGATACGAGGCTGAATTGGAAATTAAAACCGAAATTAAGATAAAAACACATCGGGGATTGTCTTATTCTCGCGTCCAAACAGCAGACGCGATGAAATTTGAATTTCTTGCGAATAGATGAATAGAAAATTGTCACGTGACTGGCGTCTGCTTTTAGCTCAAGTTAACTGGGCTAATTTAGTTTAAGTGAACCCAACCCCTAAAATAACCTATTTTTAAAATTTTTTGTGTATAACTTAAAAACATAGGCATTAATTTTTTATTCATGAATTGCTCAAAAAAATGTTTGCTATATTTTTTTAATCTAATGAGTTATGTACAGATTAATTAAGTGGGGATGACAATGAGGTGACCTATAAGCTCAGGCCAAAATTAACTTGAGACTCAAATATTTTAAATAAAATAAAATCGTTTTGCTTAAAAAAGTTGGGCCTTAATTAGGTATAGACTTAAGTAATTCAGGTCCGGACTCAATTGAAAAAATATATTATTTTATACTTTTAATTTTTAAAAAACTATCTAAAAATTTTGGGTAGATTGTACCCATGAGTCTACTTATTGTCATCCCTATAATTAAGATTGCATTGTAAAAAAACATATTTATGGTTATTAAATTATAAATAATTTTTTAATTTAACTAATAAATAAGTGATTCGGTTAATCTAATAAATATTATCAAATTTAAATATCTTTCACACTCGTAACAATAAAGAGAAAATTTAAGAAAAATGATCAACTTAATATTTAAATTCATAATCTCGTAAAATTTGAAGGCTCTAAAATACAATTATTTAGTAACTATGTAAATTAGATGAATTATAAATCAAGTTAACAACAAATTTTGTAACATCCCGTTCCCATGTCACAGGTCAGATCAGGGGAACGGGTACACGAGAGAGTAATCAGAGAAGACAACACATCTCATTCTCATGTATTTGTGAATAGTAAGTTTTGCGCATGAAAATTTACTGTACATGCATTCATGACACCTTCCCGGTATAAATGTGCATAAAGAGTGATTTTTGAAAAACAGGTTTTGTGAGTGAAAAATTGGAATTGGAGAGGCTCATTAGGGTTCTGTGATTTTTAGAGAATTATAGAAATTTTCTGGGAATTTTTCGGAATTGTTTCCGGACCCGAAAAATTTTCAGTGACAGATAGGGGTCATCCGGTAGCGAAATTTACTGTCCAATGGCCCTGGAAATTTAGGCATATGAAATTAAGAATTTTTGAATCGAGCCATTGGAATTTTGGCGAGAAATTGGAAATTGAATTGGAAGAAATTTGGAGAACCAATGAGAAAGTGACAAGTGTCACTACCCTCACCATTTATTATTCTTTTGCTTAATTTAAAGACCATTTCATGGTCTTTCACTTATGATCCACGACTCTTTTGTTTCCTTCCTTCTTGTAGCTTCTTTTCTTTAAGTGTTTATTATGTTTTGCTTATGAATTTATCATCATCCGAAACTCTCCACCTTTAGGTTCTTCTTGAATTTTTGTTCTTTCTTCTCCATTTTTCCACTCTACTCCACCTTGTCTTCTTCCTTTTGGCTCAATAAAACCACCAACCTTCATCTTATGTTCTTAAGAAAGTGATGGCCGTAGGAGGGGGTGAAGAAAAGAGAAAAAAATTGTGAAGTTGGAAGATTGGAGAATTAAGAGTTTCATATGTAAGAAATTGTGTTTTATTGTTCTTTTATGCTTTCATATGATAGTTTCATGCATGAATTATGGCATGACATGCATGACTTGCATGAATTTGTATTTTTAATGAATTGGGTGTGTATGTCTTTGATGATGAATGATTGATGTATTAGAAGTGAAAGAATGAATTGTGTTGTTGTTTAGGTGAATTAGGTTGTTTTGATGGAGTGCAATAAATGGAAATTTGAGTGAGTGAGTTGCTGCCACTTTTAGGCCTAAGAGTGAAGGATAGGTTGTAGATGAGTTATGGTGAAATTTTGAAGTGAAATTGAGTGTTGAATGATGTTGAATTGGAATGGAAGATATAGGATGTGAGTTAAAGTGCAAAATCTGGAATTTTATGTTTTGATGTATTTTCAGATCTTTGGCCATAACTTTGTACGTAGGTGTGCTATCGATGTGATTTTTAGCTTAAAAGAAACTAGATGAGTGTAGCTACATTTCATGGGAAGAAAGTGAAATCTAGTTCTGACCTTAAGAGTGCTTAATTCAGTCTTGAAAGTAAACATTGGTGTAGGCATGAACAGTGAATGTTTATGACCTGAAGTTGAAATTTATGAGCAGAAACTTTAGAGATTTAATTGGGGTTGAATTTGGCAGAATTGGTGAATTTGATCTTCATGAAAGTTGAAGATCTTCTTGTTAGCTTTCTATTTCCATAAAGTATGCATTTTTTTGATATAGGGACTGAAAGTTATGATTTGTGAAAATTCGGATGTGTTTGACATGAACAGTGAATTTGCAGAACACTAAAGTTGAATTATGTGATCTGAAACTTTAAAGATTAATTGGGGTTAAATTA
>JANIIA010000192.1:86294881-86331116 GCA_027478495.1 Erythroxylum alaternifolium | reverse complement strand
ATATTTTGGTCTTTTATTAGTTATTCCTTTATCATTCCAAGTTTATATTTTCAAACCAAACACTGACATAGAAATTCCTTATCTATTCCATTCCTTAAACTAAACAAAGTAATATTCATTCTATTATATTCCTCATATTTTCTATTATTAAGAATAACTATTCTATTCCTTATCTATTCCATTCTTTGAACCAAACAGCCCATAATGATTTTACTATTTTAAGATTATTCTTAAGCCTTGATTCGATATAAAGGCAATTAAGATCTTATAAATATATGTCCTTCAAAATAAGTTTATACTTTTATAGATTTTACTAGGAGTAAAAAAAAAAGAGATAATAATAAAGTAAAAGATATAATGATAAAAATGTAAATGAAAATATGATAAATATCATTTCACTCCCCATTAAACTTTTTCTTGTAGCTTGAAGTTAAAATTACATATTTTTTATTTTGGTATAAAAATAAAATATATAATTTCAAATTTATTATAATAAAATTGTGAAGAATAGAGCAATTATTTATAAATAAACTCTAGTTTTGAGAATAATTATATAGTTATATACATTAATTAACTATTAAAAATATTATAAAAATTAAATTTACATATTAAAGTCTATAGTCTTAAATATAAATAATAGATAGTAATTATAAGATCGAATTGATTCAACATGAATTAAAATTAGTAGAACAAATATGATGTAATTATATTTTGAATTGAATTTGAGTTTGAATTATCAAAACTCTCTTTTAAAAATTAATAATGTTTTAATTTAATTTTTTTTATATAACGACATTTTTGAAATAAAATTAACATTATTTTAATAAATGATATTATTTTAGATTAAATTGATGATTGTTATTTTAAATTAAATAATATAATTTTAGATAATTTAAATAAATTTGGACCTACTTACGAGGGTGGACCGGGTCGGGCCGGCCTCAAGCTTAAATTAATAAGACCAAATGGAGGAAAGTCCTACACGCTTTCAATTTTTGTGGCACGTGTAGGACACTGCCAAAATCCCCGAAACAGAACTCCCAATTTCCTTTTAAGGGTTTCTGTCTTTATGCTCAGTTCTTACGAGGAGCTCTCGAGTTTACTAACCATTTCCTTATCAATTTTATCGGGTCAGATCTCCGATCAGGTAACAGCAACACTTTCGCACTTCCGCTTATGTTCCCCTTTCTTGGAACCACGATTCTTTTATTTTATTCTTCCAAACAAAGCAGTTTTTCTCGAGCAAAAAAGTTTCTTTTGCGAGAAAGTTTCTGGTATTGGGGAATTCTTTCTATCCAGTTGATTTTTCTTTTCTATCTTCTTTTTCTCGGGAGGTTACTTGTGTTTGGAGGGTGTGTGACGTTTTGAAGACAATTTGAGAAATAATGGAAATATCCATTCGTGTTTATGATTGTAGTGCCATTTGATATGTAGAATTTATAATCTTTCAGATCTTCATCTGGATGACTGCTTTTTATGTTTCTTATTTTTTAACGGGGTAATTTGGTGTATGGGGAATGCTTCTTTTGTCTGTGTTAAATTTTGTGTTTCTTTGGCTGCATGTTTGAGCTTGGGAGTGTTTAGTGCGTTTACTTAGCTGGTTGGCACACTACTGCTTAAAAACCTGGACTTTATATATTTATTATTGATTGTCAGTGTAACCGATATTGAGCCCTTTTATGTATTTGGGTTAGAAATGATATTGACTAATTTTTGAGGTTGTGAAATGTTGGAAGGTTTTGATGATATATTCTGCATTAAAAATCTTCTTGTTGCTTCTTTCCTCTTATGGCTATTTACTTATTTAACGCAGTAATTGAAATGAGATGGCGACATCACAATCTTCACACAATGTTGAGATGGAGGCAGCGAAGTTTCTGCAGAAACTTATTCAAGAGTCTAAAGATGAGCCAACAAAATTGGCTGCAAAACTCTACGTGGTGGGTGTAGTTTCTAGTCAAAGAGCATCTTTTATTTATAGTACCAAATGAAGCCCCATTTAACTGTGTGTTCGTGTTATTCGTGTTTGTCAGATACTGCAACACATGAAAACAAGTGGGAAAGAACATTCAATGCCATATCAAGTAATCTCAAGGTGAAAATTTTGGATTTAATTGTCCTTTCTTCTTTTAAGCTTGTAGTTTTCTTGTTGGGATCTGTGTTTCTGTTGATTCGAGTTCTGATTTATATTGATTGCTTTGCATGAAAGTGCACTAAGTTTAGTGAATCCTATGGAAATTTCGTGCTTGCCATGCATTACTCTTATCACAAGTTGGATATATTAATCAAAGATGCAGTGATTCGAGTAGTAGTAATTATTATGGATGGTGTATTTTAGTTATACTCTTTCTCTTTACATGTTAATCTTCCCATATTGTTTGGTAACATAATTGTTCCTCACCTTAAGGGCCATGGAGACTGTCATCAATCAAAATGGTCTTGACATTGAGGCCGTAAAGTCATCACACCTACCTTTGGCTGGTGCAACTCCAATGGGGGATTCAGGAAAATATGCTGGTGAGATGTGATGCATTGCCATCTCTTCGTACTCGGTTTTAGTCAATCCTTTTGTATATTGCTGATAAATTGTTAGCAGATGGTATTAATCACTTAATAGGGAACATCATTCTGCAGGATCATCTCAGTCTGGTGTAGTTTCTAAAGATTTCAAATCTGGATTGGCTGAAAATGAGATATCCAAAAGGGACCCTTTATCCTCTACAAGAGCAGCTGTTGGTCAAAGTAGCTCTGGCCATGGTTATTATCAAGGATCTGGAACTCATAGGAGCGGTCAGTCCTTTGATCATGAAAGTCCATCTAGTTTGGACACAAGGTCTACCAATTCTCATTCTCAAGAAAGAGGGCAGAATCAGAAGGAATCTAAGAAATCTGCTGCTAAGAGGAAAAGAGATGATCCATCTTTACCCTCTGAGCCTCATATTGAAAACCTGCAGCAGTTTGATGCTCGCAATTCTGTTGTTAATGCTAGAAGGGGAAAACTGTACAAGGTTGATTCACCGGGGGGTTTTTCAGGTAAAGGTGGTGAAAATTCTGGCTTCAATACAGTATGTGGCAGTGGCCAGTTGGAAGCTTCTTCCATCAATGCATCTGCAGGGCAACAACAAGGGGCCTATCTTCAACCAATGCATGAAAATCTTTCTTCCAGGGGTGTCTGGATACAGAATAAGACAGGATTACCTCTAGAAAGATCTCAGGTTCCCAGGTTCTCTTCTGCTAATACTGTTTCTGGTAATATGACAGCTGAAATTCCGATGCAGCAGTCAGCAACTGCACCTCTTGGATCAAGTAAGAACCGGATAAACTTACTACGCTTTAATAACCATAAAACTGTTTTTGGTTCTTATTTCTGGGCAGGTGGATGTCTTTAGTATGAACTTAGATTTGTTGTTTGAGTTTAATTACAAGCTCTAGGAGTAGTTATGATCATTTCAATTACTTTTTCATCCGCAATATAGCTGCTGGAATGAGAACTCTTTTTGTGCATCCATTCAAATGATTGGTTTTGCTATTATACTCTAAATTTCTGGTCTGAGCTTTTTTTTTCTAAAGGCCATCTATAATTTGTGATCTTTTCCTTGGTACTGTTGATGTTTTAGGTGCTTTTAGCAAGGTTCATGGAGGTATCTCTTCCAGTCCATACCCTATGGGAGACATAGGATTAGCAAAAGTGACCAGTGAAAAGACAGTAGAAGCTCACCCTCTTCCTGCGAATAGGGTGGATGACTTGGCATCATCACTTTCTACAGGAAAGGTTTTAGAAATTGATGGAGGATGTTCAAATACAGTTATGGATACAAAATTTCAGGTACGATTACTATGGTGGAAGGGAATATCTTCAGTTACATTGTCGTTCTGAACATAGTGACAGCTTAATACTGAATCATCAAAGTTAATATTGGTGTTTCTTGATGCTTTGACCTTCTTCATAATAGATGGATGGGTCTCACATCTCTGAAGATGCTACGTTAGCCAATTTGATTAATCTGATGTCATACTCATAACAATGCTACAGTTTTCTGAATTAGAACTGTTGGTTGTTTAAAGACTGACTAATTTTGGCTCTTAAAGGTGGGGATAATGATTTGGGCCTTCTGAGCGACTGGTTAATAAAATACCTGTCATTTTGAATCACGTATTAAAATTCATCTTAGGCTGTAGCTCAACAGGAAACAAAAATATTGAGGAAAAGAACATAAAGACTAGATACAGTATGTCTCTTGGAGTGCAGATTTAATGTGTAAAATTTCTTGAAAGAGGTTTGAAGATTCCCTGTGGTTTGTCACCAGAAAAAGGAGTTAAACATGCTTGTATGCTGTGAAGTTTGATATTAATACCATAGATTGCCCATATCTATACCCAAGATACATGAGCGCTTTTTCTTATTGGAAAGTTTATAACACAGAGGGAGGTTACATGCTACTAATCTGTAAATTATAACTATGAGCACTCTGGCTTGCTATAGATACTTGAATTCTAGAATTTAGAGATGGCTGGAGGATTCCTCTATCAAGTTAACCTGCTGGTATCTGATGGCCCTTTCTTGAAATCACCCACAATTTCTTCTTAAACACCCTAGATGGTTTTATTTCTTCAGCATCAACTTTTAAGTTATAATGTTCTCTTAATTATTTTTGACTGAGAGAGTGGAGCTATGTTGTTTAAATTTTGATGCCGAAGCACTGGTCATATCTTACCTCTGCAGGATTAAAAATAAGCTGGAAGGTGAGCAGAAAAACCAATAAAAAATTATTGTAAAAAAAACTAACTTTCTTTTGTTCTCCTCATGTATTAATTCCAAGTTATGTCTTTGCTGCTTCAATTTTAAAAGGGATCCACCGACATCTTCTCACGTTCTTGTTCCTAATTTTTATCAATGTTTTGAATGCTGTGCTTATTTGCATTTCAAGCTCCTTGTATTTTTACACATATGTTATTCATTTACACAAGGGTGGTAGAATGACAGCTCCTAGAGATGTTGGGAAGTCTCCTGTTTCCCAGGGTCCTGTATCATCGGGAATGCCTTTTAAAGAGCAACAGTTGAAACAGCTCAGAGCGCAGTGCCTCGTCTTTTTGGCATTCAGGTGATAGATCTAGTCGTTGAACTTTGACTTTCCCTGGTGATCCAACATGTTGTTGTAGCCTATGTTGTTCTTGGTTGATTTTTCTAATTCTTATGAAATAATGTGTTGCAGAAATAATTTGATTCCGAAGAAACTGCATCTTGAAATAGCCTTGGGGAACATCTTCCCTAAAGATGGTAATATTTCTGGACCAAAGCTGATTATTGACTCATCATTTCGGTTGGTTTGTTTGTCAGCAGGGTTTGACAGCATATCTCGGGTGTGTGTGAGTTAGTATGGCATTGTCAAAATAGTGAGACCTCTTGAATTTTAGGCTAGTCAAGAACCCCCAAATTCGGTTAAAACTTGGCCCCTCTGCAAACATTCATTTCTTTTTTTTTTCTCTTGCTTGACCTCTCTCTACTGTATGTACATATACATATATATTAAATTCAACACATTTTTCTCCAACGGTCTGATTATATAGATATTTTTTAGGCATTTGGGATATCTGATTCCCTTTTTCTTACTGTTTGTATATAATACTTGAGGCTTCATACATTAGTATGTTAGTACGTGATGCTCCATGTGTAATATGCAACAGTAACTTTCTGAAACGTAAAATTGTTTATCATTTTAACATAATTGATACAATTGGAAACAATAACTCATCCCCGATAATTGATACAATTGGAAACAAGAACTCATCCCCGACTGAATGGATCTTAACTTAGGCTTGGGTCCTTCACTTTCCCATCCCAAACCAGGTTGCCAATTTTTAGTGAGCTGTAGGGGGACAGGGCTAGGCATGAGCTCCTAGTCCTAATTTGAGAACCTGTGAAAGTCCTCCTTGATCTTTGCTCGTAGATCATGATCAGCTCTATCTTGATCTGAATTTGGCTTCAATTTGTAGAAGGCTTACTTCTATTCTTATCATTTTTCCGTCTTTGTACTTGGTGACTTTTAGGTGATGGTTCAGATGGCCCTCACAAAGACCTGGGTGATCATAAAGGAAAGGCGCAATCATCTAATGATCCATCCAATGCTCGAGAAACAATGTCATTTGGAAGGCCTAATAATGTAAGGGACACTGTCAGTTTACCTCCAGGTGCCTCATCTAGCGGAAGATTTCTGGATACCAACTTTTTAACGAAAGAAGCAGATAGATTGAAGTTGACTGAGGATAAAAGTGGTCCACAATCTGATCTATCCGCAGATGATAGGAAACATCAAATGGCAGCAAGGAAACTGGAGGCTGAAATGCAGAGCCAGGAAATATTGGAATCACAGGCATTCTCTCTTACTGCTTTGAGACAGCCTGAGTCCGCTAATACAAGGGGTGACTTGACTGTTGCTAGTGCTATGAATGATGCGGAGAATGGCCATCAAGTTGGAAAGGCTTATCTTGCCTCTTCTTCAAAGAGTATAAATAAGCAGGTGAATCCCGAGACAATGAACTGGATGGGAATTGGTAGTCATGATGAGGTTCCCCATGGATTCTTACCATCAACTGTTACTCAGCATGGATTGTTGGCAGACAAAAAGGATAACATCTCTAGTCAATTTCAAAGTCTTGATAGCAATGCTGCTTCAGGTGACCTAATTGCTGCTCATTTCTTTTTATATTCCAGTACTGTTCTGGGATAACCCACTTACCTTAGAAATGGACAATAGCAATCTCATGTAAAGGATGTCACTGTGATGATTGATAAAGCTCATTGCTCAGAGCAGTAATAATTTCTCCAAAAGAAACCAAACCATTAAGCCCAGCTTTCAAATTACTTCGATTACTTGCGTTCGTTAGTTTATATGATCTGAAATATACTGAATTTCAAACAGGATATGCTTCACATGGATGCAACATTATGCCCCTTGACGATAAAGTGAGGAATGGCATATCCTCATTGGAACAAGATGATGAGGATAGGTCAGCTTCTAATGAGTCACCTCCTTCTCCAAAGTATACCATGTCAGAGAAATGGATAATGGATCATCAAAAAAAGAAACTTCAAGTTGAGCAATCTTGGCTTCTTAAACAAAAAAGGAAAAAACAAAGGATCGCTACTTGCTTTGAGAAGTTAAAGGTTTGTTTTGAAATTCCTTCCTTGTTTGTTTGATGCTCTGTTTTCTTGTTTGCCATTGCCAATCAATCGTCTTTTGTGCCCTTCTATCCCTTTCCGCTTATCATTTGGGCCAATTACTGTTCAAAAATATTAACAACTTGATGAAATCAAATGGCCTTAGAGAGTGTTAGTGCTAAGCTGAAAATTACGTGTTAAATCATATTCCTGTTCTTCTCTTCTTGATTAATTTACGAACAACCTGTGTTGGGAGTTGTTCCTTTATCAGAAATTTAATGCAAAATATGTGTAGGATATACAGAAATATTTTCCCATGTGTTGTATTTTGAATCATTTTAAGGTCTTTATTTATGTCATGCAGGAAGCAGTGAACTCATCTGAAGATATTTCTGCCAAAACCAAAAGCGTCATTGAACTGAAAAAGCTGCAATTATTAGAGCTTCAGCGCCGACTTCGGAGGTGATTTTCCATCATTTAAGAAATGATCTTTCTACAGAATTCCATCCCAGAATGAAATGTCTTTCTGGATCAAGTTTGCTAATTTCTTAATCCAAATTGTATGTTTTTCTTACATCAACTTTTCTGTGGTCTTGGACAGTGATTTTCTGAATGACTTTTTCAAGCCAATCACTTCTGATGTGGAGCGCTTAAGGTCATGTAAAAAACATAAACATGGTAGAAGGGTAAAACAACTTGAAAAATATGAGCAGAAAATGAGAGAGGAACGACAAAAGAGGATTCGTGAGAGACAAAAGGAGTTCTTTGCTGAGATAGAAGTTCATAAGTATGTCTTATGTAGCTCATTTTCTCTTTATATATTCATTGATTTATGTGAAATCTTTAAACTTCTATAGTTCTCTGCTTTGTGTTTGATTTGTTGTTAACCTCATTTAGGGAAAGACTGGATGATGTGTTTAAGATTAAGAGAGAACGTTGGAAGGGCTTCAACAGGTATGTCAAGGAGTTCCATAAGAGAAAAGAGCGTATTCATCGCGAGAAAATTGACAGAATTCAGCGTGAAAAGATTAACTTGTTAAAAATAAACGATGTGGAGGGGTATTTGCGAATGGTGCAGGTTAGATCGTGGTTATTGTTTCATTAGGATTTACTGATTTGAATCCATGTTGCTTTGTTGCCTCAAATTTATGAAAATTCCTGTCAATGGTATAGGATGCAAAATCTGATCGGGTAAAGCAACTGCTCAAAGAAACTGAAAAATACCTTCAAAAAGTGGGGTCCAAACTTCAGGAGGCAAAGGCTATGGCAAATGACTTTGAAAATGATATGGATGAGGCACAAATTGGACCTGGAACTGTTGTTGAGAAGAATGAGACTGCTGTTGAGAATGAAGATGAAAGCGATCAGGCAAAGGCAAGTTTCTTCTCTGTGTGCTGTCTCAAGTTTGCTTTGGCATGTTTGGCTCATTCCTCTGTCATTGTTTCACTATGCAGCACTATATGGAGAGCAATGAAAAATACTATCTGATGGCGCACAGGTATCAACTTTACTTCTTTATTGTCTCTTTGATGTTTTACCATTAATTTACTTCTGTTTTTGATGAAGAATAAATTTGTTTCACGGGGTACAAGTTTGTATGCTTGACTAGAAGTGTGTGGTTGGCTTCTGGAATATTCCTTTACTTTGTCTGTTTCATGTGCAAGGAAGGAAAGTTGTTCTATTTACGTAGTGGTTGTATATGTGTAGTGGTGCATTATTCAGCCTCATCAAATGTTTACCTCAAAGCTGCCTAGGTGTTTCTCAAAATCATGCTTTCTTCTCAGCTTTTATAATTTATATGACATTTTTTATTTTATTCAGTATAAAGGAGAGCATCACAGAACAGCCAACTTGTCTTCAGGGTGGAAAATTAAGGGAGTAAGTGGAACGTGCAGTTACTCATTTTTAGTTTTTCCGAGTATGTCATTCGTGTGATTCTAAGACATCCTTGTGCCCTGGGATCTTGCTGATGCGGTTATGTTTGATTTCAGGATGGAATTTGATCTTTTATTTGCCTCCTCAGTGTAAACTTGAATGCTTTCCAGTTGAAAAATTTCTTAAACGACTGTGGGTTTGTGTCCTTCAGGTATCAAATGAATGGATTAAGATGGCTAGTTTCATTGTACAACAATCATGTGAATGGCATTCTTGCTGATGAAATGGGACTTGGGAAAACTGTACAGGTATTCAGGAAAAATATTTGGAGTCCAGTCTATTACTTGTACTATTGTTTCAGACTGGAAGTTTGAGACATGACTTCTTTTTTTTTTTTGCTCTCTTTTTTGGAAGGTTATTTCTCTCATATGTTATCTGATGGAAACAAAAAATGATAGAGGTCCTTTCCTGGTGGTTGTACCTTCTTCAGTTTTACCCGGATGGGAGTCAGAAATCAATTTTTGGGCTCCTGGAGTACAAAAGATTGTGTATTCTGGGCCTCCTGAGGAAAGGCGTAGGCTATTTAAGTAATTGCAAGTCAACCCTTCTTCCCTTTACTTTAAAGTTGTGTTCAATGCATAACTGTTGTCCATGTTCATTTCAGGGAACAGATTGTGCATCAGAAATTCAATGTCCTTTTAACTACTTATGAGTATTTGATGAACAAGCATGATAGGCCAAAACTGAGTAAGATACATTGGCATTATATTATAATTGATGAAGGTCATCGTATAAAGAATGCTTCTTGCAAATTGAATGCTGACCTGAAGCATTATCAGAGCTCTCACAGGTTGCTATTAACTGGAACTCCTTTACAGGTAAATAAATGGAAACCTTATATTTGATCTTGTATTCTCTTATATAACTTTTATGTTTTGCATGCCATCTAGGATAAACATTTTTCTAGCCATATGTTTCACATGTTATAAACTTGACATCCATTTTCTTCTTCTCAAATGTAGAATAATCTTGAGGAGTTGTGGGCTCTGCTTAACTTCTTGTTGCCTAATATATTTAATTCATCAGAGGACTTCTCACAGTGGTTCAACAAACCCTTTGAGAGTAACGGTGATAATTCAGCTGAAGAAGTGAGTCATTCCACTTTTTATGCTCCTGGTGTTCTTTTGATTTTTTTCTTTTTATATCTGTCAATTTTTTCTTGATAATGGAAGTTCTTATTTTCTTCTTGCTTTCTTTCTTCATCAAGGCCTTGCTATCAGAGGAGGAGAATTTGTTGATCATTAATCGTCTTCACCAAGTTCTTCGACCATTTGTACTGCGAAGACTGAAACATAAGGTCCTTATAATGATTGACAGTTTGTTGTGATTATTTGCTTTGGTGTTTTTGTGCATGCTCTGTGATGTGAATGCATAAATCTGTGGAAAAGTCCCTTCAATAAAGGGCTACTAATGGCCAAAAACTATTTTTCCAGTATTAAGTGAATGTTAACAAATTGTTTTTAGCTTTAATTTTTGTTTTCCTTTTGCAATTTGCCTCTGAAATTGTGGAATTTAAATGCTTGATTTCTCTAATTCCTTTTGTAGGTTGAGAATGAACTTCCTGAAAAGATTGAGAGACTTATAAGATGTGAGGCTTCTGCTTATCAGAAGCTTTTGATGAAGAGGGTGGAGGAAAATCTAGGGTCAATTGGGAATTCAAAGGTTTCCTTCAATTCACGATATTCTCACTGTTCTGTTTCTTTAATGGAGGGCTGAAACTATTGTATATGCAGCACTGCATTTTGACTTTAGAAGACTGACATTTTTGCAGGCCCGATCAGTGCACAATTCAGTTATGGAGCTTCGAAACATTTGCAATCACCCATATCTTAGCCAGCTTCATGCAGACGAGGCATGCTCTTTTCCAACTCTCTATTCCTCAGTTGGAGTTTTTGTGTTTAGAATAACAGTAAAGATAAAGAAGCCGTATTATTTCTTAGAGATTTCAGTTTCAATCTCTCTGTTATTCGTTCTTCAATTAATCCCTTTTTGGAGTTGATGTGAATGTTATAAGCTTCATGTTATGCTTTATTTCCTTCTTGGTACTTTAAATTTGGCCCTAATATTTGGTTGCCTTTTGTAGGTTGATAGCTTGATACCTAAACATTTTCTACCACCAATTATTAGACTTTGTGGGAAGCTTGAAATGTTAGACAGATTACTACCCAAACTGAAGGCAACAGACCACCGGGTATGGACATCTCCAATGAGTTTGGTGCATTCTTAGCGTACAATATATAGTAATTGAATGTGAATGCATTTGGTGACTGCTTGGAAATTTTATTGTTGTTTCAGTGTATTGCTTTAATCTTGATAATATTTCCATTAAATTCTTAGTGTACAGTCTTTATTCATTTGCTTGTTAAGAAAAACTCTGGTGAGCCAGCAACGTACTGTTTCCTCCCTAAAGATGGTACTGTTTCAAAAATGTTTTACCATTTCTTTTGAAATAGTCCCGCGCTCATGCTATTCACCTTCATATACTTTGCTTAATACACTTTTTTTAATTTTTATATCTGTTTTAACTGAATCGAAATGCATATTATGAATATCTATGTTTTCTTTTCATCTGAATGTGAACCTCTTTTTGTATATTGTCAACTTTTTTTTTGTAGTTATTCCATTTTTTTAAGGATCTAGCACTTAAACTGTAGCCCTGCAGGTGCTTTTCTTTTCCACGATGACTAGGTTGCTTGACGTCATGGAGGAATATCTTACTTGGAAAAAGTATTGGTACCTACGTTTGGACGGTCATACATCTGGTGGTGATCGTGGTGCTCTTATTGAACAGTTTAACCGACCAGATTCACCCTATTTCATATTTTTACTTAGGTAATCCTTCTGCAAATCTGCTTAGCAAAATCATGTTACTGCTTTTGTAAGGTTTTACTGGAGTCCGTTTGATTTGAATAGAAAGGAAAGATGCTTGAAGTTAAATGTTCAGTGAAAATTGGTGACTAATGTTAAATTTTATTCTTTAATATTCGAAAACTTTTTGTATATCGTTCTTTCAATCTTGTAGAAAAAATGTGAAATGTTAACAATCATAATAATAAATTTCATGTGTACCCGTGCTTTGGTTAGATTCTATGTTCTTAATGTTGCCTTAAAATTAATGTCCATAAGTTTGATAGTTAATTATATTGTTTTAGCATTCGAGCTGGTGGTGTTGGGGTGAATCTTCAGGCTGCTGATACTGTGATTATATTCGACACTGACTGGAATCCTCAGGTTATACACTTGATCATTGCTCTTTATTTCTTAGTCTTTGTAGCTTATCCTAAAGCTGATTAAACCCTTCTTTATTTGTCAGGTGGATCTTCAAGCACAAGCAAGGGCTCACAGGATCGGTCAGAAGAGGGATGTGCTTGTTCTTCGATTTGAAACAGTATGTACTTTCCCCACCTACATTATCTTCTGGGGCTTCTGAATTTAGAAATTATGGCCTTAGATTCCATTTGTAGTTAGACTTTTTTAGCATGTATATTTTATATGATTAGTATCATGAGTATGATATGGATGCATTGTGGGAAGAACCTACTACTTGCAAAGAGGAGTGTTTTATTAGGAGTCTATTAGAGGAGTGTTTTATTAGGAGTAGGAGTCTATTATTTCTGCACTAGTTTCTGTTATAGTTATGTTAATAAAAACAGCAATAGGAGTCTTTCTAAGAGTCCTAAAACAACTTCAATAGGAGTCTTTCTAGGGGTGCTAGTTTAGGTGGAAGTTTTATGTTTTTTGTGCCTATATAAGGCTATTATGTTATGCAATAAAGTAAGGAAGAAGTTATCATGAAAATTAGCTAATTAGGAGTAGAGTAATTTAGCCTAATCTCAGCAGACCTTGTCCTTGACAAGTGCTGCCAGTTTTTCATCACTAAAAATAGGTTAAGGGGAAAGAGATTAACTTTCTTGAGAAACGTCCTTGGACTCGATCCCAAGCACGGGCCCATAACAGAGTAAAAGCCTGGAATTTCTAGCGGTGGTTTGACATATGGCATCGTATGTGCCCTTGCTGAAAGATTGGGCATCTGGAAAATCTGCCCCATTAAGTTTTGCTGTTTCAGTTCAAGTGAAAGCTAATAAATTGGAAATCTTGCTAATAGCAGTTCTTTAATCCTCTTTTTTGCTTCCCTTCAATTTTGTGGAAAATTTTGGCCTATTTCACCTAATTTGGTCCAAAATGATATTTTTCTTTTTTAGAATGGAGGTGGAGGGTTTCTTGTTTGTGCTTTTGAAACTTGTAGCATCATATTTGATCTAGAGGCTCTAAAGTGGAAGAGCTATCTTTTTTTGTGTTGTCCATGTTTTTTGCTTGGATATTTTTGGAATCCTTATTTTGTCAAGTTCATGTAGAAGAGTTGAAGCTTCAACTTGAGATGCATCTCATGGCTTTAAATGTTAAGAGTCTTATCTTTTCTTTTCCTTTACACAATCTAAATCCACAAGATATCCAATCTATTATGTTCATCTGATTTGTAAATGACAAATCATAATCCACGAATTGACATGGCATATTTTAAAGGAACCAAGGCCCAGGATGTTTCTACGATCACCTTTCTTGTGGAGTTGGAGATGCAGGCTGTATTGGCTTAGAAGTCATTCTCATGCGACATCTTTTACGTTGATCCCTGAATCTGTTTTTTCCTTATTATTCTTTTCACTTATTCTGGAATTTATCATATGTCATAAGGTCCAAACTGTTGAAGAACAAGTGAGAGCAGCAGCTGAGCATAAATTGGGAGTTGCCAATCAGAGTATTACTGCTGGTTTCTTTGACAACAATACTAGGTGAATTGGGATATCTGTTTTGTAATTTTTTTTTCCTGCATGGATAGAAAGCCCTCTTGAAGTGATCTGGCTAATGCCCTGGATAATTGTCCTGTGACATCTAACAGTGCAGAAGATCGAAGAGAATATCTGGAATCACTTCTGCGAGAATGTAAGAAAGAGGAAGCTGCCCCTGTATTGGGTGATGATGGTCTCAATGATATCTTGGCCCGCAGGTGAAATTTGTTTCATTCTAGTGATATATTTGCCGGTCCTTTTACTTTGACATAATTAGGGGGTTCTAGGAGCTCTTATTCTCAAATTTTTAGAAGCTAAGTTAAAGTGATGGTTTAGTCGGTAAATGTCAAAATTGTAAAACACCATGATGGAGCTGGTGCATAGTGTTTCTTCAAGAATAGGTCAAACCTTTTCAGACTTTCGTTCTAGTTCTAAATTGGAATCTACTTTGGTGGTGAGGACATGAGATTAATTGGCTTAGTCATTAGCATGCATCTGTTACGTTTATCTCTCTTTCAGTATGGTCAGTAAATACTTGCAAATCAGGTGTTGCTTCAATAATAAGTGAAACTTTTTCTGACCTTCATTGTTGGTCTAAATTGGAATCTACATTGGTGGTAAGAACATTCGCTTAATTGGCTTGATTATGAGCAAGAAACTGTTACCTTTATCCCCCAAGTTTGAAACCAGATAGGCAAAATTAAGAATGTTGATAAGCAAAATTAAGAATGTTGTCATTTTGAAAGGATTATTGTTTTCCACAAACAAATGCAATAACTGAAACAGTCAAAAATTACTTCCTCTCTCGATTCTTAAACTGTTAGTTTCAATCCCAGGTAGGCAAAATTAAGAATATTGTCATATTAAAAGGACTACTATCTGCCACAAAAGGTACAAGTACTGATGAAGACAAGCACTACTTCCTCTCTAGATTCATTAGTTGTTATCAAAGAAGGAACTCTTATGTAATTGGAATAGCTTAGTTGTTAACTGCAGCCTCTTTCTTCTGAAAGCGCTAGGAATTATTTTGGTTTTTGATTGTGTGAGAAACATGTTTCATATTTATGATACCTTTTGTTTGGTATCCTGGTTTAGTTCTATATTTACTCAATATTCATATTTTGGTCTGTGGTTAGATCATCTCGATTAGGTCTACCTTTTCATGATTTTATATCTATGTTTGCAGTGAGTCAGAGATTGATATATTTGAGTCAGTTGATAAACAAAGGCGAGAAGGGGAGATGGTATTTGTAAATTTGCTTGTGTTTATAGCTCGCCACAACTCAAAATATTGCTTACTTAATCTCATAATCCTGCAGGCAACATGGAAAAATTTGTTATTGACACAGGGTATACATACTTCTGATCCTTTACCTCCTTTGCCTTCTCGCCTTGTAACGGATGATGACTTGAAAGCATTGTATGAGGCTATGAAGTTATATGATGCACCCAAGACTCCAGTAGTATCTAATGTAGGATTGAAAAGAACGGACCGATACCTTGGCAACCTTGACACCCAGCACTATGGAAGGGGCAAGCGGGCAAGAGAGGTGTGTTGATATTATTATAGGAAAATCATACGTCTCATGCGCTATTATGATTTTTTCTTACTTTTATTGTGGAATCTTACTTACTCAGGTGCGATCCTATGAAGAGCAATGGACTGAAGAGGAATTTGAGAAGATATGTCAGGTTGACTCTCCTGATTCTCCAAAGGTTAAGGAAGAAACAGTAGAGAGGAATTTGCCTAAAGATGCTGCAGAATCTGGGAATGCCATTAGTATCACTGAACCTCTGGCACCATTCCCTCCACCACAATCTAGAGAGCCTCAACCTATTGAGCAGAGCAAAGAGGTAACACCACCACAAAAGAGAGGACGTGGAAGGCCAAGAAGGGTAGCTTTAGATAAATCTCCAAATACTCCGACACTTCTGGTTCCTTCTGAGGCAGGCAAAGTTGATTTGGGCTTACCGACAGTAATTGATTCCACTTCAAAAACTTGTACTCCTGACCCTTCTCCTGGTTCTTCTAATTTAGTAGGAAATAGCAGTGAAGCCCCACAGCAATCTGGTGTAGAGATTTCTTCAAACCCTCAACTTCCCACCCCTTCAGTTTTTGTTGCATCAGCTCCTCAACCTATCCCTGCATGTCCTTCTGTAACAGTGCAGTCAAAGGGACGAGGTAGGAAATCTCAGAGTGGAGTACAAGCACCTCGTCGCAGGGGAAAGAAACACGAAGCGCTGTTGCCTAGTCAGCAGAATTTATCTGTTCCTGATTCAAAAATGAATGAACAATCACAAAGTACATCCGTCAGTACGGCACTCATTGGCCCCACAGGAAATATTTCTAGTGCTTCTGTCCCTTCTAGTCTTGGTAATCTACCTGGCAGTTCTGCTGTAGAAGGTGTTGGAGGAGCTGCTAAAAACGAGTCAGTGATTACGGTGGGTTCTCAGTTAAACCCTTCTGTATCTTCTCCCTTACGGGCATCTTCACCTTCCCCTACTGTTTCTCCATGCGTGAAAGTGCAAAATGTGAGTAACCAAAGTGGAACAGGAGCACCGCGACGTCGTGGTAGAAAGCAAGTTTTGGTATCACCTTCTGTTCTGGAAGCCTCATCTGAGCCTTCAAATTCAAGTCTGCTCTCGCAGATTAAATCTAGTGACTCATTAGGTAGTAAAGCCATTGCTACTAGAGGCAACCAGGGAAACAATATTCAGGAATTGAGAAATGTAAACCGGGAGGATGCATCCAGTACTGCAGCTCATGATAAAAAATCAACTGGAGAATCAGGTGAAGTTATTCCACACCTAGAAGTGATCAGCCTATCAACCATTCCTGAAGGTGCTGCCAGGTCTACAGGTAGGAGATGTGCATTTATGTCATGTAGAAACTTATATTGTTCTAGCCCAATGTAAATATTATTTTTTATATGGTGCAGATGGAATTCAAGTTACTGCTAATTGTAATGTAGCTTCTGTCACAAAAGAAGTTTTAGTGGAAGGTAGCTTGCCGAAAACTAAATTGGGCGAACTTTCTCGAGATGAAGGTGGAGTTGGCCTGACCTCACCCTCAATAAATAAGACCTCTGTGGAGGAGGCCCAGAGCCAAAGCTCATTGAGTAAAACATCTGCAGTTCTTGGTCCAGTTATTGAATCATTGCCTGACTCTGCTACTGCTGAAACTGTTGGAAGGACTGAAAATCATCCTTCTGCAAAGATTGCTCCCAACTTGCAGCCAATTATGTCTTCACTCACAACTGCCCCACAATCTAGCTCTATTTCGCTCACTCCTGCCCCACAATCTACCCTTCCAGATGCAGTTCAAGTTAAAAGGCAAGGTCGAAAGGGTGCAAACAGAGCAGAAGCACCTAGGCGTAGAGGGAAAAAACAAGGTCCTGTTTCACCTGCTGTCGATACTTCAGTTAGTCAGGATCTACATAATAATCCGAGAGATTTTCCAGTAAACAAGGCTGTGTCCCTGAAAATTAAGCAAGATAACGAACCAAAAGAAATGATAAATCTTCCTCAGGTATGTTAATTTGTTTATATTATGTTATGGATAGGTATGTTGTGTGTACATCCAGTATCATGTTTTCCATGTGTGGAAGAATTCAACTATTAAACCTGACAAATATTTGATTTTTCTCCAAAAAATTCCAGGAAGTGAATTTACCTAGTGGCATCATTGGTCAAGATCCAAAAAGAAAAGATGCTAGTGGAATTCCGGTCTTCGGACGAATTCAGACTGCTGATGTTACTGATGTTGCTCGGGTGATGAAGGAGATCTTCTCCGAGTCTTGCTCACCAAAAAGCAAAATTGTTGACCCTTGTAAGAATGAAAGTAAAAGTGCTCCTGCTGTACCTGTATCAAGCAAGACAGATGTGGAGGTGGTGAAAAACCAAATCTCAGAGGATGTAACTCATTCAAACATACCAACTTTGGAAAGAGAAGCTCAAGTTAAAGAAATTTCAAGTGAGAATTCTCCACGATCTGCGTCTAAAGTTGGTTTTGGAATGGAAAGGAACAATTCTTCTGCTTTGAAGAATGATTCTAGTCCAGAAAAGGATGGTTTGATGCTGGAAATCAAGACATCAGACGGTGAATCTGAAATTCTGGCGGCTTCGGCAGAGGCTTCACACCAAAACCCTACAACATTTATGGAGGTGCCTCAATCAAATCTACTCAGTACTGGTGAAACAAAAGACGCTTCGTCTTGCAGAGATCCTTTTGATCTCCCTGCTCCTGATGCACATGCATTCATCAATGAGGATGGCTCAAATGTGCAATCTAAATCTGCAGAAGAGCCTCCTGACATGAAACTGGATGACTCTGCAAATGGGTCTCTGAAATCTCCAGCCATTAAAGTTATTAATCATGAGATGGAGCATCCAATTTCTAATGAAGATGATGAAGTTGGTGGTAATCTGAGAGGGACACTGTCTGGTACAACTACAACCAGTCCTATCAAGAGCAATTTGGATAATGAAAAAGAAGCTTCCCTAAGTACATCATTCCCATCTGCTCTACTTTTTTCAAGTGTCGAAGCTCCTACTACTTTGAAACCTGGTGTGGTTGTTTGTCATACTGAGATGGGGATGATTATTTCTCCTACTGTGGATCAGCCAAGTTCTAGCAGTTGTAATGTGGTTGAGATTGCTTCTGGAAACTGTAGTGGATCTTCAAAGGAAGCATCGGTTGATAATCTGCCTCTTGAAATCCTAGGTGCTGAGGGGATCAAAAGTTGCCCAGGAGCTGCTATGGTTGGGGACTCTGTAGAGTTATTGGAAACAAATGAAACTTCTGATACTTTGGGCAATAACCTCATGCAGACACCCACATCAATTGGTTTTGATCATTCAAAAGATGTTGAACAAGCAAGGGAACATTGTGTGAGGTCCGATGAGTGCACCACCATATCTAAGGACGCTGCCTTTACTGGTGAAGCTATTGTAGAACCTTCTGAGAATATCAATAATTTTGGACCTGATCATGGCTTGGATAACATAATGTCAAGTTACAACGCTGTCTGTTCACAAGAAATAGCTTCAGAATTAGGCAAATCAGAAGGTTTGTCTATTGGAAATAAAGATGAAAAGAATCTTGTGTCCGAGCCTTTGCAGTCGATCACTTCTGAGTCTACTACAAAAGAGTTAGTTCCGGAAGATCAAGGTTTCTTGCAGCGGCCACAGGCTATTAAAAGAGGTGAGGTTGATAATACCGAGGGTTGCAACATGGAAGTGGACAATTCTGAAACTAAAGTACCTTTTCCAAAAGATTTTGTTACTGCCTCGATTGACCCTCAAGATGTTGCTGAAGGAACTGTTGTAACAGAACTACATTTTGGAGTTGGAAGTAGTGAGGTAGTTTCCAAGGCGGAAGAATATTTGTCTTCACCAGAAAATTTCCCTTCTGAATCTTTCAGTCAGAAGAATGATCAAATTGCAGTCAACTTGCATCCTGGAAACGAAAATACAGAGGGTTTGTGTATAGATATGTGCACTAAATTAGCAAACTTATCAGAAGCATGTGCAAGAGTTTCACATGATGAATCTTCCAAGACAGAATCAATCCCAGAAGATCATATTGGGAAAGAACTTCCACCTGGGTTTGAAATGGCCAAGGATGATTCCATTGTTGCATCCAGTATGCAAATACAATCTGCTATGCCACAGGTGATGCAACTAAATTAATTTTGATGACTGCCCTTATCATTAGCAGCAGCAGCATTGGCTGTATGGACATTCTTATGCTAATAATTCTTTTCTTATCTTGTCCCCTACCTCAATGTCTGTCTATGCCTGACTTTGTTGACATGCGTGGGACTACCTAGAATTTGGGCACTATCATTGAAGTTCAGGGTTTCCTGCTCAAACTATAAATTTCGAACTTTAACAGTTCTTTTGTTCACCGAGTCTAATGGGATAGTCCCGTGCCTATTTGGTTTGCAGTTTTTTGCCCCTTGTTTTGCGGATTTTATAGGCTGTGAGAAATTCAAATACTAGTTAAGTTGCGTATTATTTAGATACAGTGAACTGTTCTAGTGAGACGTGCCTTATTTATTTAGTTTTAAATTGTGTTATTGCCCCAGTTTTATATTTGTAATGATGACCTGCTTCTATTTACACCATAGCTCATTGGCTAATTATTAGTAATGGTTCCAGCAAAACTTAATCTGCATATTGATGTTTAAGAGGTAATATTATTGATGGCAAGCCTTTTATACAAACGGTTCTTGTGTGGCTTGTTGATTTGCTTACTGTGTGAAATTTTCCTGTTTTGGCAGTTACAACTTACAAATTGATTTTATTTGTCCTTAATCTTTTACATAAAGTTCTTTGGTTTATATAAATGATATTTATTGGCTGTATCAACAGGTTTCGTTGCTTAAACATCTCTCTTCTTCTATTGAGGAAGTGCCTAGCAGTTACGCTTATGAAATCCGCCATGATATTGATGTTTCAAAGACTGGCAAATTTGCAAAACAAACTATTACAGATGAACTTGTCTCTATATCATCTCAGGTGACGCAGAATGAAAATATGGGAAGCTTTCATGAGAAGAGTCTATTAGCCCCACCAGGGTTTCATGGCTCTCATCCTTTGATGGACGATCAATCAGATATGGTTGGTGTTGTTGTGCCAAAAGATTTGTCATCAGACATGGTTCTTACTTCATCTCCATTGGCTATGGATGAAGGGAAGGAGGGATCACCTGAGGAACATTTAGTTTGCAATTTGGCATCACAGGCACCTAAAGGATCTGAAGCCAAAACCGATGAATTGGGTGAATCTCCTGCAGATATGGTTGTGCTTGAAAATAAAAAAGAAAATATGGTTCTGTGCACATCTTCCTTGATTGAAGAAGCTTGCCCTGACCACCATTCTTCTGAGAAGTGCCCAGTTAAAGAGGAATCTGGTGCTGAAAAGAGTGATCAGAATAGTTTACCTAAGGTTGGTATGGAGGTTCCTCAGTGTATGCAGGAAAACGTGGATGATCATTCATCGTACCTTGTAATTGGGGAAGATAAAGCTGATGGCTTATGTGGGAAGGGCTCTTTTTGCAGCTTATTGGTACCAGCAAGATCTGAATTATCTGAACATGACAAAAATGATCAAAGAGATTTAACTCTCGTTGAACCCTTAACATCATCAGAAAATAATTTATCTTCCTTTGTATCAGAGGACGAAAAAGTTGACCAAATGTCTGAAAGGGGTTCATTTAGTGAGTCGGTACTGGATGGATCAAAAGAATCTGAATCAGGTGATAAAAGCTTTGGCCTACATTTAACTTCTATAGAAGTGCTGGAACAGAAGGTTGAGGCTGCATCTAAGAGCCAATCAACCAGCTCATCATCTGAGGAACTGGAAGTCCATGAAAGTGAAAGGAGTGACCAAGTGACTGTCGACCATGTTGATGAAATTATACCTGAAGATAGGTTAATAAATGATGCTTTACCTTTGTCTTCCTCAACAACGGTAGAAGAAAAGTCTGAGGGTTCGAATGTTGTGGGTGATTGTAGCATCTCAATGCAAACAGATGAACCCAAACCAACTGGAGATGAGGAGAGTAATAATATTGTTGCATCTCGACTTGGTGGTATGGACCCTGAAATTACTGAAGGAGATGTGATCTTGCCTTCATATTCACTAATAAAAGAGGCTGAAAAGACTGAAGGCTCTTCTGTTAGAAGTCCTGACAGAATCACAGAGGCCCTGGAGGTATCAAAAGGGTTTAAAAATGAAAATGTTGATGCAATTCCATGTCAGACTGTTTTGTTGAGGCCTGAAGATAGCAAGATTACCGGTACTGAACCTGAAGGTACTCAAGTTGGTGATATTGTGCCTGAAGATCAATGTGGAACAATGTCCATGTGTTTGCCTTCCTCAGAAAATCAAGATAATAACGAGAGCTTGCCTCTGGGGATTTCAGAGATAACAAATGAATCTGAAACTCAACCGCAGAGTCAGTCTGCAGTGATAGAGCTGGAAGACTCATTGGGGAACTCTATTCTGCATTCAGAGTGTCAGTTGATGCAGGAACAAAAGCTTGATGTTTCTCCAAACATGAAAGAAAACTCACTCAAGTCTCCATCCTCCATTTTGCCACCAGAAACAAAGATCAACATCTCATCTGAGAGTGTTCCGGTTGGCAACCCAGTTACTTCACCAGATCTTAAGGGTTGTCAATCTGAAATGGATGATCATTCTGGTAAGACTGACCAACAGATTGTATCTGAGGATACAGGGTTGCCATCAACTTCGTTAGATGCTCAGGAGGTAGAAAATGAGAGCCAGTCTGAGAAGGATGCGGATACAAAGAGATCTCAAACTGAAGCAGATAATAGTGTTGGTAAGATTGAGCAACAGATTGTATCTGAGGATACAGGGTTGCCCTCAACTTTGTTAGACACGAAGTTGGAAAATGAGAGCCAACCTGAAAAGCGTGCAGATTCAAAGAGGTCGTCTCAAACTGAAGTGGAAGATAAAACTGGCAATACTGAGCAGCAGATTGTGTCTGAGGGCACAGTGTTGCCATCAACTGTGTTGTCCGCAGGATTAAAAGATGAGAGACAGTCCAATGCAGATTCAGAGAGGTCTCAATGTGAAACGGACGGTCTTGCTGGTAAGACTCAGCGACAGATCGTATCAGAGGACACAGGTTTGCTTTCAAATTTGTTAGCCATGGAAGATGATAGCCAGTCTAAAATGGATGCAGACTCAAAGAGGTCTCAAACTGAAGCGGATGATCATCATGCTGTTGAGACTGAGCAACATATCGTATCTGAGAATGCAGGGTTGCAGTCAACTTCATCATCTGCAGAGAATGTAGAAAGTGAGAGCCAATCTGAAAAGGATGTAGATTCAAAGAGGTCTCAAGCTGAAGCAGATGATCATGCTGGTAAAACGGAGCAACGGATCGAATCCGAGGATGCAGCAGGGTTGCCGTCAACTTTGTCAGCAGCAGAGGCAGAAAATGAGAGCCAATCTGAAAAGGATGCAGTTGGTAATTCAGTAGCAGACACAAAATTGGGTAGTTAAAGTGCATGAACGAAATAATTGTGTAAAGTATATATATATGTAGGCCGTACAACCGATTTAACTGTAGTTTCATCATCTTAATTACAAGTCATTGATGCGGTTCACCTGCTTTGAAGGTGTTTTGCTTTCGTGGTAGTACCAAGTCTAGTGGTTTCCTCTGTCATCTGTGCTCCAGAATGGATTCAGGGCCGAGAGCCAGTACGAAGTTAACAAGTACGGTCAAATCAAGCTTTAGGTAATATTAATTGAATTAAGTCTATTTTTAACCATGAATTAATAATATGTAATTTATGAATTATTACAATTATCAATAATTTATTAAATTCATAAAAAGAAGTTAAAAGACACTTTAAGGTTTTTCAAAAAAATCCTAAAATCTAAATTTAATTAAAAATTTATTATTTTATATTTTGTATAAATTTTATTAACAGTGGGATACACTTAAATTAATAAAAAATTATAATATCTATAATAGAGAATGGTTATGGATATTCAATTTGTAATTGTATTAGCAGACAAGCCTCTTAAAGTACAATAGGACAAGCTAAACTGAGAGTTCAGAAATGACACAACTGACCGTTTACCAACCAACCACGCCAACCAAACGCACTGATTATCCAATTTTGATTCACTTGGACCTATCTGTGTCCTCTTGAGATTGAAGGGGCACAGGAGGCTCACAAAAAATGGGCACAGAGGATCTCAATCCGTCCTCTCCTCACTATCTATTAAACTGCAGAGAAAATGGATTCTGACAATCTGTTGGTAATAATCTCTTTCTCTTTCATTTTTCTAATCATCTTCTGCAGTTTCCTATACCCTATCCTCCTTCCCTTTCAATGTTTGGTTACGGTAAAAAGATGGAAGTAAGAAAGAGACGTATTGTTGAATTTCCATGTATTTGATTGAATGATTATATTATATGAAGTATACTGATGGGTTTAGTTTAAGTTTGCATTTGCTTTCCAAAGCAACGATCTTTTTTAGTTTTTTAATCCAAAGATTCTATCTTTTCTTATTGATATGTTGCCCTCCAAGTGGGGTTGCCATTGATTTCCATCTCAACTCAGCTTCTTTTACTCTTGTCTTTAATGTAATATTTGGTTGCCGTGTCAGGGGCGAGGAAGGATGACAAAGACACGAAAGTTCTGTACTTCGTAGTATTTGTTTGCTCTCCTCACCTATTTTTGTTCTGTCTTCAGAGCATAACGACAGAAATTTTTTGTTCCTCACTTTTCACCTGCAGGTTCTCAGGCTTACTCAATTTATATTCTCTTATTTTTTTCGGAATTTTTTGTTCAAGTTCAAAATACTGTTGCTTTGACTATTGATATAAGTTTATGAGAAGAAACCATGAAGTGGGTGGTTTGGAGTTGCCAAACTTGGACGATCCAAGGTGTCTCTGCTTTTAGTATTATCCTAAGGATTGTTTTTCTTTTAACCACTCATGTTCCTCTAGACCCGTATGGGAAGGTGGTCGGTATGATGGTGATGAAAACAAGCGATTGGATGCACTTAGATTCGCCATGGAGTTGGGTGCTGATTATGTCGAGGTTGAGCTTCAGGTCAGTTTATGTTTTGTAAACTGACTTAAAATGTTTGAAATGCCTGCAAGGAACTGATGATTTCTGCTTGTAAACTGTTGAGTCCATTGACATGTTTGATGGAAAATGATTTCGCATGTATAAGATATTGAAATCGTTTCTGCATTTTGTAGCGTAATGGAACATTGATACGGAGTTTGAAGAAGTCTGACCTTTTACTTATTTTCTCTGTTCTGTGAAGGTTGCCCAAAGATTTTACGAGTCCATCTGTGGAAAGAAACCCAAAAAATGTAAAGTCATTGTTTCTTCACACAACTATCAGAATACTCCTTCTGTTGAGGATCTTGGTAATCTAGTGGCAAGAATACAAGCTGCGGGAGCTGACATAGTGAAGATTGCCACTACTGCTCTGGATATTACTGATGTGGCACACATTTTCCAGATAACTGTCCTCTCTCATGTAAGCGACAACATGATTAGCTGAAGCTCACTGGGTTTCTGTCCATTATTTTTCCCGAAAATGATTGAGAAGCTGCAGAGTAGTTTCCCCATGATTTTGCTTTACTTTTTAACCTATGAATGATAAGTTACCAATATTTTTGGTTTTGATGGCAATTTGTTGAGGAAATACTTTTGATTGTCATCACAAACGTTAGCTTCAATTCGATAAATGTGCTTCGAACTCTGATTTTCTTCCCTTTTAGCATTTTACTGCTGAGCAGGACCTCTTGAATCAATTTATTTCAGTGTGTCAAAAATCAGTAAGATCGTGATACTGTATTACTTATTTTCATATGAGCATGGATTATATCTTCATTTCTATGTTTTCCAAAAGTTCTACAGACTTCTTGTCGTCATAACGTATGCTATTATTTCAGGTTCCAATAATTGGTATTGTTATGGGTGAGAGAGGTTTGACCTCGATAATTCTTTGTGCAAAATTTGGTGGATATCTCACATTTGGTGCCCTTGAGTCCGGAGTAGTTTCAGCTCCTGGTCAACCAACGATCAAAGATCTACTGGATCTGTACAATTTCAGGCAAATTGGACCTGATACAAAAGTATTTGGCATTATTGGGAACCCTGTTGGTCATAGCAAATCACCTGCTTTGTACAATGAAGCATTCAAGTCAGTTGGATTTAATGCGGTTTATGTACATTTCTTGGTGGATAGTCTCGTTAATTTTCTGCAGACATATTCATCCACAGATTTTGCAGGATTCACGTTCTATTTCTACAGAACTTAACTTGTATAGCTGCAGAATGCTTCCTATATGTAATTAGTTGAACCTATTCATCTTTCTGTATTCTGTCATTTGTGTGTATTTGCTAAATGTATCCAAGGATTCGAAAATGGAGCTTGTTTGGAGCATAATCGATAATTGATCGAACATGTCTTCCTTTAATATGCAGTTGTACAATTCCTCACAAGGAGGCTGCAGTTAAGTGCTGTGATGAGGTCAATCCAGTTGCAAAGGTAATTCTAATGTCTGAACAAGCACTTGACAAGCTCGTAATTCTCTGGAGGTATTAGCCACTCTTTGATGAATTGTTTGATGCATTTGGATATAATGGTTTACTCTTGATTAATTTTCAGTCAATAGGAGCTGTTAATTGCATTATAAGGAGACAAAGTGATGGAAAGTTATTTGGTTTCAATACAGACTATGTCAGTGCTATATCTGCTATTGAGGATGGACTTCGAGGTTCTATTTTCACTCCCTTGCGTATTCGTCGTATAAACAGCTATTTCTCTTTAAATTGTTCTGCATCTGATTCCTTTTTCTGCAGTTTCACAAAATATTAGCAGCAGAACCAGTTCACCATTATCCGGCAAGTTATTTGTGGTTATTGGTGCTGGCGGTGCGGGGAAGTCGCTTGCTTATGGTGCAAAAGAAAAAGGAGCACGGGTTGTGATTGCCAATCGGACCTATGGTGGGTTCCCTCATTTAAAATTCCTACTTATGCATAACATAGGTTTGTTGAAAAGCAACAGAATCATTAACCTTGCTTATACACAAACTCGGATTAGAAAAATAATGGAAGTAACTGACATGTTTCTTAGATAACGTGTAACATATCTATTTCATTTTTCTAAATATTTCACTGAATTTGTTATCTTTGTGATATCCATTTGATATGAAGATCGGGCAAAAGAACTCGCTGATGTAGTAGGAGGAGATGCCATATCTCTGGCTGATTTGGAAAATTTCCATCCAGAGAACAGCATGATTCTTGCTAACACAACATCTATTGGAACGCACCCGAAAGTTGACGAAACACCCATTCCTAAGGTTTCCTCCTTCCTGATGTTCTCTCTGTTGTATATCATTAGATATTTCATACTCCTAACTTGTTTGACAAGTAATGTAATCTTTACGGTCTTCATTCCTTTTAATTATTTTAGTCGACCTGCTCTATCGTAGACAATTTGATCATCAACTCTTTGTATCCAAGCTTTCATTGATTGGTTTAGAAACGAATGGCTTCATGATAGTACTCCAAGATGTCATCAAGATTAAGGGTAGTTAGATGGTGACTGGTTTCTGAAGAACAATAAGTCGTTGAAACTAGAGAGATATATGGCAGTTTTATCATGAGTCGGGTTTTGCAAGTTTGATCCTTCAGGATAGGTGAACGGTCTACGGGTCTTGCATGTTCACCATGCATATAAAGCCATGAAAGATTATTTCTTGCAAAGTACCAAGCCAGCATGTTCCTGCTCTGTTTATGTATAGCTGAGCAACCGGTCGATATCCAAAATATCATATGATGTTCCGAAAACAAACTTGTGGATTGTGAAGTTGAAGACTTGTTTGTGTTTTGCAGAATGCTTTGAGATATTACTCCTTGGTTTTCGATGCTGTATACACTCCCAAAATAACTCGGTTATTGAGAGAAGCTGGAGAATCCGGAGCCGCTATCGTTTCAGGCCTAGAAATGTTCATTGGACAGGCGTATGAGCAGTTTGAGAGTTTCACGAACTTGCCTGGTAAATATCATACGTTCTAACTTCATATTTCTTCATTTTGCTCGCGGCACATCATCCACATTCATCACTTCCTCTGTGATCTGCAGCACCCAAGGAACTTTTCCGGAGAACAATGGCCAAGTACTGATTGGTAGAGCTGTTTCTTTCGCACCACTCGTTTTCATTCTAATACGGAATATTCATGTCAGATTCTCTCTGTTCTACATCGAGTTGAACGAAAGTTGTTCCAGATCAAGGGTGAACAGAAACATAATTCTTGATTCTTGGTTGCTTTGTAATCTGTGTAAAAACTTGTCCAGTTGCTTGGGAACTGTTGGCAAAGTCAGCTGTTTGTGTTTGTCGTTAATTGTCAATTTTAGTTCGCCTGAATCTGTCCTCATGGCATCGAAAGAATGCATCGGCCATTGTTTCACTACACTTAGTTGGGTTTCCTTGCCTCAAAGGTTTGACTTTTAAGGAATGGCCCAGGCCACCGGGATGGGCTTGAACGCTAATTTTTTTGGGCCCAAAGTTTGAAACCCAATATGTTTAAAAAATTTAGCATTAAATTAAAAAATTGTAAAAAGTTAGCAATTATTTTTTATTACGAGGCCAAAAGATCTTGTGTTCGAATCTTCATATCTACACTCTCTCGATTGAATTTATCGTATAGGGATTATTTAGTGTGGAGTACCTGTTGGTATGATTTGCAAACTATTATGTCAATTCGAAAGTTTATCCAGTGCGCATCCAAAAGATAGCAGTTGTAGGTTCTTTCGTTTAAAATATATATATATATATATATATATAATTCATTATCTCGTATTATTAATATAACCATTAATTATATTTTATAATAAAATGAATAGTTACTTAACAAATTTTATTTTTCAATTTTAATAGTACAAAATGTTTATAAATTACAATTCAAAATTAAATTTTATAAATAATATAATAAAATAATATCTTGCAAAATAATAAAATAAATTTTAAAAATAATTAAAACCGCGGGAACCAAAACCAAGCTTTGTATACCGTACAGTTCAAATGACTAATTTCCCGCTCTGGACTGATTCTTATACTTGATCCCTCTCATCTCATGAGTTCACAGTAAGCTTTTGAGTTCTCTCCCTTTCTCAAAACCCCCATAATTTTAATTGAATTTTGGTTTTTAATTATCTCGGTTCGTCGTTTCCCGCGCTTTTTTCTGTGTTTTACCCGACAAGGTTTGTTTGAATCAGTGAACTTGTTACATGTATCTCTGTTTTTTTGTTTTGGTTTGATTATGTGGGTTTGCTTCGGTAATTTGTGGTTTTTTTTTTATGATCACTAGGTATTTGGGTAATTGCATTTTTGGGGTCTAAATCGGAGTTTTTGTTGGGTTTACTCTTATATGAAACGGAGTTGGAATTTCAGGTCACAAAATTTGGTGTTTGACTAGATGGGTTTTGTAACATCATGTTGATGCTTGCTGAAAATGGGGTTTTACGTTGATTGAGTCAAAAAGGTGGCTGGTGTGGTTTTTACTCGGTGTCACTTTGAACTGTTTAATTAGTTTTAAACTCGGTGTCTGTTTATGTGGAAATGAAGTTTGTTTCATCGGGTTGGTACCGGCAGGATCGAACTAGAAATCTAGAACGCAAAATGGATACGGTTCACATCGATAATCATTAGCATATAGTTACTTGCTGTAGGAAATGGTATGATGTTGATGTGTGATTGCTTTTGAAAATTCATCATCTTTCAGCCTTGATTGTTTTCAGTCAATCTTGGAGGTCTCACTGATGTGGGTCGGTATGATTTGCAGGGATGACAGTGTACACGAGGTGATATTTAAAGGTCTCAAGGATTCTCTGTGCTTTGAACGTGCCAATGCACGGATTGCATGCTTTCTCAACTTAATTCCTTAGGTGATTGATTAATGATGGATTGTTATAAAGAAGAGGCTATTAGGGTCAAGGCCGATGCTGAGAGTAAGATGCAAAGCAAGGATTTTATTGCAGCTCGTAAAATTGCCCTCAATGCCCAACACATTTATAAAGATCTAGAGAATATCTCTCAGATTCTGACAGTTTGTGATGTGCATTGTGCTGCTGAGGAGAAACTGTTGGGGAATGAGACAGATTGGTATGGTATCCTTCAGGTTGAAGAGACAGCTGATGAGGCTTTGATCAAGAAGCAGTATAGAAAGTTTGCTCTCCAACTACATCCTGACAAAAACAGATATCCTGGTGCAGAAGCTGCTTTTAAACTTATTGGAGAAGCTCAGACAGTGCTTTTGGACAAAGGAAAACGATCTTTGCATGACATCAAGCGCAAAACTTCACAGAGTGGAAATTTTCCACAACATAAACGCCCACAAAAAGCAACCTTCACTGCCAACTGTGGTGTTCAAAATAATCCTGGTGGCAAATTTACAGGCGTCAAGTACCAGCACCAACAGCCACTGCAAGGAGTACCTAGATCGGCATCTCCCAATAGTTGTGCGATTTTTTGGACGGCCTGTCCATTTTGTAATATTAGGTACAAGTATTGCTTAGATGTTATCAATAAATTTCTTCTCTGCCAATTTTGTCGCAAGACCTTTGTTGCATACGAAAAGAGTTGGCATGGGGCAACAACAATTAACCTGAACCAGGCCACTTTTACCCAAAGAAAGGATGCCCTCCATCGAGTAGCTCGCAGAGTAGAATTGAGCAATCAAAGGGTGGTCAATGGTGAGCATCTCAAAACAGCATTTTCCCAAAAGCGAGGTTGTGATACAGAATTTTGTTCAGAAAAGGAAAATGGTAAGAGACTGAGGAAGAAAGACTTGGAATCCAGTGAAAGTTCTGACACCAACGATGAAGATGATATGCTCGTTGATGATGATGGTGATTTTAAAGCTAAAGTAAATTTTGAATGTCATGGAGAGGGCCCAAGGAGATCTGATCGACATAAGCAGCAGGTTTCTTATAACGAAAATGTAAGTGACGATGAAAAGATTGGGAGCCGTCCAAAAAAAACCATGGGGGGTGGGTCATCCTGTGCCACCAACAAGCAGAAAGCAGATGGATTGATGGGAGATGGATCTGAAAAACAATCTAGCCAGGATGGAAACCAGAAAGATGAGAATAAGGCCAAAGAGGTGGATCCTTCAAATGTGGAACATGAAGAACGAGCTGGAGAAAATGCCTGGAAGGAAAGCTCTGAGACCCACATTGGTTCAACATTAGATCCAAACTCTCCACCCACATCAGAACCAGAGACTTTTGCATATGATGAGCCAGATTTCAATGACTTTGATAAACTTCGTGAAGAAAAATCTTTTTCAGAGGGCCAGGTCTGGGCTCTTTACGATCCTGTGGATGCAATGCCTAGATTTTATGCTCTAGTCAGGAAAGTTTTCTCTTCTGTGTTTAAACTGCGGATAACTTGGCTAGAGCCTGTTCCAGATGACAAGGGTGAAGTTGAATGGATCAATGAAGACCTGCCAATTTCTTGCGGTAAGTATAAGCATGGAAACTCCGAGACTATTGATCAGAGACTTATGTTTTCTCATGTGGTTCCTTGTGGTAAATACAAACCAAATGGCCCATACAAGATATATCCTAGGCAGGGAGAAACTTGGGCCCTCTTTAAGAACTGGGATATTAAATGGAAATTGGATGCAGACACTGATAGGAAGTATGATTATGAATTTGTTGAGATCTTGTCTGACTTCAATGAAGATGTTGGTGTGTGTGTCGCATACTTGCATAAGCTAAAAGGGTTTGTGGGTGTTTTCTGTCGAGTTGGTGAGGAGAGTTTTCAAATTCCATCAGCTGAACTACTCCGGTTCTCCCATATGATTCCTTCATTTAAACTGGCGGGCAAGGAAAGAGAATGTGTGCCAAAAGGATCTTTTGAACTTGACCCAGCTTCACTCCCCCAAAATATTGAAGAGATTACCATCCCTGTGGATGTAGGAGAGTTTGCTGGTAGTGATCACATTTATTCATCTTCAAAATCTTTTGATGAGGTGAAAAAATCTGAAGAGGAATTTGAAGCAAATCGTTCTGCACACGCGACTAAAGGGGCTTGACAGATGCAGAGTTCTTACAGGATTTATTCTGGTTTTGGCAGGTGCAGATTTTGACAAGAATTCTTCTCGAGTTTTGGTAGTAGAAATCGGATATTTGCTGACAGCAATTGCTCTGTAGTTTGTTTATGCAAGTTTATGTTGAGAACTTTAGGCCTTGCATGTCTGTAATACAAGTAACCCTGACTACGTGAACAAATGGTTTTTTTCAAGCTAGTAGTTAAAGCTAGGCTTGGCAATTTCTCTCAAGCCCGAGTTGACTGGTTTTTTAGTTGATTTGTACTTAATACTAGGGAAGGCAAAAACGGCCTAATCAGTCCGACTCAGCTTATTTTTGGAATAAGTTAATTAGATCATGGGTTGACCCAATTAAGCTTAATCTATAACTTGTTCGTTATTTTCAAAACGATATTATTTTAAAAAATTTTTATTTAAAAAGATAAATAGCCCGGCCCTCTCGTGGCCTATTGAACTTGAGAGTTGGATTGCTAGCCTGAATGGCTTGAACTCTACCTTACTTGCAATTTGGTTTGTAAATTTAAAAACTTTTAAATTAATTGATAGATTTAAACTATCTTTTTTTTAAGAAATTAAACTATCTATTTTTGACATGATATACATCCAACTTTATTAGAACGACGACGTAAAGTGTGTTTGAACGAGAAATGCATTAAGACTCAACGATCTCTTTAAAAAAAATTGATCGCACTTTTTATCAAAATTTCTCAAAACAAACAAGAAAAGAGTTAAAATTATCATCATCACATTCAATCTTAATCTCACATTAAAGGAAGATTTAGAGAAATTAGAAGTTTCCAGTAGATCTATATA
Source organism: Erythroxylum alaternifolium (assembly GCA_027478495.1). Taxonomy (NCBI): domain Eukaryota; kingdom Viridiplantae; phylum Streptophyta; class Magnoliopsida; order Malpighiales; family Erythroxylaceae; genus Erythroxylum; species Erythroxylum alaternifolium. Next base: position 86,298,790 of record JANIIA010000192.1, on the reverse strand, counting down.
CGAATGTGACAATAAAAAAGTGATGCAGGTTAAAAAAGTAGATGTGAAAACTGATATGCTAAAAAAGTAGGTAAATAAAATCAAATAAGTAAATAAATAAATAAAATAAAATAAAATAAAACCAATGAAAAAACCTAATATACTGCTCAGATCTGTTAATATTTGATAAGAAGCAAAGTACGACTTTTCGTATCTTTAGTTGTGTTAGGGGTCCTTGCTCAGTACTGTGAATATGACAATCTTATGGTAACAGATGGCTTCGTGTGACATTTCCTTATGTACCCTAGCTGAAAAGCCAAGTAGTATGACAGAAAGACTTATCCACAACTTGCAACTAAAACAGAGAAATTGAACATTGGTATTGGACTTCCTAAGCCGTAAATACGTTGTGTGAGTTTTACAGTAAACAACTTAGAATAACTTACTGGACTGTTTTGGTACACTTTAAAAGATATCCTTTGCCTGTATTTTAGCATGTCAAAATTTTCTATTTCTAGCAAATTCTTCAATAAGGATCAATTATGTCATATCAAAAAAAGAGTTAAAATGTAAATTATAAATAAGAATAAATGGAAATTATAGATAAAAACAAAGGAACAAATCAAGAAAATTACTTGATTAAGAGCACCAAAAGAGCGGATAGTTTCAAATATGTTGTAATTAATAAGTTTTCCATATGAAAACAAATTAACATTATATTTAGGAGAGTTTGAAAATAACATTATATTCACATGTTTTCAATTGACTCGATCCAAGGGTCAGGCTTAGGCCCAAGCCATATTTACTTAAAAATTAACTATTCTAAGCAAAAACAAGAAAAGTTTAGGTTTTAGATAAGCTTGGGCTTAAGCAGCCCAAGTCTGGATCCAATTAAAAAAAACTTTATTTTATATATTTAATTTTTTTAAAAATATTTTTCAAAAATTGATGGAATTGACTTATTACTATTCGTATAAAAATATATGACAATTTTATTTGGGCATCTCAATTTTTAAAAAAATTCCTCAATCCAAAATATGTTAAAATATAGGGGCATATTTGCAAATATACAAAATAAAATACCACAAAAAAAATTCAACAATTCTAAATAGGTGAAAGTGGAGGGACATACTAGCAAATACAAACCAAAGCATCAACCCTAAAAGTTAGGTCAAACAGGGAAGATGGCACCATACATTATAATTCAAAAAGCTTCATATTTCCCACTTTCTGCTTTCTTGTTGGTGTCTCGCACACTCACACAAACCTCTACTTTACTTTTGCGTGGTTGTTTGGTAAGCTTTTCGCATCTCTCTGTCTCTCTTAAACTACCATTTGAAAATGTATCTAGTCTGTTAATTTCTAGGGTTGTTAGTTTCTTTTGTGTCCATGTTTTACATGCTTTTCTTGCTTGGTCAATCTTATCAATTAATGCATTTTTCACGATTTAGAGTCATCGGAAACTGTTCGCCGCGTGCATTTTGTGTTACTCTATTATGTAACATGGAAAATTTGGTTTGAATTAGTGAACTTTTTGGCGTTGTTTTTCTGGGTTGGATTTAATTATTTGTGTTGTTTAGTCCTGGATTATTTGGAAGGCTGTTTTCTTCAGTTTTGAAATTGGCTGTTTAAGTTGGGTTTCCCCTTTATCAAACTTGATTAGAAATGTTGGGTCTAGAATTTGGTATCAGTTCATGGTCCACGTGGTCTGAAATTAGCTTGAGAGTTGACGTTTTATATGGTTTTTGTTGATAAGTGGAGTGTTTTATATGAATTGAGTTAGGAACGGTGCTGGTATGGGCGTTTAGTGTGTACAGGTTTGTCGAAAAAGTTTGGCAATCATGGTATAATTGCCCTTTTTGATATAATTGACTCTTGGCGTTTGTTTTTTGGGGCAATGAAGTTTGTTTTGTGGGCTTGGTAATTGCGGGATGCTGTTTTATTCCGGCAATTACTTGGTGAGGTTCATCTTTAGTTCTTTACTTCTTAAGTTTAAACTGTATGTGAACATAGGGTGGATAATCAGTCTTGGTTTGTTGTCTTGAACTGTTAAGGATCCATAATGAAGTATATCTACTATTGCACCTGATTTCTGTTTAGGATTTTCTCAATTTTCATCTCTTTTACTCCTTAAATCTTTTTCACTCAATTTGGAAGTCTCACTGATGTTTTGATTGGTATTATTTGCAAGGATGATGCAGAATAGAGGTGATATGTAGAGGTGTCATCTGTGCTTCATGCTTTAACTGCGGACCATTTAGGTGGTGGAGCAGGGATGAAGTTTGGGGAGACTATTATGCTTTATATACATCGGCTAATTTTGACTTCGGTCTTTTACTAATTTGATTAGTGATGGATTGCAATAGAGAAGAGGCTATTAGGGCCAAGGGCATTGCTGAGAGTAAGATGCAGAACAAGGATTTTGTGTCAGCCCGTAGATTTGCCCTCAAGGCCCAGCAGCTTTACAAAGATCTAGATAATATCTCTCAGATTCTGATGGTTTGTGATGTGCATTGTGCTGCTGAGAAGAAACTGTTTGGGAATGAGACGGATTGGTATGGTATCCTTCAGATTGAGGAGACAGCAGATGAGGTTTTGATCAAGAAGCAGTACAGGAAGTTTGCTCTTCAACTTCATCCTGACAAAAATAGATTTCCTGGTGCAGAAGCTGCTTTTAAGCTTATTGGAGAAGCTCAGAGAGTGCTTTTGGACAAAGGAAAACGATCATTGCATGACATAAAACGTAAAGCTTCTGTGAATAAAACTATCCCACCTCTCAAACAACCACAAAAGGCAACTTACAATACCAATCATGTTGTTCATAACAGTTTTGGTGGCAAATTTAAAGGCATAAACTCCCATCATCAGCAGCCACAACAAGGAATAGCTCAGCAGCCATTTCCCAGTGGTCGTGCAACTTTTTGGACATCTTGTCCATTCTGTAATGTGAACTACCAATATTACACAGAAGTTATGAATAAATCTCTTCTTTGTCGAAGTTGTAATAGGTCTTTTATAGCATACAAAAAGATCTCACAAGGGCCAACAGAAACTAATTCAAACCGGCCGGCTTTTATCCATAGAAAAGATGTCCCTTATCAGGGAGCTTGTAAAGTGGATTTGGGCAATCAAGGGACAGCCTTTGCTGAGCATCTTAAAAAAGCTTTTTCCCAAAAGCAAGGTTGCAATCGAGAGTTTAATTCAGGAACAGAAAGAAAGGATATCCCTTGTCAGGAAGCTTGCAAAGTGAACTCGAGCATTCAAGGGATGAGCAATGGTGAGAATCTCAACAGAGCATTTTCCCAAAAGCAAGGCTGTAATGCAGCATTCAATATAGGAACGGAAAGTGGTAAAAAAAGAAGGAAGGAATAGACAGAATCCAGTGAGAAATGTGACTTTAAAGTTAAAGTGCACTCTGATTCTCATGGTGGGAGTCCAAGGAGATCTGGTCGACGTAAGCCGCCAGTTTCTTATAATGAAAATGCAGGTGGTGATGAAGAGTTCATGAGCCATCCAAAAAAGGCCAGGGGGAGTGGATCATCCTGTGCCATTGATGAGCAAAAGGACAATGAATTGAAAGGGGATGTATCTGAAACTAACAAACAATCTAGTGAGGGTGCAAACTGCAAGGATGAGAGTGAAGTGAAACAGGTTAATCATAAAGAGAGCTCACTGGATGGGATCAAGACTCTAAATGTGAATCATGAAAAAGTTGAAGAAAATGTCTGGAAGGAAAGTTCTGAGGCTCATGTTAGTTTAACATCAGATTCAAGCTCTGAATCCAAGTCAGAAACAAGTACTTTTGCATATGATGAGCCAGATTTCAATGACTTTGAGAAACTGCGCAATGAAAAATGTTTTTCAGCAGGCCAGATCTGGGCTCTTTATGATTCTGTGGATGCGATGCCTAGATTTTATGCTCTGATCAGG
>JANIIA010000192.1:86279386-86294781 GCA_027478495.1 Erythroxylum alaternifolium | reverse complement strand
AAGTTTTCTCCCCTGGGTTTAAAGTGCGGATAACTTGGCTAGAGCCTGCCCCAGATGACAAAACCGAAATTGAAGGTGTAAATGAAGATATGCCAGTTAGTTGCGGTAAGTATGTACTTGGAGGCTCTGAATATACTAATAAGCGCCTTATGTTCTCGCATGTGATTCCTTGGGAAAAAGGTAAGCCTAAGGACCCTTACAAGATATATCCTAGGCAGGGAGAAACTTGGGCCCTCTTTAAGAACTGGGATGTTAAATGGAAATCGGACGCAGACCCTGATAGGAAGTATCATTATGAATTTGTTGAAGTCTTGTCAGACTACAGTGATGATGTTGGCGTCTTTGTTGCATTTTTGCACAAACTAAAAGGATTTGTGAGTGTTTTCTGTCGAGTTGGTGATCAGAGTTTTCAAATTCCCTCAGCTAAATTACCCCGTTTCTCCCATATGGTTCCTTCATTTAAGCTGACAGGCAAGGAAATAGAATGTGGGTCAAAATCTTTTGAACTTGACCCAGCTTCATTGCCCAAAAATATAATAGAGATTGCTCTCCCTGAGGACTTAGGAGCGGGGGCTGATGATAGTGTACCTATTGATTCATCTTCAAAGCCTTGTGATAAAGTGAATTGTGAAAAAGAATTGGAAGGAAGTAATTCTACACCCATGGCTGAGTCAGCTGGCACGAAAGAATCTCAATTAGGACATAACAGCAATGATATCAACAATGGTGATGTTTTTGAAGTTCCAGATGCAGAATTTTTTGACTTTGATTCGCAAAAATCGATTGATAAGATCAAAGTCGGTCAGGTCTGGGCATTGTACAGTGCTGAGGATGGATTGCCCAAGTACTATGGTCTGATTTCAAAAATCGACTCTTCCCAAGGTTGTACAATACATGTGAGATGGCTTACTTCTTGCGCATCAAAGGACATACCGCGATGGAATGACAAGAACATGCTCGTTTGTTGTGGAAGATTTCGAATTGAAAATCGTGCACGGGACGCTTATACATCTACCAATCTCTTTTCACATCAGTTAGCTGCAGAAATTACTTGTGGAAAGGGGAAGAAAGAGTATGTTATCTTGCCTAAGAAAGGTGAGGTTTGGGCATTGTACAGGGACTGGTCTTTGAAGATTAGACTTTCAAAAATTCAGGAGTGTGAATACGATATGGTAGAGGTCCTTCAAACAACAGATAGGGGAATAGAAGTTCTGCTTCTTGAACATCTTAATGGGTTCAACTCAGTTTTCAAGCCTAAGCTGAAAGGGAGATCACATTCTCCGTTCAAAATGGTGATTCCAAATGCCGAGCTTCTTAGGTTCTCCCACCAAGTCCCTTCTTATCGTCTGACCGACCAGAGGGATGGCAGCCTGAGAGATTTCTGGCAACTTGATCCTGCAGCATTGCCACTGGACTAAAGTCCTTTATCTAGTTGGACTTACATGTATGATGCTTCATTGGCCAATGCATTTGTTAGGAAATAGCTTGCTTTGCAGAATTTTGACAAGAATTCTTCTAGCTTTTGACAGATGTATATGTTGAGAAGAATTCTTCAGACTTTGGATTTGATTTTAGGAATTGGATACGTGCTCATAGCTGTTTCTTCTGTAGTTTGTTTTGTTGGCTGTGGAGAACTTTATTTGTGAAAATGAAAAGGCATTCTTAATTTCAGATGTTGCAATGTTTTTCTTCTTCTCTGCATTAGTTTGAGAACCATCTCTTATTTCTTTTAACGATTCCCTGATTGGATTCTAAAATATATTTCTTTATTGATGCATAGTGAGGGCAATTTAGTTCAAGTTTGACCCAAGATTAAACAAGTCAAGTCAAATCCAGTTTCACTGGACTCAGACCCGATATTCTTTTTTGGCCCAAAAATATACTAACTTAGGATTTGAGTTGGGTCTGTCTAAAGCCCGACTTATTAAGCTTACTAATGTAGTTCGAAAACCATGAGCATTATAGGGGAAAAAACAAAAACAAAGGGGCATTCCGAGAATTGAACTCGGGACCTCTCGCACCCTAAGCGAGAATCATACCACTAGACCAAATGCCCATTTGCTGGTTATCCTACTTAAACAAAATTTCACCGTTACGGTAACAACCTCACTCCTGTGCATCAATTTTCCCTCCAAAAACCTCCTGGCGTTCTTACCCCTACGCCTTCTCCATCCCGTCTTCTTTGACGCGACCGACTTTTTCATTTTAAGTGATTCTGTCTTGGGTTTAACGAGAAAGAATTGATGTTTACTGTAGAGTGTAAATGATTCCACACTTCTCTCAGTTTTTTGTGGAATAATTGCAATGGGTTCTGTTGGAGATGGTGATGATAAATTTCAACCAATCAAAGACAAGTCTGGTGATTTTCCACTTATCTGATTTCATTACCATGTTCTTTTTCTAGTATCATGCTTTTTTTCCCCTTCGTTATTCATCTGCTTTTTTCTTTCTTCGAATTGGGTTGTTATACACTTAAAGTTCGTTCGTTTTGTAATGATCTTTCTGGGAGTTGATTTGGTAAGAAAAATTAACTAAGTTTTTTTTTCCCTTATTTTTTCTTTTGCTATCTTTTTCTCTTCGAATTGGGTTGTTATGCACTTAAAGTTCGTTCCTTTTTTAATGATCTCTTGGGCGTTTGATTTGGTACAAAAAGTTCGGTTTTGCTGTAGTGTGGTGGGATGTTAGTTTAGCTTTTTATGGCCACCTCTCAATTATAGTTTGAAATTGGGGCTTTTAATTGTCTCTTTTTAATCTTTTCCTCTTGAATTAGTTTTTAGTATAGTTTCGTTGTTGTTTTCTTTGATCTTGTGTTGTGTTTATATGAAGAAGCTTGAATTGTCCTGAATTTTTATTGGTCACTGAAACTTTCTTCTTGTTTTTGTGAATGAATGTAATTGGTTGGTGGAGCTGACATTTGTTTTTGTAAACATAATCAGCTGGTGAAGAAGGCATGGATGCTAACGAGTTCCACTGGTTACAAGATACTGTACCATATGATGAAACTGTCCCCATTGAAGATGCAATAGAAACACAGATATTGGATTTTGGATGTGAAACTCAGGTATTGGACAATGGAGATTTCCGTGAAGTTATGGAAACGCAGCTGATAGACGAGTTCATTGTCGATAGTGATAGCGATGAAACAAAAGGAACTCAAGTGTTGGGTTGTCATGATGAACTTTCTGATGATGAATCGGGAAGAGGCAGCTTATGTGATTCACTGGAGAAAAAGGACATTCAATACACTCCTACGAAACATGGTCAGAAAGGGTTTAGGAAGCAATTTAATTCTTTGACTGATGAAAAACATGCTTCTGGTTAGTAGTTCGGAAGGTTTTGAGCTTAATCAAGTTTCATAGTTGGAAGGAAATTTGTTTATCTGTGATTTTCCTTTCATATAACTTATGGTTAACTGGTCAATAATCCATGAATAGGATTGGATAGGGAATGAAAGGAGAATAGCTGATTGCACAAGTTGCACATGGATTGATACTTAACATTTTTTTGTGATGAAATGTCTGTCCAACATAGATTGAAGGCATTACTAGTCTTGACATACAAACCTGGATTTCCTATGTTCTTGATAACTGATCATCATGTGATTTTCATTCTTTGTACTCTTTTCTTTGTTTCCAATAAAATAAGTTCATGACAATTGAAGTTCTGTGCATCAATTCTTTACCTCGAAGAAAAGATTTTAAGCCTAGAAATGATATTGCATGCTAGAAATGAAAGTTATCAAACTACATCTAGAGAATCCAATTACATGTGATGTGTTGTTTCGCTACTTTTGCAGTGATCAATTTGTTATTTACTTTTGGTCGATCTCTTTGACCTAGAGTGTCATTTTTTTCATTCATGTAACATCATTTTGAAGCTTTGCTGTCTAATCTTCACATTGTTCTTCACTTTTTAGGTTCTGCCCCAAGGTTTACTTCAGTTCGGACAGCATCCTTGCGGGCATCTGGTCTTGTAGCTCGCCATGCTACTTTGAAGGGAACTGACAATGAGACCTGTTCCCTCGGAAGCAATATTCAGTTTCTTGGGGAAGATCCTCTAGAAAATGATGACTCAAAAGGAAAAGTCAGTGAAGAAATTGAGCAGTTAGGTGACATAGAAAACTATAATGGTTATTCTAAGGGACTAATGAACGGTAGAACTTGCAAGGTTGGTCGTTCTACAGTGAGAAACCTCTTTAGTGACTATGTTGAAAATGAAATACCTCCTTCCATCAATAAGAATACTATTGGAGGAACAGAAGTATTTCAGTTTCCCACTTGCAATGATGGGTTGGCCGGATTAAGCTACCTTGACTCACAAGAACCTGGAGAATCGTCACAAGCCAATGCACTTGCTTGTGTCCAGAAGTTGATTGAAGAGAATAAAGAGCTGTTTGAAAATGAGGTTGACCATGGAAAGAACAGTTTGGGAAAAACAAATTGTATATCAACTACAAAAGGACCTCAAGTCTTGGCAAAGAAGTCTAATGATAGTGGCACCAATGGAAAAGGTAGGATCTTTGACTGGGATGACAAACTTGAAGATGAGGGTGGGGGAGATATCTTTCGTAGGAGGAAGGAAGAATTTTTTGGAAAGAGATCTTTTTCAAGTTCCCAAAAGCTCAATAAAACTCAGCCCAGTGGATGCAGAGACAAGGAAGGGGACTCATCTTCCCTAAATGAAAAATTAGTTCATTCTGCTTCAAAATTGCTAATGCCTAACTCAAAAGTATATGACAAGACAACCCAAGGAACTGAAGTGGATGTTAGAAGAACTCTTCTTAATGAACTTAACGAACAGTTTCAGGGCAATACTTCAGCTGGAGCCATGGGAGCTACTCTTAATAGGAAGAATATGCCAGCAATATCTGACGTGGGTTGTGATACTCAGATGGCTGCTGAAGCCATGGAACTGTTATTTAACGGGGAGAGTATGTGCCATGAGGATGCAACTGATCTGGGATTGTCTAACCAAAGGAAGTCTGCAAAAGGATCCCCTGGAAGGAAAACTGAGAATGGTACTCATCCAGAAAAACAGGTTCATGATATCAGCAACATTAATGGGGTTTCAACAAGGAAATCTAAGAGAAAGTCAAGGCTTGGTGCTGCATTAAATGAAAAGTCTTCAATTTCATATTGTAAAGATCCTGAAAATGCTCGGAAGCTGTTTGATGTAGATGTAATAATGACTAGATCGAAGAAGGCCAGAACAGATGCTGAAAAACACTTCAGAACACATGGTAGCAAAATTTCCAAGGAAAGACGCTCTGAGATAATTGGATTCAGAAAGCCAGAAGGAGATCTTGGAAACAGGCTATCACCTGATTCTGATGCATGCAAGGAAACTGCTCAAAAAGGAGATCACCTAGCAAAGAAAAGACACCTAACAGAGAATGGTGGTACCTGTACCCCCATTGCTCGTCGAACTAGACAGTCCTTGGCAATTTCCCATTTGAAATATGTGGAAAATGTGCCCGAAGACTCTGACAAACAATCGGGTTCTGTACTATATGCAGTACAGAACAGCCCTAGACCAAATTTAATGACCTCAAGTAATGCCACCAGCCCCAGAGGAAGAAGATCTCGTCGAAGTATGTTTATTCGCAAGGAAGATAAGTTGGATTCTGGATCCAAGCCATTTGGTCACCAAGGAAACCTCGACAAAATTCTCAGCGGACACAAAAGACCAAAGGGCAGTGGTAGTACTATTTCTGATTTGAATATGAAAAGTAAAACACAATCTTCTGCCTCCGATTGCCAAAATAGGGCTCTCATAAATGAAAATCTTGAAAACCGTCAAGAACCAGGACATGTAGATAAACTAGGCAATGCTGGTTTGAACTGTGGGTCTGCTTATAAGAGTGATAAGGGTTCTGAAGATAGAAGAAAAGCAAAAGTGACAAAACTTGCTGATAGGAGTGAGACAGACTCCTCCCTATGTCCTGAAAGCGCAGCAAACGTAAAATCTGGTAATATATCTGGGGATGGAACTACAATTTCCAAATCAAAGTGCACTTCTCCAGCTAATGCTGTGACACCTATCAATGAAGCTTCGCCTATCTGTGTGGGCAATGGATATTGTAATCAGTCAAGCAAGAAACTTTCAAGATCTTGCCTTCTGAGAGAGCTTAATAGCTTGTATGCTACTGAGTTGGAACCTATTTCTCCACCAAAGGAATTGAGGAAGAGGAGGGATTTGACTGGTGTAAGAGTCCTGTTTAGCCACCACTTGGATGAGGATGTGCTTAAGCAGCAGAAAAAGGTACTCTTATTTTCATGAGCTGTTTCTCATAATTTGTTTACCTGATTCAACTTTATATTACTTCTATTGTATTATGTAGATACTGGACCGGCTTAAGATTTCAACAGCCCTCTCCATTACGGATGCAACTCACTTCATAACCGATACATTTGTGCGCACAAGGAATATGTTAGAAGCCATTGCTTTGGGCAAACCTATTGTGACTCATCAATGGCTTGAGAATGTTGGTCATGCTAACTATTTAATTGATGAGAAAAAGTACATTCTGAGAGACACAAAAAAGGAAAAGGAGTTCGGCTTTAGTTTGCCACTGTCATTGGCACATGCGCGACAACATCCTCTTTTACAGGTAGGATTTGTTTTGTTGAATTGGTTAAATTTGCTCTCCATGGCGTTTGCTAAAACAAGACGTTTGCAGGGTAAGAGAGTTTTGATTACCCGTAATGCCAAACCGAGTAAAGAAATAGTTTCAAGTTTGGTTAAAGCAGTTCAGGGCCAGGTACTTACTGCTTCCTGTTCATTCTGTTTTGATGAAAATTTTCCAACTACGGTTCAAATTCAAAGTGAATTAAACTTCCATTTTGGACTTTGGAACATTGGTTGCTTGCATGCAAATTTTTTTAACTTCATTGCTTGGTCTGATAATGTCTGTTCGAAATGCTCTTCAGGCAGTGGAAAGAGTTGGTAGATCATCTATGAAGGATGACACCGTCCCAGATGATCTGCTTGTATTATCTTGTGAAGAAGATTATGAAGAATGTGTGCCTTTCCTTGAAAAAGGTTTTAATATATATTCGCATTATATTGCCTTACTTATTCCACAAGCACAGTATCTAAACACTGTCAACTTCTCCAGGGGCCATTGTTTACAGTTCAGAGCTATTACTAAGTGGAATTGTCACTCAAAAACTCGAATATGAAAGGTGAGTTTCTGATGGAATTGAATGTGTTAGTTATAAGAGCCTATCTCGTGATTCAGATCGTTATACTCTCTTTCGAATCTGGAAAACCCCTCTCAGAGATCCGTTTTTCCATTTCGAAGATACAGGAGCGATCAACAATGATTGCGGTGTAATTATGTTTATCAGCAATGTATAACAGACTTCCATTTTGCTTGATCACAGGCATAGGATCTTTGCTGATCATGTGAAGCGAACTCGGTCTACAATATGGCTGAAGAAAGACGGTCAGAAGTTCATCCCCGTGAACAAAAAATGAGATGATGGTTCTGAAACTTGCATGTTCTTCAACTTTCTGATTCTTTTGTTTTCCTTTACTTGTAGTCCCTTGGCATGTGTAGATATGTGCTAGCTCTAATTTTCTTGTTTTAAAAAGTATTTATTTCTGTATTAAATTATCATCCACATTGTATTAACAGCATTTGGTTTAATTTAGAAATGTAATTGAGGAAAAGCTTTAATCTATATATATATACACAATTTACAATTATAATAGTTGGTGTTATGATATAATCATTTAACTATTAATTAACTAATTATTTTGGATTTAATATTAAACAATATCAACACTCGGTAAAAATTTCGATGAGACGTGAGATATGAGAAAGTCGAGTAGAGACGCAGGGTTTTGATTTAATATTAATGTTTGTGTGTGTGTGTATATTCTTGTATTATATTATTATAATTATGCTGTGGTTTATGATAAAAATAATATCTTATGAAACAGCATCATGATACCTTTTGAACATATTATATATTATATACGTCATTGCAAGAGTCGGCAGAACCCAGAGCCAGCAATTTAGTCACTCTTAGTCATGTTTTAACAATAACAACAAACAAATTTTATAGTACGATCCGAAGAGATTCAATATTACGCAATTTTATCCTTAATTAGTAAAGAGATGGTTTCGAAACGATCACGTGAAAATACTTAAAAATAATCACTTTATTTCAGTTTTGAATAAATAAGAGACTTGTATATTTATATTAATTTTGACAATAATGGTAAAAAGATTTCACTTAGATATGAATTTCATTATATTATAAACCGGACAACAAATTAATTTAATTACGGTTTAATTTTTAAAATTAAAATTTTAATTTAATAACTAATTTTTTAAAAATCAAAATCAAAATATTGTTTTTACAAATTAGGTATATAAACAAATAAATACCACGTGCTATTAATGACATCAAATTCTAATTTTACCTAAATTTCAATGTTGATGTGTATATATATATAATATAATATGTAATTGAGATGGTGGATGGTCGTAAAGATGGAGTCATATAATCGTCATATTAGTATATAGTTGATTAAATAATTAAAATGAAGAGAGGAATGTGATTAGAATTAGGTGAGAACTAATTAGAAAGTGTCACGTTTTTTCCAAGATTTGATGAATTAAATTTAGCTTTACCTTGAAGATGGAGATAGTCATCCAATATAGTTAGCTTTAATAATTGCCTTCTTTATGGATTGATATCACCATAATCAATACAGCAAGTGGGTCTATATATATATATATATATATCAAAAAAATTAAAAATCATTAAAAAATAGACTTTTTTACAAAATATTATAGATTTTATTCTTATTATTATTCTCTCAAAATTATATTAAAATAATAACTTGAAAAATTAGTAGGAGTGAGTCTAAGTAGGAGACCCCATTCTAAGATATTGTAGCTCATTGCTAGGATACATATATTAAAATGAGATTCAATAAATACACAAAAATATTCAATTAAAATCATTTAAATTTTAGATGTAATATTTGTGAAATTAATTATTTTTTAAAAAATAATTAATTGTGACTAGAAAATATTAAAATGAGCTTCAATTTTTGTTTTTTAGAAATGGAAGAACCGGCAGCCACTATCCTTTGGACGCGCACCGGGTAAATCTTCGAATTGACACAATAGCCTGCAAATCACGTCAAGTGGGTACTTCACACTAGACAAGTCCTATACGAGAGGCTCGATCGAAAGAGAATAGGTAGTGGATTCTAACACAGGACCTTTTGATCCTATGCCTCCCACTCGACCAACTCGACTACTCCCTAGAGGGCGCTTCAATAATTATACAAAAATTGTTCAAATAAAATCATTAAAGATTAGATGTAATTTTTGTGCAATTAAGTCTTTTTTCTTACACAATTACAAATTTTATTCTCAATCTCTTCAAATTAGGAGAAGAAAGGACAATTAGATAGTTAATAATTAATAGTCTTTAATACTTACTAAATCTTTTTATTTTTAAAATATATTTTATTGTTAATGATATTAATAAATACAAATTATCACTAATAACCAGTAAATTAACCTTTTTTCAATAATTTATAGTTATAAAAAATTCAAATGAAACCATTAAATATTAGATATAATTTTTGTGAAATTATTAATTATTTTTCTTACAAAATTATAAACTTTGTTCGCAATCCTTCTAAATCTCTTAATATTAGAAGAAACACAGTTAATTTAACATGTTCGAATCATGTAAAACAAACTCTTTGTAAAAAAATACAAAGAGAAGATTGCATACATTAATGACCTTCACTAGATCCTCGCAAAATAGAGAGCCTTGTGCACTGAGTACGTTGATGTTTTGACAGTGATATTTTTTATTAATTAAACATCTTTAGTAGTCATTATTAAAAAATATTTCCAATATTAATATATTTATAATATTAATAACTACCAAGATTTACTAATCAACCAACATCTAATTTGTTTTCCAAAAATAAGAAAAAAGAAAATGCTTGAAAATGATGCTACATTAATGCCACTCTCTCCTTGTCGAGAGAAGACCTAAGACTAGAAGATGACATGAAACCCACCAATAAATTGTGGTCTCAAGCAAGCAGAAACGTTCACCTTTTCACCTCAAAAGGTGCCTGATCAGACCACCCCCCCTAATATTTAGTCTGTGAGGTCATCATCATCGTCATCACAGTGACAGGAACTTCTGTACCAGTCAGTATATATACAATCCTAAAAAACACCACCAAGATAGGTTATGGAGAATAATAATAACAATAATAAAGCTCTACTTTTGGATGTTTCTTCTTTTCTTCTTGTTGAAGGTAGTGCAGACTCTGAGGCAGATCATGTCAATATGGCCTGCGACGGCTGCGACGGCGGCGACGATGATGATGCTGAGTCTTGCAGTTGTGGTGACACAACTTGTCAGCTTCAAGTCGTTGCTTGTTATGATGATGAAGAAGAAGAAGATTGTTGCAGCAGTAGCTTCAATGGTGCAACTTGGGAACCAATATGGAGTAATAATACCTGCAAGATGTGGCTAAGAGAAGCATCGTCAATGGAGGTCATGGCAAGTGATGATGATCAGAGAAATAACTGTGCAGAGAAACCAAAGTTTGGGTTTAAACTGAGTAGGGAAGCCATGGATGAAATGGAGGACAGGCTCTTCTGGGAGGCTTGCATTGCAATAGGGTACCCTTGAGTTTGCCCTTTTTTAATTAGAATTTTTATTATCTTGTTTATAGTTAATTGTGTGTAATTAACTTATTGTATAATTAAAATTCTAATAAATAAAGAGATTATTTAGTTAATTATTTAATTTTTTAACTATATACAAGAATTTCTTATTATATATATATGTTAATTAAGTTTAAATAATTTTAAATATAATCGAAAACACTATGTATAAGACATCCTACTTTGCAAGGATATGGAGAGGGTCATAATATATGCAGTCTTTCCTTTGTATTTTTATAAATAAATTATTTTTATGAGTTGAACCTGCGATCTTATAGTCACGAAGGAACAACTTTATCGGTTGCTTTAAAGCTCACCCTCTTTTATTAGTTAAGAGTGTTTATAAAAAACAAAAACATATTAAAAATAGTTTGAAATCAATTTTTATTTAGGTTTTTTATTTCAATTTAAGTTATTTCACTCCTCTTGTAATATAAAAAAATCAAATAAAAATCCTTTGTTGCTTATCAATACAAATTCTTTATTATTCACATATATTGACAATATATAATTTATTTTAAGTAACTAAAATGATAATTAAATTATTTTTAAACATAAGTTTTAACTTTATTACTTTTTTTTAACGATGTAAAATGATTTATTATAGGAATTGATGTCAAAATTTTTGAACTTAAAATATAATTTTCCCGAAATATATAAATACATGTCTTAATTAATTATTTGTTCTAATTAGAGATGTTTGGTCGCTCTCACGAGAGCTATGGTGAATATAAAAATAAATATATTGTTATTAATGTAAAAGTTTGAATTTAGGGTTGTATTTTATTGCTTGAGTTGTCACTTTCAAGTTACATAGATTAGATTTACTTTAAAAAAAAAACGGAAAGATATGTGGTTATTATCCTTTGAATGAGTACAAAGTAAACTTCTAGATTGATGCAATAACCTGTAAAATATGTTAATCGGATACTTTGCACTAAGTAAATCTTGTATAATAGGTTCGATCGAGAAAGCGTAAATAAAAAATTTAAACACAGGATCTTTTAATCTCATACCTCCCTCTTTACCAACTTGACAGTCCCATAAAAGACTAGATTTACAAGTCTACATGTAATAATGTTCTTTTGATATAAATAAGACATCTAATCATTAGTAGTGGGTATAAATTACGTATTTTAAACAAATTACTTTACGAATGAGCCATTCAAAATTGAGGAATAGATTTGATGTGATTGACGCTTATGAACTTCAATTTTCCTTTACTTTTGATTAACAATATTCTTTAAAGTTATGTTAAAGTTAACATTCAATTCAATCACTTCAATTAGAAGGATCGTGGAGATCGAATCGGCTTCAAGGCTTGGACTCCGCTATAATTAAGTTTTGTTTTTAACTACTGCATGGAAGATCGGTGGATGCAACTAATTAATCTCCTATGCACCAGAAACATAGCCTGTAATCTAATCAATTTATAAGTTCTTCCTTTCCAAGTTTTTCAAAGATTCGGTGTTAGGAGGGACCGTTCAAACTTTTTATACCCACCATGACAGCTAGAAGAATAACTTATATCTGTTACAGATAATAGTTTACTGTATTATCAGGTCATGTCCATGCAGATTTAGGCATCAGAAGGTCACGGCTTGCTTGTATATACCGATCTCGGAGCTAAGTCGTTGTGTTTAGATTCTAACTAACACATTAAAAAATTTCAGGAACAGTTTAGTTATGTCTGAAAAGTGATATATTGAAAGCAAGAGTCAACTCGAATACCAACTTGATCAATATTCTATGTTCTGCTTCTGCAATGAGTGATGCATTCTAATGGGAGAAGAAAACCCTTTTTTTTGGCCTCATTATCTTCTATATAAGAACGCACAGTTCAAAGGTAATCACTGTCAAAGCGAGAATGAGGAGTAGTAGGCTAAGTTTCTTGTTCATGGGGTTGATGTTTGGACTGATCGGAGTTGGCCATGGAGGGGAGCTGAGGAAAAAGTTCTATAAAGACACTTGTCCTCAGGCTGAGGAAATTGTGAAGCAAATCACTTGGAGACGTGTTTCTGGCAATCCGCAATTGCCTGCTAAGTTGCTGAGAATGCATTTCCATGATTGTTTTGTTAGGGTAAAGCCTGATTCTACATCAACAATGTTATTCTTCTTTTTTTTTTTCACTTTATGATCAGTTAATATCATGATTTGTTTCAGGGTTGTGATGCATCAGTATTGCTGGATTCTACTGCAAATAACTCTGCAGAAAAAGCTGCAGTTCCAAACCAATCTCTGTCAGGATTTGATGTTATAGATGAAGTGAAGACCCAATTGGAAAAGACATGTCCAGGGACTGTTTCTTGTGCAGATATCGTTGCATTAGCTGCTAGAGACTCAGTTTCCTTCCAAGTAAGCTCTTAACTAACCAGAATGTTGAAACAATTTCCTGTTGTTTTCTATCAGAAGTGACCAAATGCGAGAATTTTGGATTATCAGTTTGACAGGTCAATGTGGGAAGTGTTAACTGGAAGAAGAGATGGGAAGGTGTCGAGAGCTTCAGAGGCACTAGCCAACATCCCTTCACCTTTCTTCAACTTCACTATGCTGAAACAATCATTTGCCAACAAAAGCCTCACTGTTCACGATCTAGTCGTTTTATCCGGTAAGTTAGATATGCTTAGACATCAAGATAATGATTTAAATAGGCTTGGGGAAAAGAAATCCCAAGCCCAAGTCTCACCAGGTAAAACTGGGTTCGAATTTTAACCAATTTGACCAAACTTAACCCAGAATCAATAAACAAAATCCAATTTATCTAGATTTAAGGTTGGGCTCAAGCTTGATAAAAATGTTCAGGTTTCAGGTTGGTGTTGAACTTTAGGAATCCAATCAACCCAACTTGATCCGATCTGAACTAGACTCAAAGTGAAAACCTGATCAAGTTTAGGGGCTGGATTCAAGGCTATAAAATATTTAAATATGAGCCTGACCCAACTTATTGTCAACTCGAAATTAATGAAATCTTTTCTTTGCAAATCTAAGATGTGAATATTCAATTGATCAGGTGGGCACACCATTGGAGTAGGGCATTGCAATTTCTTCAGCAACAGGATCTACAACTTCACAGGAAAAGGAGATTCGGATCCTTCACTAAGCTCAGCTTATCTTTCTTTCCTGAAAACTAAATGCAGGAACCTGTCAGACAACACAACCACGGTTCCAGTGGATCCTGGAACCCCTCTATCCTTCGACAATAGTTACTATTCGAACCTGAATTCAAACCAAGGCCTCTTCCAATCGGATGCAGCTCTTCTCAACGACAAGGGCTCTTCCAACATTGTTAATGAGTTGCTTGATCCTAAAAAGTTTTTGCAGGAATTCGCTCAATCCATGAAAAGATTAGGAGCTGTAGAAGTTCTTACTGGCAATGATGGGGAGATCAGGAAGAAGTGTAATGTGTTGAATTCTTGATGATTCAGGACCTAATAATTGTTTGGATTTCTGAAGATTTGTTTTTGGTTGTGTTGCTATTATGTAAAAGTTTTAATTCTTTTTAAATTAAGCAAATTTGTATTGTAAATTTATTTGTTTGCTCTTAATTATTAAATTCGTCCACTTCAATTTTTTAAGATGTTGATCAATTTTTCTTTAAAAAGTTCTATATGAGACATCGTTTGACAACTTAAGTCAAATCAGTCTGAATTCAAATATCATCCAAAGTTACGTTATCTTAAGAAAATTTCTAAAATGATATCGTTTTAATCTTAAATTTAATAATTTGTCGTAATTGGACAAGTCCGACAAAGATTATTAAGTCCAAATTTAAATCTAATCAAGTCTAAATACTCGAGCTTAACAAAATTAAGATTATTCCATTGACTTTAAATTAAGACGAATCCAATTAAATCATACTTTAACTAATGCATCATCTCTAACAATAATGGAATAATTATAATGTGGCCAATCTTTCTAAGAAGAAGATACGGAAGAATTTCAATAGCTTCCAAAACTTACATCAAATCTTCTATTTCAGTTACTCTGTTTCAATCTTATTTTATTAAATTTTACCCGTATAATTATGTGACGTCTACATAAATGTGTGGATGAGATTTAATGAAACATGATAAGAACATCATAACTGGTACATGAGACCTGATTTTTAAAGCTTTACCGTTTAATTTTTTGATATTTTATTTTCACGAATTTAATTTTTTGTTTATGCCATAAGTTGACGTTCAAAATGTTGTGTGCTACTGATTAAAAATCTTATTGTGTATTTAGATCTTATTATGTTCTTGTTATGATAGACACAATAACTTATAAAAATTAGGATAAATGTGGAAATAAGATTTAAATATAATATATTTTGTCTTGGAGTAATTGGTAAAAGTCGCTCTTTAATGACTAAAAGATCACAGGTTTGAATTACAGAAATAGACTTTTTACAAAAAGTATAAGGGAAAGGTTGCGTACGTCAATGTCCATTCTAAAAGTGAGGAGCCTTGAACACTTACGCAGTGTTTGGTTGCTGTCCCCGTGGGTGGGGACAGATGACAAGGACACAAAAGTCCTGTCTCCCAACGTATTTGATTGTTGTCCCCACTCAATCTTGTCCCGACTCCGGGGACAGAGACATGAAAATCTTGTCTTCCTCGTGACTGTGGCATAAAAAATAGGGGACGGAGACATAAACCAACCAGATATGTGAAATGTCCAAAATGCCCTT
>JANIIA010000192.1:86265640-86277409 GCA_027478495.1 Erythroxylum alaternifolium | reverse complement strand
ATAAATAATAAAATATTAAATTAAAATAAGAAAAATATAAATAAAATAAATTTAATAAATAAAATATTTCATAAAAAATATATTATTACCTAAAGAGAATGAAGAAGACGATACGTTAGACTTGCTTTCTATTAGTTGAGGGTCTAATAAAAAATAATAATTATCATAAGGTTATTAATGAAAAGTAGAATTTCTACCGCAGAAGCACTTTCTTACTGCAACCCTCTTTCTACTTATTGATTTTTGCTGTGACACCACACTTTCCTCTAACCTCCAATTGTACGCCGGTAGATCTAAACATGTGACTGCGATAAATAAATACTTATCCCTACTGCATAGCAGATTTAAACGCAACCTTGGTACGTTGAATCCTGTATCTCAATAGGGTCAGCCATTTAATTATCTTTTTCTAAATGCCAAATCAAATTCTAAAGTTTATATTTTATCTACTAAAAGACTTAATTTACCACAATTATAAAATATAAATTACAAATAAATAACAAGAGTTTTGTAACATCATTGCTCAATCTTAAAAGGGATTTGATATCGTCATGAAAAATGGCCTTACCATATAATTATTTTAGGCAAGTTGGAAAAAGTATTCCCACTTAAGGTAGAGTTTTGAGAAGTTTGAGGCTACTTTTTAGGTTGGAGTCTTGATTGTGAAGATATTTTTTATTTCACTTGAATTTAAGAAATTGACTCCTTAAATAATTTACTAAAATGTAAAAAAAAATATAAACTTCTTTTATGATTTTAATTTTTAAAAAAACTCATTCTTTTTCAGAAAAATTCATTTTCTTAAATTTAATTAGTCTAATTATGATGTTACCATGTCAATAATATTTGATTAGTCTAATTATGATGTTCATGTCGCCTATGTTTTATCTCTATGTTTTTAACTCAAATCCATCGCTATGCTTTTATCTTAAATCTATGAGAAATTTTTTTTTGAAAAAATGAAAACCAAAAGGATTTTTCCGATAATTTTAAATATTAGAAAATTTTTCTAACATTTTATAAATTATTCAAGAGTTTAGTTTTTTATCTTTTTATTAAAATTATGTAATTATATATTATTGTATATATATAACAATTTATTTAATATGTAACGGTTGTGAACTCCACTTTTGTTAAAAAAGAAAACAGAAGAAGTTGAGATTGATTATAGTTATTGGACACTACTGTTTATTTTATTTTAGCAGCCAATTCCAGCCTGTGGAAATGACAAAAACAAGGTTTCTTTTGGCCCTTTTGTCCGTGAAAAAGAGATTGTACTTAGGAAAAGGACAAGCAAAAAATCAGACTCTATTCATGTGCATTTCCCTTAAATTGGGGTCTTTTTACAAACTAAAAGATTAGATGTAAAACCAAAAAATTCAGAAAACAAAACTTTAAAATTAAATTTAGTGGAAATTAACAGTCTCTCTACTAGTTAGAGATAAAGCTGCATATTATTAGATCTTTTCAGACCTTACGTTTTAGCAGGATTTTTTCTGGGTGTTAATGTTGGAAGTAAAATTTTATTAATCTTCATTAAATTTATTATTTTCCAAAAAATTGTGTTTGTTTGTGTTATATAATAGTTAGTATAGGATGGTATATATGTATATGTAATTTACTTTTTCATTTGATTTTTTATTTTTATTTATTTTTTAAAAAAGATATTCATATATGTTTTTTATTTCATTTTCTTTTATAAAAATTTTTAGGTAGCAAGCTGTGTTGTTAATAACTAATTAATTAGCTGAAATGCTCAATTAATGCAAAATGTCAATGTCAAAGTCAAAATTAAAGTAAGCAAACCTCAATAAGGTTTTCCTCTTTGCGAGGATATAAAGAAGGGATATCAATTGTATGCAATCTTTCATTTGCATTTTTCTAAAGAAATTATTTTCATAACTTACATTGCAACTTTGAGATATGAACAAAAGAACAAATTAATATCTCTTTGGACGAAAGCCATCCTAAGATTGAGGAAAAGGCAAAAATTACTATCCCTGACAGGCCCAATTTGACCCGACTTCGAGTTGAGTTTGAAACTTTTTTTTACAAAAAAGTTGAGTTTCAAGTTAGACTCAAACTTGAGTTGTCTTATTTAGTCTGACTTGAAACCTAAAATCTTTTAATAAAATAACATTGCTTTTAATTTTTCAAATTTAAAAAAATAAATATTTAATCAATCTTAGTCCAAATTAGACCCAATCAAACTAGAACTTTGACTTTATGAGGAGTTCGAGCTCGAACACAAATTTTTGGATCAAGTTTAGACTCCTGTTACTAAGCTTATGAACTTTAAATTAATCTTTTGAATCTGAATTAGTCTAAAATATCATCAATTTTAATTTAATTTATTATCTTTAAATTATTTGAAAGTAACTCTTTATTGAACTTCCTAATATTTTACGTTTTGACGAGATTTACATTTGGTTGTTATTGTTGTCGTCCTCGGACCATACTAGTTTGGACCCTATTGCCACGTCTACTCTTCACCAAGGACTCGAAACTAAGAATTTGTTTGCCTATAAAAAGCGAAAGATTGCTGTTCCGACCGTGGTCTTTGTAGTTCTTCTTAGTGCTTATTCACTGACAATGACGAGCAGACATGTCATTGTTTGCTGCTTCTTGTTTTACCTTGTTTGTCCGGGAATTGTTGGTTGCAATGGGCAGTGGCTGAGTAGAGAGTTCTACGAGTTCACTTGTCCAGGAGTGGAGAGGTTTGTAAGGGACTTCACCTGGAGCAAAGTTCAATATGACCCTACTTTGCCTGCTAAATTGCTTCGTATGCATTTCCATGATTGTTTTGTGAGGGTACGTAAAGTGATGTCTAGTTGTACGGATTATCTTTGGTCTAGTTTCATATCCGAATCTTTAACGGAGTTATAAATGGCAGGGATGCGATGCTTCGTTGCTGATAGACAGGATTGGAAGTACACAAGCTGAGAAAGACGCCGTGCCTAATCTGACAGTATCAGGTTATGAGGTGATTGATGAACTTAAGGCTAAGATCGAGCAAGTTTGTCCTGGAATTGTCTCGTGTGCTGATATTCTGTCCTTGGCTGCTCGTGATGCTGCTTCCTATCAGGTGAGTTGATAATGATCCCGATCCAGTTTTAGGCTGTTTTTTCTTTTAGTTTTTTAGTTAAAATTGTCAGGTTCAGACTCGGCTCGAAACCTATCTTTTTAACGCTTAGGTTTAACTTGAAATTCAATCAAATTCAAACAAAAAATTTTCAGGTTAAACCCAACTCGATCTTATTTATTATCCTTAATCAAACAAATATATCGTCATATATTATTATTATCATCGTCGTCGCACCTAATCCGAAATTCTGTAATAAAGCAAAATTTGGAGAAATCTGGTAGTACACAGTTTTATTTTTTCAAATTAGAGAGATTACTTCTAGTAGACCCACATATAAATGTGACAATGAAAAAAATGATGCTGATTAAAAGAGTAAATTTGTAAAATTGATATGCTAAAAAAGTATGTAAATAAAATTAAAATAAATAAATAAATAAATAGAATAAAAAAGAATAAAAGAAAAAGTTGATATATCAAGTTATTAAAAAAATTCTAATGGACTTACCTTATACTGGTAGGCGTAAAGTTATTAAGTGAAATATCACAAAAATTAGATAAGCGAAAGATAAAATGTACCTGATGAATGTATTCTCACTTAAAGGCCAAAAAGATGCAAATTGTCATACCTTTCTTAATGCGGCACGTATCATGTTGTAGCTAAATAGGATATTGTGAGAAGTTGTCGTTTTTAACATTTTAAAAATTGGACTGAAAATTGAACTAATAGATCAAGAAGTTAAGATTTAAAAGATTCAATTAGTATTAAAATATCTTATAATCAATTAACATTAAATAAAATTTAAAATTTAAAATATAATTGAGAGAGTGTTTTTATAAATAAGAAATTTTAAATTTTAATTAAAAATAATTAATTTTATTTATAAAAAGTTATTAATTTATAAAAAAATAACCTATTAATTAATAAATTAATCATTTTTAATAACAAAAATTATTAAATTATATCAAAACCCAAATAAAAATGATAGACAATTTAAATTTTGTATGATGAGGCCGATCGAATGAATTGAATTTTTTAATCATCGCGAACCAAAACTGAGTATACTGTATGCATTGTGAGTTGCAGTTCAGGAGGCCATTGTGGGAGGTTCTTACAGGAAGAAGAGATGGTCGCGTTTCTCTTGCATCTGATGCAATCCAAAACATTCCTTCTCCGTTCTCCAACTTCACCTCTCTGATGCAAATTTTCTTCAGGAAAGGTCTCAACCTCAACGATCTCGTGGCACTCTCAGGTAACAAACTTCACCGGAATTTGTACGATACGATCAAACGGTTTCCAAATTTCAAACCAAACTAGCCTCGTATCGTGCATGCAGGTGCACACACCATTGGCGTTTCTCGGAACTGTTCAAATTTCGCAGCTAGGCTTTACAACTTCACAGGAAGAGGAGACCCCGATCCGTCACTAGATCCATTTTATGCGCAGTTCCTGAGAACAAGGTGTCCCAATCCAATAAACTTTCCGCAGACGGAGATAGAAATGGACCCTGGAAGCTCACTTTCATTTGA
This sequence comes from Erythroxylum alaternifolium, assembly GCA_027478495.1. NCBI lineage: Eukaryota > Viridiplantae > Streptophyta > Magnoliopsida > Malpighiales > Erythroxylaceae > Erythroxylum > Erythroxylum alaternifolium. The sequence goes on along the minus strand of JANIIA010000192.1, from coordinate 86,272,797 downwards.
TACTAAGTACTTCAACAACCTTCTCCAGAACAGAGGTCTGTTTCAGTCTGATGCTGCATTGCTGAGTGATGGATACTCGACCGCCATTGTCAGGCGGCTTCAGAGGTCGAATGTGTTCTTTATGGAGTTCGCTAGGTCAATGAAGAAGATGAGCACCATTGATGTGCTCACCGGAAGCGCGGGAGAGATTAGGAGGAACTGTCGTGTGGTTAATTAATGTCCATTTTAATCATACTTTTTTAAAAATCATTTTGAGTTATTTTTCTTTGGAAATCCTTTTATTAAAATAATAAGAAATTGAGTATTTATTAACTTTAGATATTAGATAAAACAAGTAAGCTTGAATTTTTATCAAATAATTTATTTCTAGATTCCAAATTTTAATATTTATTTTTAAAAAATCATTATATGATGTTGCAAACAAGTTTTGAAAAAAATATTATGCTTCATATTAATTAAAGGATAATACTAGTAACTTTAAAAAAATCTTTATCTTTAAAATTTTTTAAAAAGTTTTCTATATTTTTCAATTTTTTAAAAAAATTGTTTGGTTAAAAAATAACATATAGAATTGGCAAAAAAGTTCGATTCAGTCCAATTCGGTCCGAACTTAATATACTTGACTTGAGTTTAGAGTCATGTTCGACTATTTTTAATAAAAAAATTAGATTTCGAATTTAGTTTAAATTCAAATTTCATTATCTAACCGAGACTGAAATCTGAACCTCTATTACTAATTTTGTCAAAGTTAGGACCAAATTATTTGGTTTTGAAAAAAAATTTGGACCAAACTCAATTATAGGGAATTGAGTTTGGCCCGAACCACCTCACTCTAGTATCATCCTTGATAATATAATTAGAACACATGAACCAATTAAATATTATTGACATAATAATCAATCTTAAATTTGATTTAAACTAATTACAGCCTTTTTATTAAAGTAAGGATAAGGCTACGTATTATTAAACTTTTTTAAACTCTGCTTTATTGCGAAATTTTAAACTTTGTGACGCGATAGCGAAGAATCTCGACTAGATTTAATAATTGTTTTTAATTACCTTTTTATCTTTTGTAAAGTACTTGTCCCATTATCCTTTTTTAACTTTTTAAATAAGTATAGCTTTTGAACATAATTCGATTCGGTCAAACTTTGAATTACTTAGACCCTGTTCAAGCTAGAGTTTAGGTCTCGGGCTCAATCATAGCGACCAATCCTGACTTAATTTTTTATTATCTTTAAACATCGTACATGAACTAATTAAATATTATTAACATGATTAATTTAATTTTTATCTTACACTTGATTTAAATCTAACTTAAATTAATAGTTATTTTTCAATCTTCTTTAACTTTTTTTTTATTCTTGTCTCCAATATATACAATTTACACAATTCCATTTGTTGGGATTGACATTATGAGCCTAGGTGTTGCTAAGTGGTTTCCTCTTCTGGAATGCACCAACGTGGAACCTAAGCTGACTTAGTTATCCATTCACAATCACACCGCCCCACATTCATTGAGTGGAGTAGGATTGGAAGTCGGCAGATCTTGAAAAGGTTGTCCCTTTTCTTATCCCCAGCCGATCTATACCTGACGCGACATATTCCTGGTACGAGGATTGACGATTTGGCAGTGTGAATCAGGATTCTGAACTTTTAACTTTTGAAAAGAATCGTTGGTTTTGACAAGCTTGCATTTTGACTCTGAATCATTGACACAGTTTATTTAGTACATATCAAAGAAGACTTGATCTGACACCAGGTGTTTGTGAAAATGTTTTACTTGCCAGGTGAGTTGGAAACAAGATGATGAAGCCACAATTTTTAAGATCTTTGAATTTCATAACTCAGAAGCTTCTCAACTTTGGCAAGATTACATATTTTTTCTACTGATGACCTGACCAGAGCTAGAGATGGATCCATTACAAAGAAACTAAGGAACCAACACTATATTTTTACATGGTGAAAAGAACGATCACGGTTAGAAATATCGTACATTGTGGTCGGAAGCTGAGACCAGGATGTTCCTGCTATCTTCTATGTCAGTATTTGCAGAGCCTCTCTCTTTTGTCCTAGTATGTTAAACACTGTGGCTGCAATGTGGGATGGTGTGAGACCAGCTTGCATTGTTTGATCAGCTGGGGATCCATGGTCGATATACATGTCGGGAAGTACAAGCGGTCGCCACTGCAAATAAGGACCAAATTCTTTTAAGTAATCCGAATTTGGACAAGCACTTTAACTTCAATTCAGTTCATCTCAATGTGTCAATGAACGAGTGCTTTAGCTTCAATCATCATAAAGACATTCTAAAGTTTCAATGAGTTTTTGTGTTATTAAGTAAACGTGCAAGTGCTAATGTGAAAAGTAACTTGGATCAGTACCTTGAGTTTTCCGTCAAGAAGACCATCCAAGGCAAGAAATTGAGCAACATGCGAACCGAAGCCACCAATTGATCCTTCTTCCACTGTGATCAAGACTTCATGTGATTTTGCTAAACTGCGAATAAGCGCATGATCCAATGGTTTACAGAACCGAGCATCGGCAACCGTTAGACGTAAGCCGTGTGGTTCGACTAATGAAGCAGCAGCCAAACAGTTCTGCACTGCAGCCCCATATCCCAGCAATGCCACTCTTTCTCCTTCAATTAAGATCCTGCCCCTTCCAACCTGAGGGGAAATACCAGGTCTTATGGATTACATTGGAACTTTCTGACAAATACCTGATAAGAACATGACAAGAACTTTACCTCAAGAGGAGCACCTTTGTTTCCTGGTGGCAGAGGAACACCTATACCATTTCCTCTAGGGTAACGGAAACAGCTTGGACGATCATCGATTGCAGCAGCAGTGGCAACCATGTGAAAAAGCTCTGCCTCATCTGAAGGAGCCATCACCACCATGTTTGGGAGACATGCCATAAAAGTGACATCAAAAGCTCCACAATGAGTTGGGCCATCAGCTCCAACTAACCCAGCTCTGTCCATTGCAAATCTTACTGGCAGTTTCTGCAAATCTACATCGTGGACTACCTGCGGTTTTCACCAAGTAGACCTTTGTCAGAGAATCTAAACAGAGTTATGGATAAATATTTCTCCTGTTATCTTTACCTGGTCGTAAGCTCTCTGTAGGAAAGACGAGTAGATTGCACAAAAAGGCTTAAGGCCTTCACAAGCTAGTCCAGCGGCAAAAGTAACAGCGTGCTGTTCTGCTATTCCGACGTCGAAGCATCTTGTGGGAAAACGGCGAAGGAAGAGGTTCAGTCCCGTTCCTCCTCCCATTGCAGCATGAATTGCAACAATATCTTTGTCCACTTCTGCTTCTGCAATTAAAGCCTCAGCAAAGTATGTTGTATAAGATTGTGTATTAGCAGCACCCTTGAATTGCTTTCCTGTAGCAGGATCAAATTTCGTCACCCCTGCAAAATAAAAAAGGCTACAATCAATCTTATGATAGTAAGCAGTTCTTTGCGCTGCTATATACACAAAAATCACATAACTTTTGCAAATATCTCACTTAAATATACCATGGTACTTGTCTGCTGCTCTCTCAGCATACGGATATCCCCGGCCTTTCTCGGTAACAACATGGATCAATACTGGACCTGTTGTCTTGGTACTCTTAACTTCATTGAGAATGGCAACAAGATCATCTATGTTGTGACCATCAACAGGACCAATATAGTAGAGTCCAAGCTCTTCAAAAAGAGTTGAACCAGAACCACTGATCATACCACGAGCATATTCATCCACCTTTGCTGCCAATTCATGCATCGGTCCACCAATTTGTTTTGTAACTCCCTGAAATTCTCACAAAAACCAGTTTTAGATTCCATTTCAATGTGTAAACCACCCATCCCCCAACCCCTCTCTTTCTCTCTCTGTTCCTATATATACTTACCTTAGCAACCTCTCTGAGTTCTCTAAGAGGCCTGCTAGACTGCAATCTACTAAGAGCACTGCTTAGAGCTCCTACTGGTGGAACTGGTCCATCTAGAGTTGCAGTTGGTAAAGAAACCTGTTTGTTGTCATTAAGAATAACAATCATATCAGAGTCAAGATAACCCGCATTGTTCATAGCTTCATAAGCTTGTCCTGCTGTCATTGCACCGTCACCGATAACTGCAACAACGTTGTTGTTTCTTCCTTTCAAATCTCTCCCTACAGCCATTCCTGTCAAGAAGATGATACATAATCTGTCATTACCACATAAAAATTTTTCATATCAGAAAACCAATTGAACAATTCCCACATCGAAATCAAGTTTCCAAAGCAGCACTCTTCAACTGTTTTGGAAGTTAAAACATTCTTCTTCATGAAAACATACTCTAAACAGAACTCCGGTATCCAAAATGAATTTGTTCGGGTTTAAGCTGTGCTAATTCAAGTCAAAAAGCATTCAATAGCTGCAAACTGAGTTGTGAAATGTATATAATCCATTCACTCATACAGTTAATAACTAAAACCTATCGTGTTGAAAATGAAGCAGATCAGTACCCAAGCCTGCAGAAATGGTGGTAGAGCTATGACCAGCACCAAAGCAATCATATTCACTTTCGGATCGTTTCGTAAAACCCGATATCCCTTTTGTCTGCCTGAGTGTTTGCATCTTGTCTCTTCTCCCAGTCAAAATTTTATGTGGATAGGACTGCAAAAAACATAGGTAGAATCTAACAGTAAGAAACAAGCATTCCTAAACAGTATCTTCTCCTTAATTCTGGGAAAACCTTAGTTCGTTAGCATAGAAGCAGAACTGGGAAACTAACCTGATGACCAACATCCCAAAGAATCCTATCTTTAGGGGCATTGAAAACGTAGTGAAGAGCCACCGTGAGTTCAACCACACCAAGGCTAGACCCTAAGTGCCCCCCTGTTCTTGAAACGTTAAAGATAACTTCTGCCCGGAGCTCGTCTACTAGTTGCTTCAACTCCTGTTTATATTGACATAAAATGACCTCCATCACTATGTATCCTCAAAAAACCATAAGAAAATCACGATTCCTTTTCGACTATGGGACTGTTCATGTACCTTGACTGATAGATTCTTCATATGAATTGGGTAGTTTATGGTGTCCAAGAGAGGTGTTGGTGGCCTTTGAGAGTGATACTCTCCTCTCTCAGATAATGATGCGCAAATCCCACCAGCCCTTTTCTTAACCTGAACCAAAACAAGAACACAAAACAGTCTCAAGAAACGATGATATTGTACAATCCTGTGTTTCACAATGACATGTACTTTGTTTCTGTTCACAATACAGAATGTACACAAACACATAAACGTTAAAACCCGATTGACCTTGTTCAAATACTGGCATGGCAGATCCATTCCCCACGTGAAATAAGAAGTCAAAGACGCGTGCTTCTGGGAGTCCAAGCTTGTGATCCCATAAACACGAGCAGGAAATGACAATGGACAGAGAGCCATTGCAGTGGAGACGACGAAACTAAAGAATGAAAGAGTTCCAAACCCGTGAGACACACTATACTCGAAGAACAAGAACAACCCAAAAGCTGAAACTTTTAAGTTCTAGAGAAGAATTTGCAAGTGGGTCTGAAATCCCACTAATGAAGTTAAGTGTTATGGAAGTAAACTAGTAAAAAAAAATGGTGGTAGTGGAGAGTTGCAGAGAGAATAAGTGATGACGAGGATGGTGTGTGTGTCCAAAGTGTGAGTGCCTTAACAGCTAAATAGCGTTCATGGCTATGGCGGTCACATTCCAATTGGGCCACGTCATCAGAAATCCTAAAAGGATAATAAAAAGAGATACAGATAGAGAGATAGATCCATTGCACCACCTTTACAAACACTTCTTGTTTTCTCACAAATTTGCAATGTTTTAACTTTACAAACTTTTTTTAATTTGTAATGTTTTAAAAATTAAATTTAAAAATTAAACCAATATATTTTAATATTTAAAAATTTTAATTGATATTACACCGTTATAAAATTAATTAAAAATTAATAATTGATTAAAACTGATTATCTTAAATATAAATTAATTAATTAATTTTAATTTATAAAATTGATTAATTCATTAAAATTGACTAATTAATTAATTAATTAATTGATCGATTTTTTACCACAAGAGTTATTAAAATAAATCAAATCAAAAGACTAAAATTTGAATAGAAAAATTAGGTGGTTTAAAATTTTTATAATTAAATCAATCGAACAAATTTAATATTTTAATTATCTCAAATTTGTCAAATTAAGGATTATTTTGGCATAATATTCCATTATCCAATTGAATAACACATTATCCAATTGGATAACGTGAAGTAATTTGATAAATAATTAAAAAGTTACATATGAATTTGTATACAATGAGAAGAAAAACAAATAATTGACAGAGAGTTTGGATTGACACGTGACATACATCACTTACTCTCTTAGAGACAATTGCGGCTCTAAACGTGGCACACACTTGCACCTTACGAGATGAACAGAACACGTAAGATATAAATAGAATTACTATTCATAAGGTTTGTTCGGCTTCGACCTTAAATAATATATATATAATAAACCTAGCAAACAACGAATTGCATTAATAATTAACTGATCATCAATAAATAATATCAACTGATTATTAAAAATATTTAATAAAATTAGTTATTTAATATTAATTATTGATGTATAAAATAAATTATGAAAGTATGATTTAAAAAATTATAAAATTCCCTATCTTTATTACCACCACTGGAGGCTCCATGGTTTGGAAAAGCATCAAAACTATCTGGCCCTCCGTGCTAAAGGACATGAACTGGATGATCTGCGACGAGTCTCAGCCGCGATTCTGGACAGACCCTTGGGTTATGAACTTGGGGCCCTTTCTACCACATGCTATTACTCCAATTCTACAATCTGACCTTGACCTACGGGTTCAACACTTCGTTAATAACACAAGTAATTGGAAGTGGAATGCGGTCTAAACCTTGCTCCCCTCCCATATCTATATGTCCATTGCGAGAACCTTCTCTCCTAAGCCCTAACTAGGAACAGACAAGCCCATATGGGGCCCTTCGACTACTGGGCGATATAACATTGCCTCGGCTTATGCTATGATCATGGAACACTCCACCTATACTTCATGTAACATTTGGAAGCCCATATGGCACTAGCCCGGACCCTAACGTATTCATTCCTTCCTATGGCTTCTTA
>JANIIA010000192.1:86183704-86198183 GCA_027478495.1 Erythroxylum alaternifolium | reverse complement strand
AATAGACCGGGTTGGGTTCAAGCCCGCCTAAATCTGAGTTTGACTCAAAATTTTATAGTTGGACTTCACTCAAAGCTTCGTTGAGCTTGATCGGGCTCAACTTAAGCCTGATTTAATATATTTTTAATTTTAAAAAATAAAAATACTATTTTATTGAAACTAAATTTTGCCTGAAGCTTGAAATGGATTGAACCAACCCTAATCTTTTTGCTTAAAGTTCATTTGTTCTCTTAAATTCTTTTTAAACATTAGAGATTTAAGTTTATTATGAAATTTACTCTTTATTAAGAAAAGATAAAATGACAAAATGATATTATAATATTTGTGTTCAGTGAAGTGACGCTACTAAAAATAATTTTAGTAATATAAATGATAAATTTTAAAAAATAAGAATCAAATTAAAAAAGATTTAAAATACAAGAATATAATGTACTGAAAATATATCATAATTACTTAATCATAACTTTAGAAATTCATTATAACAACTACACTTTGTTGTCATCAACACTTAATCGAAGTTTCGCTAAGAGGCAAAATTTAAAGAAGTTTGATAATATGCAAACGTACTTTTATTTAATAGAGACGTTATTTTTAATAGACCTCATACTTTTATTTAATAGAGACGTTGTTTCTGATAAACTCACATATAATGCGTTACGATGATATTATAAAAATTATAAATGGACGTGCATATATGAAAAAATAAGTAAATAATTAAATCAAATAAACATAAAAAGGTGATAAAAATAGTCAAAATAATTAAATACAAAAGTGCTAGAAATAAAAATAAAAATAAAAGTAGAATATGGGAAACTATTGTACTAAAAGTACCAATCTCTTGAAAAGGTTTATTTGGACCTTGTGTTTGACCAATTCTCCAATCATTCGTAATCTCCATGGTCTCTCGAACATGCTATTGACATGCCAACTTGTCTTCTGTTTTTAAATTTTATTATTAAAACATATATTAAGAATGCCAATTAAAATAATATAAAAAAAATAAAACCACGTTTTTGACCAAATAAAATAAAATAAATATGGATCTATGACCACATTTGTAGAGCTGTTCACACATGTTTTTGCTTAGACCATCAACACTAAACGATTAGGCAACCAAATCCAAATTTTGGACTTTTGAAAAATATTATAATCGTCTAACAAAAAGGGCACTTTTTGGTGGTCGAATCGGTGGAGTAAAAAATGCAGAGTTAAAAAGATCCTGTGTTTGAATCTCTCTATCTACGCTCTCTCGATTCAATCTATCGTATAGAACTTGTCTAGTGCGGAGTATCTGATTGACGAGATTTGCAGGCTATTGCATCAATCCAAGGATTTACCCAGTATACATCCAAAGAATAGCAATTACAGATTTCTCGGTTGCAAAGAAATAAAAAGTCTAACAAAAGGGTTTTTAATTTTTTCAACATGATCCTTTTTATCGTAATTGTGGGAAAATATGATCCTTTTTTTCCTATTTTTCGTCTTAATTTGTTTAAATCTAAATTCAGCTCAAGTTTTTATGGTATTGGATTTTATTTATTAATTTTGATTTAGTTAAGAAATTAGAATTAACGTTTTAAAAATTGAACAAAAATTTAAACTGATATGACAAAAAATTTAAAGTTTAAAATATTAAATTACTATTAAACTGTCATAAAATTAGCTAAAAATTGAATAAAATTAAAATTTTAAAATATGATTGGAAAAAAATTGTCCTTACTCATAAAAATTTTTGAAGTTTAATTGAAAAAGAGATTATTAAATAAAAATTAATTAATTAATTTTAGTTTATAAGAACTTATTAATTTATAAAAATTCATCAATTAATTAATAAACTGATAATTTTTTAACAACAAAAGTTATTAAAATAAATCGAACCGAAAAGTTAAAAACTAAATAAAAAAATTAACCGATTTATGATTGACTCGTTGAGTTTTCTAATCATTGGTTAGATTCTCTTAATCAAATTTAAACGTTAGTTAAATTAATTTTTTATCTATTAATTTGAAATTAAATTAAATAATCAAATTTCTTAGGTTTAATAAAATTAAATTTTATTCATTATTTTTTTTTTTGATAAGCATAAAAAGAAGAATGTTCAATAAGATATTAAGTTACCCTAACCCTTTACTCGATGAAATTAAAATTTGATCGTTAATTTAGGATCAATTCGAACTAATTTTGTAAAATTAAATTCAGTTTGAAGATTTGATTAACCTAAACTTAAATAATATTGTTATCACTAATTAATTTGAAATTAAAGATTATTCAACTTTATTATAGTTATTTTTTAAAATATAAAATTAATCTATTGTCCTAAATATTAGGAGTTTTGCTATTACGGTGGGATCAGATCTCACGTTTTAATTATAATATTTATGTCATATTTTATTATATCTCATTCATATAAATATTTATATGTATAATTTATATAAATATATAAATAAAATTTAATACTTAAAATTAAAGCGGAGCAACTGATGATTTGACCTGCGCTATGGTATGTTTGAGTAGGATCTGAGTCAGACCGGAGAACATGTCTAAATCACTGTACCTATACCTATCAATGCTTCCACGCACAAAAAAATTCTTCAAAACCAGACGAGGCAAGGCAAGTATTAGAGAAAGGCTGCCCTACCTGACCCACTTACAGCTCCTTGCTGACTCATCATCTCCTGTCTCTTAGTCATTACAATTTTGTCATTTTGCTCTTTAAAAAGCTTCATCACGAGATACTTTTTTTCTTTTTTATCTCTTTCCAATCATTCGCTGCCCAATTTTATGACTAATGTGCAAGATTTATAAATAATAAGTTCAATTATTTAAATAACTAATTTTAATTTTTTAACAGTAATAGACTTAAGTTTAATTTTTATTAGTAAATTTTACACTCTGTTTATATTAAAATTTTTAATATAACATTATAGTAGGTTTAGTCTGAATTATTAATTTTTTAGTTATTCGTCTAGATGTTTAGTTCTAACAGTCCAGTCCAGTTATCACTACATTTATTTAAGTGACAACTAGATGTTCAGTCTCTTTTACACTTAAGGAAGAGTGTTAAAGTATTTGATATTGACTAAATATAACAATGTTAAAAGGTTTATTATAAGTGGTAAGAGTTAATTATCCAAATGATTAGTTCTAGTCATTTTAACAATAATTAACCTAAGCTCAATTCTTATTAGTAGACTCTACATTCTGTTTATATTAAAAATTCTAATACTTTATTTGGATGCAATCCAAGTTGTTTAATTTTTGTGGGCTTTATTTATTGAATAGATAAATTTTTATAAAACAATGTTGAAACTCTAATTCCCAATTCTTCCTTTAAAAAGTTAAAATCACTGTAATTTTTAATTTTCTATTATTGGCAATGTTTGTTCATTTAGCTCATTATTGTGTAATTAAAGATATCAGTAAATCATACTTTTGAAGTGACCGGTAAAATTACTATTTTATAATTATAAAGTAATAGATTTAAGTTACAAAAATAATTTTTTTTATAAAAATAAAAAAAATGCTGTGTACAGTAGATAGGATGATAAAAGTAAATCACAATCATATTTAATCAATTATTTTAGAAAATGGGCTTTTACATTTACTTTTATGCTTCATATAAAGTTTATTAACAATAACAAGGACAACAAATAAAAATCTTGTTAACACACAGCGTCTAAACAAGTATAATAATGCACACAGTATTACCCATAACAAATAGATAAATTGTTTCATAATATTATTAATAATAATAATAAAACTACTAATCAAGATTTCCTTACGAGAACTACAAGGATTTCTTTACGAGAGATCCTTTATTTTTATTTTAGTATGTCAAAAAATTTTATTGCGAGTCATGTACTGATAAGTTCCAACATTGTCATATCATTTTTAATCACTTTCTTTCAATTCTTCTTAAGTTTTTTTTTTCTCTTACAGTCTTTAAGTATGATTTTCTTGCATCGTTCCACCAAGTCGATTTAGTGTCTTCTCTTAACGTATCCAAACTATCTAAGTTTTGTTTATCTTAATTTGTTAATAATATTAACTACCTTTAATTTGTCATTTACTATTATATTCACGCCTTATCTCTTCTAGTTAAGTTACACATCCAATAAAGTATTTTCATCTCCGTCACCATTAACTTATGATCATGCACGTAATTTTTATTAAAATTAACAAAATTAGTTTCATAATATTTTTTATATCAAAAGTACTAATTATCTATAAGTTGACAACACTAAATTCAGACATCGTTACAGAAAATGCCAAATCTACAGTTTCTACTGGAAAAAAAAAAACCACGTGGTAAGGCCAAAAAAGCTTGGAGGCAGGCAGGCAACTTGCCCAATTTGCCGGTAGCTGCCAAAATCTGTTCATAACTAATCAATGTCGTTTCAGGCACACCAGAGTCTGCAAATAGTCGTTTCGACTCGCGGTGGATAATAGTATGTTACCAATTATGAATTATTCCTTCTCTAAGCTATGTCCTTATAAGGCCATTATGGCTAAAAGAGTAATTTTATGTCATGTCAAATGGGAATGTTTATTTAAAAATTGTAAAGGTTAAAATATCTTTTGCTGATAAAAGTTTTTTAAATAATGATTTATCCTCATTTAATAGTAATAATAAATTTAAAATTGAATATTTTTTTAATTAAGTACCATAATTATAATTATAAATTGGACTTTAAAAAATAATAATAAATAGTCTGATATTAGATTTTTTATTAATGGAGTTAGACATGACAAGTTATTGTGGTAAGTTTCATGTAGACAACGAGTGTAATTAAATTTCTACATCAAACATTAATTTAATTAATGTTAAGAAAAACAAAAAATCATTTATTTTTTAGTTTCAACTTGTTTGGGAATTTTATTTTATTTTAAACGTTTTTAAAATTTTAATTAAATTAATATTTGACGTGAAAATTTAATTATACTTGACATCTAAGTGGAAATTATTATACCTAACATTGCAACTATATCAGTTTCGTTAATTGAGACTCTAGCGTCAGATTTTTTTTTGTAAAAAATTGAAAGTTTGAATATTTTATTGTCACTTTTTTAAATTCAAGTTATAATTATAAAATTAAGTAAAGTTTTTTAGTAATTAAATTATTTAATAAATAAATAATAAAATCATATGATAAGTTTGATTCAATTAACATTTGAAGTTTAATGTGTACCTTGATTTATTAATGTGAAAACACAACCCTTTACCACTATTTGAATTTAAAACTTTTAAATTAGTAGGAGTATAAAGAGCAAGCTTTACTAATTAGTGATTGGCTATAAGCTTAGCAATGAATTAAGTCAGTCACGTTTTATGTTCGAATTGGACTCGACTTAAAGCTTGATTAGATCCAAAACTCACGACTTAAGTCCAATTTCAATCGGGTTTCAATAGCTTGTAATCCAATCAAACTCAAAATTCACGGTTCTGAGTTCGAGTCCAATTGAGTTTAAGTACCTCAAAGGTTAACTAGGTTCGAGCCAAACGTGATTAATTTATTTTATTTAAAATTTCAAGATGATGTTATTTATTTAATATCAATCAGTTTAAAATTAGATCGGAAGTTAAAGGTTTAAAATTTAAAAGATTCCATTAAATTATCATAATTTCAGCTAAAGATGGAATAAAATTAAAGAAATTGAAATGTAATTGAAAAAGATTATCTTTATTCGTAAAAGAATTCGAATTTTAATTGAATAAAAAAATTTTAAATGAAAATTATTTGATTTATTTTAATTTATAAGAATTTATTAATTTCTAAAAATTAACTGATTAATTAATAAATTGATCGATTTTTAATAACAAAAGTTATTAAAGTAAATCGAACTAACTATTTTTTTAAAAAATAAATCGAACTAAAAAATTAAAACCGAACTAAAAGTTGATCAATTTAAAATTTTTACAATTAAATAAGCCCAATCGGTTGTATTCGAACTTTAAATCAGGATTGAATTCAAATTATTCAACTCAAAATCTAATCAAAGAATCCTGTCCAGAGCAAACCAGAATTGCCATCTCTAGTTTGGTTGCCGTCCATCTTGCTACAATCAATTGGCAAAAACCACAAGTGGCGCCGTCAAAGTGGAAGTTCCACTTTTAACTTAGCTAGCTATCAACTGTTCCTGCTCTGTTCATCACTATTTCTATGTAATGACAAAGATTTTGCCATCATTAACACCTAATTCACGATTAAATTATTAATAACTTGAAATTAAACAATAAATTTGATTATTATCTTTCCGAGTTCGATCTTGCCTAATATGTTCAAGCCACGAAGGTACCACGTAAGAACTGATAAAGATGAAAAAGCTTGAGCAGAATCCAACGCTACATGCAATTATGCTAATACCATCAAGTGGTGAGCTCTGGTACCATAACAGAATGTAATTGATTCTGACAAAGCATATCTGATTATTTGATTAAGCTTGCATTTAAATAAGCAGCAAAGGATTACAAGATAAGATATTTACATAATTCAAATTTGAAAATGAAACTAAAGATAAATACTTTTATCTCTTTAAGATTACACAACCAACTAGTTTAAGTTTGAACTGAAATCAGAGTTGGATTAGGCTTATTGTTGCTGCAGATGGTTGGAGGTGGTTTAGCAGGATAAGGATGAGTGTTTGATAGTTCTAGTGTGAAAATGGTGATGAGGGTGAGTGATTGTTAGCCGTTGGATCGACACAAGTATCCTTTGTTTCGTAGGACCCATTTTCGATCTAATGACTCTGGTTGGTTTGGCAAGTTTCTCCGTTCCTGTCATGGCGTGTTACAGTGAGGTCACCACGTCAGATACAGCTTGAACCCCACATGGGAGTTTCTAGTTTCTGAAACTTGCTGTCTCTCTAGGGGTGTATTTTAAGACGTTTTGACCAGTTTCTTAATCATGCATGGCGTGGATATTGTTTACAAATATCTTACCTTTACACTTGTCAAAGAATATGCCAGCTGCATGTATAAATGCCCCTTACACGAAGCACATCTTTGCTCATAGCCATAGGCCACAAACCCTTTTGCCCTCCATAGCTAAAGCTTGCATCTTTTCTGCGAGTTGTTGGAGGGGAAGGGAGTTGGGAAGAGATGGCAATTGTGGAGCACAAAGATTTGGAGAAAGGCGAGGTTAATGGGCTTGAAGACCTTGAGAGGCCATTGATCCGGGGGGAGAAAGTTGTTTCCTCTGGAAGTGATGAAATTGTTGAAGATAATGGTTCTTTGTGGATGGTGCTCCTAAGCACTTTTGTTGCTGTTTGCGGTTCTTTCGAGTTCGGTTCTTGTGTAAGTGTTTCTTATCTTTCTCTTTCTCTTCCTCTTATCTCCAATAGTTAACAATGACGCCATTAGGAATGGAAAAAGGAGTATCTGCTTCTTGGTGTACTAAGTGGGTATTCTTTTTGTGTTTTTGTTCTTTCTGGTTAGGAGCCAAAAGTATCACAAAACAAAAAACATGAAAGAAAAAGGTTTGTTTAGCTTAAGTTAATTCTTTTGGCAGGTGGGCTATTCTGCACCCACTGAATCTGCAATCAAGAAAGATCTCAATCTCTCCACATCCCAGGTTGGCCTCTCATTGCTGTGTTTCTCTGCATGTTCTTGGTTAAATTATAGGATTAAAATTGTCATCTAACTTTCTGTTAAATTCCAGTACTCCATGTTTGGCTCTATATTGACGATTGGTGCCATGATTGGAGCCGTTACAAGCGGTAGGATTGCAGACTTTCTTGGCCGAAAAGGGGTATGCTACATTTCTGCATTTTCTTGCAAGTTAAAGAGTGACGTGTCCCTGTCACAATTGATGGTTTCTTTGCAAAACAGGCAATGAGAATGTCGGCTGGATTCTGCATTATAGGATGGATAACAGTCTTTTTCGCTAGAGTATGTGTTGTGTGAACTTTAGAGATCTTAGCCAAAATGTCCTTCTCCTTCTTCTTTACATAGTTTCTGACATAAGAAACTTGCTTGGTGATGACCTTGATACAGGGAGCTGTATCACTTGATATGGGAAGATTGTTCACTGGATATGGCATTGGAGTCTTCTCTTATGTGGTATTTAGAAGATTCCCACATAGATTCTCGAGCAATTTGTGAGAATCTTCATGCTACTTCCTTCTAATGACGTTTCTTAAAATCAGGTCCCCATATACATCGCAGAAATAGCGCCAAAGAATCTGAGAGGAGGACTCACCACCTTAAATCAGGTAGGAAAACCTGGAGCTGATGTGCATATGAATTTTCCAAAGAAGTGTAACGAGTACTGACCTTACGGTTCTTCTGGTTTTGTTGGTTTGTAGCTTATGATCGTTACCGGCTCGTCTGTCGCTTTTGTAATAGGAACAGTTATCCCATGGAGAGATCTGGCTCTAACTGGTAAATTTCATTTGTAGAAATTCTAAAGCTTTTTTCCTTCTCAGGAGTTCAGTCTTTCTTTCTTTTATCAATAAAAGCTCCACCAGGATATTGACTGTTGAGTTTGATCTAAAGGTCTTGTTCCATGCGTTTTCCTCCTTGTTGGGCTGTGCTTTGCTCCCGAGTCTCCCAGATGGCTGGTAAGCATGTACATAGATTTTAGCCATTGGCATCCACTGCTTTTACGAATTTTGGATTGGAGGTATTAAATTTTAGATGAATTGTGCAGGCAAAAGTTGGACGTCAAAAAGAATTTCAGGTTGCTCTTCAGAAACTTCGCGGTGAAGATGCTGATGTTACTCGAGAAGCTGCCGAAATCCAAGTACTCATCGTCAGCTAGGCCTCATTGAATAAATCCTTCTCTTCTGACCTGTGTGTTCTAGTCTCAAACATTATCTTGTTCTCGGCAGATTACCCTTGAAGTTCTCCAATCCCTTCCGAAAGCTAAATTCTTGGATCTGTTTCAAAGAAGATATATTCGTTTTCTCATTGTAAGTAGCCACCTTACAAGTTGATGCGCTCTATCTCTACGTTTGTATCATTATAGGTGCAGTTCTTAAAATCACTTGCTCATGCAGATTGGAGTAGCAGTAATGGTGTTCCAACAATTTGGAGGAATTAATGGCATTGGTTTTTATGTTAGTGAGACTTTTGAATCAGCTGGTAATTAAACATCTTCTGCTGCATGTTTTCATCGTCATCTTCTTCAGTCCTTTATTAATATCCTTTGCTCCTCTCTGTCAATTACAGGTCTTTCTTCTGGCAAACTTGGAACCATAGCTTATGCTTGTATTCAGGTACTCACATTGATCTCGTGTTCTTAAAGGAAAATAAGAATTGACAAACAGAAACTGATCCATCTAAAATTGATCTGCAGATTCCAATTACTCTAGTGGGTGCAATCCTGATGGACAAGTCCGGAAGAAGACCACTAATAATGGTAAATAACCAAAATACATAGATTTTCATTAACTTTCTTATTTCCAAAGCTGCAACCGCAAAATTGCGGCCTCTGGGTGGGGGAAGAGAGATGCTTGAATGGTAATTAACGATGCCATTTTTTGCTCAGCTTTCTGCACTTGGGACATTTCTGGGATGCTTCTTGGCAGGAACCTCTTTCCTTCTGAAGGTGAGTCACTGAAACTGCTCAAGTTCAATTAGACCGAAGAAGAAGCCTATCCTTATTGCTTTCTAGCTCTGAACCTTTTATTTTCACAATGTTCATGAGCAGGCTCACGGTTTGTTGCTTGGTTGGGTACCAATGGTTGCTGTTGCTGGAGTATTGGTAAGCACTGCAGATTTATTTAGTTATGCCGGGACTGAGAATTCGACACGGGCTTGTAACTTCAATTGTTTCAACAGATCTATATATCAGCATTCTCGATTGGAATGGGGGCTGTTCCTTGGGTGATTATGTCTGAGGTAATCATTCTTCAAGTTCTTCTTACTAGCTGCTGATCATGAGCAAACATTGGAGATTTTTGTTTCATTGCAGATTTTCCCAATCAACATAAAGGGTGTTGGCGGGAGCTTGGTGGTGCTGGTGAACTGGTTAGGTGCTTGGGCAGTCTCTTTCACTTATAATTTTCTCATGGACTGGAGTCCTTCAGGTAGATGAAACAAAACCTGGTGACATTTGGTTAACTGCATTCTCGTCCAGCCGACAGAATCCATATTTTTAAAACTGCTTTCAGGAACATATTACTTGTACTCGGGCTTCTCATTGGCGACAATCCTCTTCGTCGCGAAATTCGTCCCGGAAACCAAAGGAAAAACCCTGGAAGAAATCCAGGACTGCATCAATTCATAGAAACAGACTAGCTTGCCAAAAAGGTTGTGAATGCCAATGTTTCTAGCAGATCGTTGACAATTTGATGTGATTGGAACCTGAATCCAAAACCCATCCGGCCATGAAAGCTCTGGTATGAACATGGCAAGAAGTTGCACGCCATTACTAAGTTAACACGACAGAAATCTGGGATCTTGACAGTGTAAGAGGTATGGATGAATTTGCCTAGGACAGGAGGATTAGTACTAGTCTTGGGGGTGTATCAGTTGTATTCAACTAGATTAGCAGTAATGGAAACCATATTAGAGTTAATGTATGGAGCATTCCAGATTAGTTGGTGACCCTGTAACCAATAAAATTTGACCTTCCTACATCATAGGAAGGCGTTTAGCTTTTAAGAAATGAGAATCTACATACAATTATTCTTCAATCCAAACGGGGATATATAATATAACTATATATGCTTATCTATAACAATAAGACTATATGAATCTCGTTAATACTATATGAATCTGGTTAATACGTGAAGTTTAAGACAGTTTAATAATATGTAATTTTACTTCTAACTAATAAAACCAAATGTTGTTCATTTATATGCTTGATCTAATAAGTAAATTTTAATTTTTTAAAATATGTTAAAATTTTAAATAATTTTTTCAGATATGGTTAAGTTTGAACTTAAATTTAAATTTATCAAATTATTTAAATTTAAACTCAAAATTTAAAATTTTCAGACTAATTCATTCTATTAATTGTCATTTTAAAAATTAAAATTTATAAAAAATAAAAATATTTCTAATTTAAAAATTATTTATAACATAAATTCTAATTATTCATATCCTAAATGTCTCTTTTCTTTTTAAATCTAATTTGATATAATAATGATTTAAATATAAATCTTTTTAGATTTATCTCCTTAACTTTTAAAAATATTAAATTGAGTAGATATTATAACAAAATTTCAATCATATAGCCGATTTTATTATAATAAAATAATTTCAAAAATCCAAACAAAGGGGTAATTCTTTTTTAAAAAAATATTATTTGAAAGATGAAAAATATAAAAGGAAATAAAATAGTAATATTGTATATAATTAGTTAGTACTATCGTTTCTACACACACCAGCAGACACTCGACTGAAAGAAACGGCATGGCGTCGACGACGGCCAGAATCGCATTCAGGTTGGTGGCTATGGCTCTGCTCTTTATGCTCCTCTTCTACATCGGCCGACCACTTTACTGGAAAATCTCCGCCACCGTACAGGAGATCCGCGAGAACAAGCGTACCGTCAAGCAAGGTTTGTCTTTTTCTTTCTTTAATGTCTCGAATTTATGTATGGAGTTGAATGGGATTTGGGTTTTTTTTTTTTGGTTGTTTCAGGGATTTCACAGATTGTTTACGAAGCTCAGAAGTCGGTTGGCTGGTTCCACGATTCTGGAGCCCGTGATGATCGAAGAGCGACGAATATGAGAAGGCTACGCTTCTTTTAGCTTTGAACGTCGTTACGGTGATCAAAGTTTGTTGCTTTCTGGTTTTTCTTAATTTACTAGATCAGGGAAACTTGGATTATCGGTGATCAAAGTTTGTTACTTTCTGGTTTTTTAATTTACTAGATCAGGGAAACTTGGATTATCTGTATATGATTCAGATGGGTTCATAGGACAATGAATTTGACTTTTTTTAGGAAATTTTTACATCTATTTTGTTCTCTATATGGTGTTACTCTTCTTTTAGCTTTGCATGTCGTTATGGTAATTAAAGTTTGTTTCTTTCTGTTTTTTCTTGACTTACTAGTTCTTGGAAACTTTGGTTATCTGTATATGATTGGGATGGGTTCATAGGACACCGATTTTGACTGTTTTTGGGAAAATTTTAGTTCTATTTTGTTCTCTGTATGGTGTTACTTCTCTGAAATTCTGCATTTTAACCATCAGTTTCCGGTGGTTGAACTAGATATTGGGTTCTTGAGCATCTCAGATTTAATTTTGTGCTTGTTTAACTCTAGCGCTTGGAATTAAGTTGTCAAATTTTATGTTTATATACTTCTTAAGTGGAATCAGAAATGGTCCAAAGGCTAGTTGGTATTTGCTAGTGAGCTTTTGCTGTGAAGTGAGCAGTATTTGTGAATTAGTTTTTGATCATTTGGGGAGGCGGTTGATTCTAGTTTGTTAATGGTGCCTTGTAGATCGTCCTCTTCCTCATTATTTGCAAAGAGGAAAATGAAGTGTTGGGGTTGGTCTTTTTCGTATAGAAAAGAAGCCAAGGATTTGTTTGAGTAATGGTTGAACCCAACGTAGTCTTTGTTGCGTGTCTTCTTCTGTCAAAATTTTGTATTACATCCGGTTTTGTTCCAGCTTTCAGTGCTATTATCGCATGGTGTTTATGTCAATGAATTCAACACTCATTTGTGATTTTACCGATCTGTGCAGATCAGCTGCTTCAGAAAGTTCAGAGATAGGTTTTATCGGGGCTGAACATGCATAATCTGCTACTAGAGTAATTCTCCTTGCTAGAAATATTGTAATTACACTTTCTATATTCTTATAAATTCTAAGCAAACTATGCCTGTTTGACAATTAGCAGATTACATTAAACATTAGCAGATTACATTAGTTGTTAACTAATAAATTAATATCGCTGCTTTTGAGCAGCGAATAACATCAACAGATTATTTAAAGATGTTTGATGTTAGATAAAATTAATAATTTAATATTAGCTATTTATGTATAAAATAATTTATGAAGATATGACTTAAAAAAAGAATTTATAAAGACATGAATATTAGTTGTTTATATCTTAGTATTTTTTTAAATATTCTCCTAAGAATTTAGAGAGAGCAAAAGAAGTTAAAGTTGTCATTTTCTCCAATATCAACATTGAAAGTCCTTTTAATACAACTTCTCAATAATGAATGAGTTCGATTAAAAAATTCTCGAGATTCTCTTAAATTGGCAAGGGCTAACTGAAGAACTTGAGATCACTAAAATGTCACTAAAAATAAGTTTGAGAATGGATTCAGTTGAATTACAAAGTTTTTCCTCAAATGTAACACTAATGAATTTAATATGAAATTGAGTTTATAAAAATGATATGGATTTAATTTCTAATGTAAGGAAATATAATATTTTTGTTATTTTAATTTTGAATTTTATTATTTAAAAATTTAAAGTATATATTTTAATATATTAAATTAAAATAAAATTACTTTAAAAACTGTTTATATTATTATCTTAAAAATTAAAATTACATAAAAATAATTAATTTAAATATTACTTATTAATTTTAGATTAAATTAAATTGAATTAAATACAGTATACAAATGATAATAATACTATATACTAAATGTTGATTTAAAAAGAGACCTAAATATTGAGTCTATACAAAAGTAATTAACGTAATATAATTAGAGATAATAGATTTAAAAGTATTTAATTTTTTAAAATTTTAATTTAATATTAAATATTTTAAAATTTTAATTTAATGACTAACATTTTAAATTTTGTATAAATTTAGTAAAATTTATACCTTTGTCTCTATCTCTTTGACTAATTTGTAATAACTTTTGGATAGAATAGTCTTTTAGTCCTTCAATTTTTTAGCCCTTGGAGGAAAACGCTCCTCATATTAACGTTTTCAAAATCAACAAACTGGGTTCAATTTATTAACTCAATAAGCTAATTATCAAACATAATTATCAACGTTTTGTCATAAATAAAACCTTTCAAGCTATCAAAGAATGTCTGATTAGCCATTTACAAACAAAGCCTATATTTCGTAAAGAGTGGTCATGTCATTGTTGTGTTTGACTTTTTTTTTTGTCCCACATTAGTTGAGGAGCACATTTGAGGCAAGATTCTTGCCTATATAAGGAGGGTGCTACCTCCTTAATTAGATGCACTAATACAAAGTCAAAATTTGTGTTGAGTATTTCTTTGTGGGCATATTAGGGTATTGGGTAAGAGAAAAAATTGTGTGATTGTAAGAAATTTTTACATAGTATATTTTCTTTTCGGTGCCTTGGTTTTTTTTCCAATTTGTGAGTTTTTACGTAAATTCTCTTGTGTTGTTATTATTTATCTATTTTCAGATATTTTTGTCTATGAAATATCCTTGGGTGTGAATTTGAGAGGTTTGAATTCACAACAATTGGTATCCACCGCACCAAATGAATCTTTCTCAAGAAAATTTTTTTTGATGTGGATGATCAGTCAAAACTGCGACTACAGAGCATACTTAGAATTTTCAAAAAACACAACTTAGCTCTGATAC
>JANIIA010000192.1:86153642-86183604 GCA_027478495.1 Erythroxylum alaternifolium | reverse complement strand
TCAAACCTCCCAAACCCACACCCAAGGATATTTCATAGACAAAAATATCAGAAAATAGAGAAATAATAACAACACAAGAGAATTTACGCGGAAACTCCCAAACTGGAGAAAAAACCACGGGCACCGAAAAGAAAATTTATTATGTGAAAAATTCTTACAATCATACAATTTTTCCTCTCACCCAATAAACCAATATACCCACAAAGAAATACTCAAAACAAGCTCTCTAATTCTCACTTCAAAAGAAGAATTTAATTAGAGTCAAATTTTGTTATACAAATCTTTGAGTTTGTATTGGTGCACCTAATTAAGGAGGTAACACCCTCTTTATATAGGCAAGAGTCTTGCCCTAAATGTGCTCCCTAACTAATGTGGAACAAAAAAAAGGAGCCAAATCTAATAATCTCCACCTTGACGACTTTGACTGATCCCACAACCACGCTCCACTTCAATGAAGATCTCTTGAAAATAATATAACTCTCAATTTAGATAATTATTATGCTTCACAGTATCATGCTCCACCATAAAAGCATACGCATTCAAAATAAACAAATTCCAAGCCTTTCACTTCGGCACATGTCGAAAATAACCTTGCTAAAAATTTATGGTGCAACTCTCATGTTTGGCTTTCTTAGAAGTTCATCAGTCATCGACATAAATTCCACCATAGACCTTACATCAATGCCAAAACAATACTCGTATGCAAACATGTAGACCGGCTAATAGTAACACATACTCTATCATAGCAACTTTGGGATTAGTGACATGCCATGAGGATGTATATGTCTCTTTTTAGAAAGCAAAATCATCATTCATAGAGACAATGTTAGCGACATTGTCAGTCTCTCTATTAATTGACCCAGAGTCTCTTGCCGAACCCGCTTCATCTCTCGGATAATTTTTCTTCACGTGCTTAAATTGTCTACACGTCTAGCATCTTATATTTTTCTTCATGAAGTTATTCTTCTTCTTCCTATATTCATCTACCACCATAGCTGAGTCTTTAGAAGGAACATTTCTTTCACCACCTAGTTTTCTCTCTTCTGAAAAGAGTTTTCCGGTAACTTCAGAAAAACTATCTTCTCCTTCCCATGAAACAAAATAGGTTTCATGTGCTCATAGAAAGGTTGAAGAGACCAAATAAGTCTCAAAGCCTGATCTTTATCATCTATATTAACTCCAATTGCCTCCAGTTCATATACGATCCCATTGAAAATACTTAAATGATCTGAAATTGTAGTACCTCTCCTCATCTGCAGTGTATAAAACTACTCTTTCAGGTATACCCAATTTGAGATGCCATTTGTCTGATACAACTCCTCGAGCTTTTCTCAGACCTTCTTTGCTATAGATATTCCATGCACATTTGCAAGGACATTCTTGGCCAAACACAGTCATATCTAACTTGTCGCTCTTAAATCCAGATCCTCCCAATCTTCATTGCTCATACTAGATCTGTCTGTACTAGTTGTTTTGCTAGTATCACTAGTAGCAGTGCCGATACTATGGATTTGCCTGTCTTTTAATGCCTTGTGTAATCCCGACTGAATCAAAATGTCCCTTACTTGCACTTGCTACTAGTTAAAATTGATTTTCCTGTCGAATTTTTCCACCTGAAATCTGACAAGATTTAAAGCCCTATTTCCTAACATTTTTTTCTATGTACTTCTACATTGATGAATTTTACCACAGAAATAAATAGTATATCAGGTAAGTTCTCAAGAAAGAGAGGTGGGTCACAAACGGAAAAACTTAAGTACCAAGTCTTTTTTTAGCTAGAACTTTTTTAGATATGCACTTTCACACTACTACACCAAAGCTTCACCGCACTAAATGAATCTTTCTCAAAAAAATCTTTTCTGATGTGGATGATCAGTCAAAACTGCGACTACAGAGCATACTTAGAATTTTCAAAAAACACAACTTAGCTCTGATACCAATTGTTGTGAATTCAAACCTCTTAAACCCACACATAAGGATATTTCATAGATAAAAATATCAGAAAATAGAGAAATAATAACAACACAAGAGAATTTACGTGAAAACTCCCAAATTGGAGAAAAAACCAGAGGCATTGAGAAGAAATCCACTATTTGAAAAATTCCTACAATCACATAATTTTTCCTCTCACTCAATACCCCAATACACCCACAAAAAAATACCCAAAATAAACTCTACAACTCTCAACTCAAAAAAAGAATTTAACTAGAGTCAAAATTTGTTATACAAAATTTTAACTTTGTATTGGTGAATCTAATCAAAGAGGTAGCACTCTTTTTATATAAGTAAGAATCTTGTCCCAAATTTACTCCCCAATTTACTCCCCAATTAATATAGGATAAAAAAAAGGAGCCAAACTTATCAGGGAATTGTTCCGAAATGTTAGAGATTACTGGCAGTGATGTCGAGCGTTGTAGGTTATGTTGTTGCTCTTACACAATGCCACTTGCAATTGCAGTTTTGTTTACTACGACACACACTATTGCAAGGCCTGATATCACCTTATTGTCCGTCTAAGAGTCGATGCTTGGCATTTGGGATCGTGTTATGCGCTTTTCATTGAATAATATCTGGTTAGAGTGCTTTTTTATTGGCTGACAAAAAGAATCCATTTTGTTATTGCGATGCTTCAATGTAAACGACGTGCTCAAATATCTTCCATTGTGATTGTCAACTTCTAATTGATTTATGGCTGCTTAAAGAACGTCGTCATCATGGTATGCGTGTGTTTATCATAGATTGGTTTAAACGAGTATGGAAGATGACGGAGCAGATTCGTGGATTCCACTTAGAAATTAAGTTTACAGGAGCGAAAAGGCACTACCGAGAGGAAGGAGAAGTGCCACCTTAACAATGGCTTAGTATATTCCAATGAAAAATTAGACGAAGCCAAGATTCTCTCCGGCTCAACCGGCTGCTTCAACGCTCAAAACGGGTAAGGTAATTCAATGGTCGATTTTAGTACTCGCTGACAAAACCCTAAGCGACCTTATAATAATCGAACTCAAATCGGTTGAAATAAACATGAACTTTAGAGTGCAGGTAATTTAGTAAGGGACTCTTTTGGCTTAAGTGAAATTGTGGATTCAAATTCCCCTCGTGTATATAGCTGCTTAAAATTTGAGGCCAGAGTTTTATCTATCGCAAGGGACTTACCTGATTCGAGCAGGAATTTGTCTGAGTATGGATGACTTAAAAGTGTCTTCCTATAATTGGACTCGCCTAAGACACTTTGTAGGCAACAAATAAAATAAAAAAATAAACATGAATCAATCTATTTTTTGGTTCGTTAAAAAATTGATTAAGTACCATCTTTTTGAGCACGTGAAACTTACTATCTTTCTCACGTCAAATTCTCTGTTTCAATTACTCTGTTCTAACCCTATTTTATCAAATATCATTCATACATTTATATGAAGTTCACGTAAATATATAAATAAGATTTAACGAAACATGACAGAAATACTATAATGAGTATAAGAAATCTGATCTCATCTTTCTAAGCACGGGAACTATCACCACCGGTAAGTTTCTCCTTCTACCTTCTTGCACACCAACCCATGTATCTCCTTGTCAATGTCAATCTTAATTTTTGAATTTTCAATGAATTTTTTCTTTCTAATCCCTCAAACAATTAACTAATAAATTATATATTTTAAATTTTAAATTTTATATTTATCTCTTTATATTTTAAATAAAAATTTTTGTTTTAAACTATTATTGTTAAAAAATAAATTACTATTTTTATCCTTAAAAATAATAAATTTATTTAATCTCACTAATAAATTATATTTGTCAAAATTTAGGTTTTTATTTATCTATTTAAATTTTAATTGACAATTTTAAATTATTATTTTTAAAAACTAATTATTATTTTATCATAAATTTATTTAATAAATTGAATTATTAATTAGTATATATAAGTAATTTTGCTTAAGATAATTTAAGAATGTGTTAAGAATAATATTAAACTTATGTTTAAAGGGCATTAAAAAAGAAGTTAGAATAAAATTAGAGTCTTTTTATTGAGTTTCTTTAATGAGTTTTAAAATAAATAATAATATAAAAATACAACTTTTATTTTTAATATTGTTTAAAATTCATGTTGGATTCAATCTTAGTTTAAATTATTATATTTATTATTAGTTTATTATATATTAAGAGGCATAATTAGTGTATTTTTATTTCAATAAATTATTTTATTTTACAGTATAATTTTTACTTATTATTTATTATATATCAATTTTATAGCTGTTTAATACCGACTGAACCTTTAAAACTTAAATCTTTTCTTTGATCGGTTCAATA
The DNA here is from genome assembly GCA_027478495.1 of Erythroxylum alaternifolium. Lineage (NCBI taxonomy): Eukaryota > Viridiplantae > Streptophyta > Magnoliopsida > Malpighiales > Erythroxylaceae > Erythroxylum > Erythroxylum alaternifolium. Next base: position 86,179,296 of record JANIIA010000192.1, on the reverse strand, counting down.
TTTGGTTCAGTTTTTAAAATATTGGATAATGGACATGAGATCATAAAAAATTATTAACATATGCCCAATGTTTCATTTGTCAATTAGTTTACATTAACTATTTTCATAATTTAATAATGTTAAAGTCCAAATAATTTCTTAAATAATTAATATTATTATGTATCTATCTTTAAAATGATCTAATCTTATATTAAATGCTAACCCTACGTGGAAAATATGGAGAGAGAACTTTTTCAAGATTGTATTTCATGTTAATCCTACTTGTCAGTATGAGAAAGGCATCCTTATATTGTGGTGAATAACAAGAAATGTTTAATTTAAAAACCATTATTTTTATTCTTCTATATATATATATATATATAGACACACACACACATACAGTATACTAAATAAGAATAAACTTATATGGAAAAAAATAAATAGGAAAAATAAAAACAACCGTCTTAGTTAGAAAAAAATTAAAACACAAATTATTTCTTTGGTATATACAAAAATTGATATATATTCATCAATTTATGGAGCAAAGGAACAATGTAATGAACTTCCAAAAGTAAATAGTTCATTATCTAGCAAAAAATCCAAAATAAAACATGAAAATTCAACCAAAAAAATTTCCCATTTAGATAATCTATGCAAATTGATAGGTTTCAAACTTCTTCATCAATGGTAATTAGTTTTCCATTCAAGTTCATGGCTTTTGGAAAGGATTCAAATTGCATCTTATTTCTATCACAAACTTTTGCCACTTTCTGAAGGGAAGAGACTTGGAGAGTTGTGATGGGAACAGAAAAACTTTTGCTGCCTAGAAAGAGTATTTGGGTAGCTACAATAGTATTCTTTGTGATACTTGTTGGAGTGAATTGGTTCATCACTGATGAGAAAAGGCCGCAACGTATTCTTTTGGACACGGATGTTGATACTGATGATTTGTTAGCACTTTTGTACCTCTTGAAGGTTGATCAATCAGAATTCAAGTTGGAGGTCAGTTGCTGAGCACTTCTTTTCTCTGATATGTTCTCTATGATCTATGCATATTTCATTTCTGCTTTAGGTCATCTTCCATAACCAAAATACTGCCTTTTGCTTTTCCAAAATGGTTGGAATTTGTTGAACTTCTACCTATTGCATGTCTTTTGTCATTCTATTTACTGGTGGAAACATGCCACTAAATGCTGTAAAAGGTTGGAAAACAAAGTAACAAACAAAATTATAGCACTAGAATGGTTGTTAGTTCTTGTGTTTAAAACTGGCCATTCCACTGCCACAGGCAGTCACTATCTCTGCTAATGGATGGAGTGATGCTGGGCATGCGGTGAACCATATATATGACATTTTATATATGATGGGTCGTGATGATGTGTCTGTTGGAGTTGGTGGTGAAGGTGGCATACTTGAAGACGGCACCATACTTCCTAATGTTGGTGGCTATCTTCCTATAATTGAACAGGTGAATCCATTTTTCCTTCTTCAACTCATCAAAATCATAACTTTTCTTTTCGTTTCTTCTGTTCCCAGTTGAGAAACGTGCATCTTTAAGTTTTTTAGATATTTAAGGGGGTTTGCCAACGAGTTCTTATGATTTGGGTTTGCATAAAGTGTGTTCAAGTTCCAAACTTTGTGCTGCATTGGTTATGTAATTGAGGGTTAAACATTGTGGTATCAGGGAAGGAGCACAGCAGGATACTGTAGATACAGACAAGCAATTCCTGTTGGTTCAAGAGGGCGGCTTGATGTTGACTCCAACTTTGGCATCAGGAAAGCTTTTTTACCTCGGGTGATCTACAGACCAACCTTTTGTTGGACACTCCTAATATTGCTTTTCAACTATGAATCTTGTGTTTTTCTGCCTCTATATTGATTGACAACAAAATTGGAAAACATTCTTGTCAAAGGTTCCATTTGGTTGATTAGGATTTGCACATCATAGATACTGAAAGCAATTTTTTATAATAAATCTCTTAGCATCTAAATAGTTTTACATCTAAAATAGTCCCTTAAACATGCAACAGGGAAGCCGGAAATATTCTCCTCTTCGCCAACCTACAACTCAGGAAGTTTTGATAGATAAAATATCTGCAGGTCCTACAACTGTCCTTTTAACAGGAACTCTTACAAATTTTGCCATTTTTCTTATGAACAGTAGTTCAGATCTTAAGAAGAATGTTGAGCAAATATATATCATGGGTGGTGGTAGCACTGGCAATCTGTTCACTTACTACCATAACAATCCTTATGCCGAGTTTAATTTCTTTGAGGACCCTTTTGCAGCTTACCAAGTAAACAACATTTTAAGTACTTATTAGTTATTACAAGATGGATAAACTTTGAATTTATTGTCATTGGAGATATAAACAGAACATTTGATTTTATTTCAGGTAATTCACTCGGGAATTCCGATCACTCTTGTGCCCCTTGATGCAACAAATACCATTCCTCTTGATGAAAATTTCTTCAATGAATTTGAGTTGAACCAGCGTACATTCGAGGCACAGTACTGCTTCCAATCGTTGAAAATGATTCGCGACACTTGGCCTGACAGTAGATTTTATGCTGTATTATATTTGAACTGCTGCCTTGTTAACAGATTCTTAATCTTATATGAAATTTAAGATCTTCCTTGAAACATGGGTCTGCAAGCATTTAATCTTTCTTGCAGAACTACTTCATGTGGGACTCCTTTGCAGCTGGTATAGCAGTTTCTCGAATGCGTAGCTCAAACAAAAACGTTGGAGACAATGAATTTGCTGAAATGGAATATATGAACATAACTGTAGTTACATCAAATGAACAATTCGGGATCAATGACGGCTCAAATGCATTCTTCCATGGACATACAGTGCCAAAGTTTAACCTAAAAAAAGATGGAGTTCACAGTGGTCATGTCCAGACAGGACTTCGAGACCAGTTTTGCATAGGACATAATGGAACAGGAAGATGCAAGGTATACTCTATTTTGTTTTCCGGTAGTTGAGGCAAAGGTATATCTTGTTCAATTCTATTCACCAACCAAAAATTTTGCCTCCTTTCTTCCAATTATCAGGCTTTGTTATGACTTAGATGATACCTGAGTCTACTGCTTATCAAAAGTCATATTAATCTCTGCTCTTCGGCCAATCTTGTATAATAGTCAATGCCAATCTTATCTTTCATACATTAAATAGCATTGCTTGCTATCTGCTAATGAAATGGTATAGGATGGATATACAGAGAAGGTAAATAGTTCTGAGGCAGTACACGTTCTTGTTGCTACAAAAGCAAAACCTCATAAAGATACTAAAAGTCGAGTTGGTAAAGCATTTTTCAAGAGCTTCTTGGATGTGAGTGCAATTCTCCTAATGCTATCTGTTCTGCTCTTGTTCCAATCAGATGCTTAACAATGCGTCTGCTTTCTGGATATAGGTCCTCAATTCTCCTCAACAAAATGGGAAATTCAATTTTACGATGCAATTTCCTTATTACAAGGAAGTTCTTTACAAGCCAGACTTTGGTAGCAGAAAACTGGGGAAAGCTGTAGTCTTCGACATGGATATGAGTGCTGGAGATTTTCTGGCTCTGCTTTACCTCCTCAAAGTACCAGCTGAAGTAATCGACCTCAAGGTAAGGCCATCTTATGTTTCTAGGTCCACTGGATTCACCTTGACCTCGTAAAAAGTTAAATCTAGATGCAAACATAATAGATTGAGGATTGAAAATTTATAAAGTAGAAAACCTATGACATGCAAATATAGGTTAAATTGGTCATGTAAGTTAAATTGGCCATGACTTGGTGGATGTTAGATACTTGTGGCCAAAGCAAAAGCTCAAATAAGACTTGGTTCCCCAATGATGATGCGATGTAATCTTCCTAGACGTTAGTGCATTGCATGGTTAATATTGAACAATATTGGTCGTCTTTCGCTAGAAAAAACTACAATGCTGCAATTCTGAATATAGACACCGCCAGGTTGAAGTAACTAATTTGTCTTGCTTCTTTCATCCAGGCAATTATAGTAAGTCCAACTGGCTGGGCAAATGCTGCAACAATAGATGTTGTTTATGACTTGCTGCATATGATGGGTCGTGATGACGTTCCAGTCGGTCTAGGAGATGTATTTGCAATGAACCAGTCTGATGCATTGCTCTCTGCTGTTGGAGACTGCAAGTATGTTAAGGCCATCCCACATGGAAGTGGTGGATTTCTGGACTCGGACACTGTTTATGGACTTGCACGCAATTTACCGCGAAGCCCAAGGAGGTGAATTCGGATAGCACGGATGGTGTATTTCATTTCACTTCCATCTTGGGTGTTTGAAGGTTCTGATTCCTTGATCAATCTTGATTTTCACTTTCTTAAGGTATACAGCACAAAAGTCTGCAAGATATGGAACTCCTCATAACACAGATCATCCTGAATTTAGACAGCCTCTAGCACTGGAAATCTGGGAGTCTACACTGAGAACATTGGAACCAGGATCTAAGATTACTCTATTGACCAATGGACCCTTGACTAATTTAGCCAAGATCATTCTTCTATCAGGGAATGACCTAAGCACTGTGATTCAGGTAACTGGAACATTCATGACTTTCAATTCGTTTTTCAACAGTTAAAATTAAGACATCACAAACTTTATGCAGTTTGCAAATGTTTTAAGATTGCTGTGCAAGAAAATAACATCAAGCAAGTATAATACAACATTGTCAGACAGATTAAAAGTTCCCTCATAAGCCATTGTCTCCGAATGCACATGGAAGCGACATTTTCAATGTCAATAAAGTGATCTTGACTAAAAGAAAGCTATTAAAATTGAGAATCATGGCTTCAACCCCATCTTGATGCACAAGAATCAAGTTTCCATCCCATTGTTATATTTAGAAAGAAAATGTGTTGAAAGCTTATTGCAGGATGTCTACATTGTTGGAGGACACATCATCAATAATACTATGGACAGAGGAAATGTCTTGAACATTCATTCCAATCACTATTCAGAGATGAACATGTTTCTTGACCCATCGGCTGCAAAGACTGTCTTTGAGTCATCACTTAACATCACCCTCATTCCTCTTGGCATCCAACGTAGAGTCAGCTCCTTTCCTGAAATCCTAGAAAGGCTTCAGGGGACAAAGCAGACACCTGAGGCATTGTTTGCCCATAGTTTACTGTCAAGTCTTTACAGACTGCAACAAACGCATTACAGATATCATCACACGGTAAGGTTTTGACATGTCAATCAGTTTTGCAGCCATATTTTGATGTGTGAACTGTGAAAATCTTGGTTTTTCTTCTGCAGTTTCTGCTACTCTAGACTCCATTACTGAACAATACTCTTCTGCAGGATACTTTCTTAGGAGAAATCCTTGGAGCAGCAATCTTAGCAGGCAATCATTCCTTGCTGAACCCAACATTTCAAGTCAAACCCATCAAGATAGTTGCTGAAGGTGTTGAATCTGAAGATGGACAAACTCAAATAGATGTAAATCAGGGAAAACTAATCAACATATTGGAAAATGTGGACGCTACAGCATATTATGCTCATTTTGCATATCAACTGGGCACCAAGAACCAATCTGCAGCCACAGAAAGCTTTGATGAACAGAGAAGAATTTGGAGCATACCACCAAACTGAACTGCAAGTATACTTAAACTCATCGAGTTCAGAATGGGATTAATGATTTTGTACTCATAACATGCAGTAGTCTCAATGTATGCCATCAGTCTAACCAGTAGAGCTTTTACTGGAACACTGCTTGAGATCAAATTAGAAAGAGGGTTATGTTTGTGAATCAAATAGTATGCTGAAAATATTACCACAGAATTCCGATAACATATCAAATAGTATGCTGAAAATATCACCAGAGTTCCGATAACATGTTTATATAACGAGGTGCATTGTTGTGCATAACCCTCAAATTATCATGTTCTCTCATATGCATAAATATCTACTTTAGAAAGTATTGCCTTGTCTCATGAAGTACTTTATGTTAAAATTTTCCCAATTTCGGACTTTGAATGTTGTTTATAGGAAAATATTTGGTTTATTATAAAGATAAAGTTTAATAAATAAGATCTAATTATGATGAGCTTAATAATCTAATTTCTAATAGAAATTATGCCATAGCATCCATGTGCATGTAATGATAAGTTCATAGGAGTATAGGACTACTGTATGTAGTGATTGAGCTATGTAAACCAAACAACATGCTGATGTGTTTATCTATTATTAGTTTGAACCTTGATGGAGCCTTTATGCTTTCCGGTGCATGAAAAGAAAGTTGAGTTTAATTATGTTATATCCATGTCCCAAATACAGTTGCACAAATAAGAAGAAAAAGGAAAACCTGGGCTTTAAATCTTATCTGATTTGCTCATAATCACAGTGAGCACCAATTAGATCCTCTATACATAGTAATCACCCTTTTTGAATTCATTGATTTTTCTATTTGTCATCTATTTGTCAAGCTTATGAAACCAAGTTATTAACCCGTTAGTGCACGGTAATAACTGTTGTTGATCTTAATTACTACTTGACTCTTATCATCCAATTGTTGGTTTTGAAAAGAACTTTTTTTATTCTGTTCTAGTCGACTAGATAACTCACAACCACCAAACTAAAGCTTTAAGTTAGGCACCCACCATTAATACACTGAGTTTCTTCAGTCAAAGATGCTCTTATAATGTACTTTAGAATAATTTAATGGTGGTTAAACAGTTCAAAGCATTTCTTAATGACCAATCTTCTCTTGGCTTTTCATGGTTTTCACATGATTCATACTGGTTGGCTGAACTGTTACGAAAAGCTTTTCCTGCTCTCTCTTTCAACAAACATTAGCATAACATATTTCAAAAACCCAAATCTAATATTTGGTGATGGGTTATTGGTCCTTTTCCAGGAGATCTTGAACAAACAATAAACAAAGAACTACCACAACCTGTCTCTGACAGGACAGGTCATAGCTGACAGTGAATTCGTATCTTACCAACTGATTCATATTCCTATATTGGCTGTTCAACCAAATTGTATAAAACTATAAACTTGTCTATATGTTCCTTTCTAAATTCATAAACCTTTGATGCCAACTATGCAATAACACCCCATGTCCCCACTATAGTAGATAACCATGCTACAGCTCAAACTTCAGCTCTCAATTTCCCAGACAGGATTCAAGAGTAGGGTAATCAGCTAAACAAGAACAATGTTTACACAATCAGAAACCATCAGTTCTAGTAGCCAAATAAACTGAAATCATCTGAGGGTTTAAGGAATTTACGCTCCCCTTCCCCGTCGTCTCAACTTGCAGCCTAAGGAATCAGAGGAAAAAGACCAGCATGTGAAAAACCTGAGACTCACATCGCTCCTCAAAAGCATTTGGAAACCAAGCAGCTTTATATTGTAATTGATCAGCATCAGAACAACTGATGCACACACCAATCTATCAAATAGCTGACATATTTTGCAGAACAAATAAAGGAACAGATGGTGAATAATAAAAGATCAAACATTAACACTAAGGTTCTCTTGATTTTTTGATGCCATGATAAGAACTGGTAGAAGGTGAGTCTTTTAACAAATTTCATATAAACACATTGTCTAATCAAATAGAACCTTACAGGGAGAGAAATGCAACAAAAATTACAAAATTTGCTCTTGACAGCAATTCCCTCTCTCAAGTTTTCCCAAGTCTAGTCGGATTAAAAAGTCAACTCCTCGATTGGAATTGACCCACCAGCTGCAACAATCTGTTGCTCCAGCTGCAACCAATAACAGCACAGCATCATATTAAACTTGATATGAATATGAACTTGGTAAACACAAATCTAACCAGAACAAGAATGAAATTAAGCAAGCGCAAAGTGCAGTCACCCTGATCAAAGCTTCAAGCCTGTTCTTCACCGTATAGTACTCATCTTTCAATTGCTGCAGGCATTTCAGGCACCTGCAACAGGGATAAAATATCGTACTTGTGATGTTATACAACTCGTAGCTTAAAGTTTCAAATGAAGGCTTAGTTTAAAATCAAAAAAATGGTGATGGCAGGGAAAAATAGATAAACTAGAAACGAAAAAATAAATCTAGTTGTAAAGAACAAGGTAAAACTCACCCATCAATGTTCCTTTCCTCGCAGAACATGCGGAACGTAATGCAGGAATTCTTAACTCTCTGAGCGCCTATGCTGTATAAAACCGAGAAAAAAAAAAAAGATTTTCTTTTATCTTCTCATGAAATAAAGATGAACTAAACAGGAAAAAACACTAACATTTAACCACTAAATGTCTCAGTTCCTATTTCAAGTCTCTAATTTGCTCTCTTCTTTGTGGTTCAGTACCTATCCCATGGTCTTAAATGAGGCACAGTATACTAAAGATGAATGAACACAAGGGGCGCTAAAGAAGTAGGGATTAATTACTCAAGAAGACCATGAAAAGTGAACTTTCAGGCTGAGAAAAGGAGTTACCTGGAGCTGCTACCTTTCAACTGGTGAACATGTGCATCAACCTTTTTGAAATCAACATTTGGGAACTCTCTAGGGAAGATAAATGGAAAAGTAGAATCAGCAAGTATTTGGCTAACACTTGGAAGGAAAAAACCAGCAAGAAGTGACCATCACATGGTGAAAAAACCCAAGAACTTGATCCTACAATAAACTTCTATGGAACAGAGAGGATGTAAAAAGAGAGGTGGGAGAGACAGGAGTTCTCAGTTCGTACAAAACCCTGGTAAGATCATTGAGAAGCCTCTCAGAATCTTGAAAGAAAAGAGACACCACTTCAACGACAAATTCTGGGTTGCTTTCATCTTGCAGTAACTGAAGCTGTGAGAACTGACTATCCAGGAAACCCTTCACCATCACAAACAAAAAGTAGAAAAAAAGATATCACACCACAAGTGAGAATCCAACAAGGTAACGACGAAACACAAACAAAACAAATTAGGCACAAATGTACACTTTCTGGTAATATTACCTCCCTAAACAAAGACTTGGTATATTCAATCCATGTTCTCTGCATCTGACCCACCTCCATGATTTCCCTCAGTTGCTCTCTAGAAGCTCTGACCTTTGGATTAATTTTCAGTCCTTGTGGAATTATTTGCAAAACCCAGGTGGGTATAACTGCTTGACAAAAACTTTGAAAGGGATTTGATGAATTTAATGCGAATGGAGCAGAAAGATCCAAACTTTCGCTTGCTTTTCAGGTCTGTCCAAGTACAGTGCACAGAAACAGAGTCTTACCCACCTTTTTTTAATCCTCTTCTCTGGATTTGAGCTGTTTTAACTTTTCTGAGTATTTTTTGTTCGTGGATTCTCTCTTAACATCGTGCATGAACATTTAAGGCCCCAAAAGCAACCAACTTTTCATCTCATTTGCGCACGCATTTATTCCTTTTTTATTTTCTTACCATTTTCATTTGATTTTCGCCTCCTTCGATTGTAACTAGCACATGGGTTTGACGAAAATCTGATCTTAGTACGTGTAAATCTGCAAAAAAAGAAAATTTGACAAATCATTTTTTACATAAGTGACAAATGTCCTGTTTCCAAAATGCAACTAACTTGTTAGATTTTTGGTATTTCGTAATAAACAGGTTTTAATTGAATTGTTTGAAATGATGTTGAGGATTACATTGTTATTGTTGAAGTGTAAGGATGACCATAAAATGTATAGTTCGATCTAACTCAAGTTAATCAAGTTTCAGATTAACTTTAATTTAGTTTAATTCGAAATTTAAAATTTTTATGTAAAAAATAATTTTATTTTAAATTTAAAAATTTTAAATAAATTTAATTAAATTCAATTAAAATTAAAGTCCAATTCGAATCTTAAAAAAAGAAGTTAGGCGTAATCCTAACTTAATAAAATAATATTGCTAAAAAATTAATTAATTCGAATTAAAATAGTATTATTTCATAAAATAATATTACTAAATATAATTTTAATTTCAATCAATTTAAACTTAAATTTAATTCGGTCTTAAATCATTGATAATTTTAGCTAAATTATTTCTAAAATAATGGATTTTAAATGTACATGTTTATCTATTTTATATTGTAATTTGTAAGTTTGAAAAAAATTTATAATTAAACTATTAATTATCCTTAATACACAATTTAATATTTCTTTTAATTATGTTTTCCACTATAAAAAGATAAATCCATAAGTTTTCTCCAAATAATTGATTTTAAATTTTACTTAAAAAGTTTTAACTTATCAATTATCATACAATTAGAAAGTTTATTCAATTTGTTGGTTTGAGAGGGTAAATCTATTAATATTTATTGAATTTTAATTTATTGATCTATTAAATGATTTATTAAATATGTAATTTAACAGGAGCAAAAGATTAAAAAAAGGCTTAACCAAACTTCTTTTTCGTATTAAAATTTGTATAATAATTAAACGACTTCAATTAAATTAATAAATTTGGAATAGAATCAACGTATTCGATGCACAAAATTTCTTACGTTGTAAAAGTCTAAAGAAGATCATAATATAGATAGCTTTTTTTTGTATTTTTATAAAATGGCTGTTTTTATGTTACTTAAAACTTATGATCTTATAGTTACAAACGAGTAACTTTACCGATACATTAACTGTCTAAATTTGGGAAAGAGTAGGTAAGTTTTATGTATATATATATATATAATATTGGGTACAGCAGTGATTAGTGTTCTTAAAATGGATGCAACTTCCATGGAAGAAGGAAGGACAGCTGGAGAAGAATGATATGGTTTATTATGGCTTTTAAAAATAAAAATTAAAAAATTGCATGTTAATAAAGTAAAGTAGACTTCAATTGGAAATTTAAAATGCTTTTTCTTTTTTTGCTTTGGTGAGAGGTCAATTCCAAGAACGTGGAGGCAGAATCCTTACCTTTTCTGTTATCATTTCTGTTCTTTTTCTTTTTTATTATGTCTTCTTTTGTTTATATTTATTCCTGTTCATTAGTAAATTATTATGTTATATTTTTTATTTTTAATCAAATCATTTCAATGTTGAAGTTAATTTTAAAATTAAAAAAAAATGATAAAATAATATCGTATTATTAAACTTAACAAAAAAGCATAATTTTAGTTTTGATTGACATGGTCCGGTTCGGTTCGGTCCGATCGTGAAAACTTAAATCAAACTTAATCTAAAATTAAAATATATATATTTTTCAATCTCAAACAGATTATTTGATTCACATTATATGACATGAATCTCATAAAATATAAGAGATGCTTAGAGAACATGAACTATCTGACTAAAAGATAGGCTGTCAAGAGAAGAGACTCAAAAGATGAATCATTCTATTTCAAGAGATGGATCAGAGAATCATCATATATTTAATTTCTTATTCCGCAAGTTGAAGATAAAAAAGAACATATCCCATGAATTTTTAGTAAATAAACACAACATCAATTACCAAAAGTGATGAACACTCCATAATAAGAGTCATACATACTTTATACTACTGTTTTGATATGATGGGAATCTAATCTATTGTCCTTCAAAGAGTCATACAAACTTTATACTTCTGTTTTGATATGATGGGAATCTAATCTATTGTCCTTCAAAGAGAATAGTTCATCCCACCACATTCTCTCTTACTCATCATATGGAATATCATATCATCAAGGACCTTAAAACCTGGCTAGTTGAAGAGCTCAGAGTCCTGCTTCAACTTTTCAATTATTCCAAAGTATTTGATATTACTAGTAACATGCTGTTTGATTGTTTATGGGGAAAATTCTATTAAAACCAAGATGTGATCTGACAGGAGGAAACAAATCAAATACAGGACCAGAAAAAGAAAAAAGAAGAAGAAAAGCTGACCGTAAGGAGCTTCTTAGACATCAATCTCTGCAGGATTCGTGGCCTAGAATTTTAGCATATTTTACAACTCCTCCTACAATATCCTGGAAGTTCTGGAGATCCCACCATGTACTCAGGGTTTCTGTTGCACTCCCCAAGAGCAGCCCATCTCTCGCAACTATCGTTTAGATCCGTACAGTTTCCACCAACATTCAAAGTCTTGTCAAATGAGTCCACGTGAATCCACTTTGTTGCTGACCATTTCTCACCTTCAATCACAGGGCATCCTGCATGTAGACTGCTTGGATCTGGAATGGCAGTTGGATGGAGACTGAAGAAGAGAAGGGCATCGCCTCTTCGCGGTTTCACTTAAATTTCATCGCAGGGGAACATGTCAATCATTTGAAACACAACGTATGAATAAAAAAGGAACTGACACTTAATGATCTATTCAACGACTGACCCGCAATTCCTTGTTTTCCACATTCGGACAGATTTTCATCTTTGACAGAAGCTTTGTGATGCCGAGATTCCTGCTGCCAAGTTGTCATTACATGAGTTTTTAGTTACAGCAAATTATCGAGTAATTAAGTAGTTTAGTTTTCCTCCAAAACACCTAAAAATCCTGCTTCTCTCATTGGAACATTGGTCCGAAAGCGATTGTGCAACAACATTAAAATGAATCTAAAGTCAGCTTATTTTTTAGATGATTTTATCCATCATTAACATATATCCAATGAAATCTGACTGCTGTAGAAGGCTTTTGATAAAAGAATTAATCTTTAATTATTCATGATCAAGACCTTGTATATATAAATCAAAGGTGTTTGAACTAACCTCTGCCGACGGGAACACCGTTTCTCCACCTTTCACCACATCAGTAAGGTACATGAGTACAGTTGCCAGGCGATGTCCACCACGGGCAATATTGACCTGATCAGCAAAGTAATCGTAGTGGGGATCATATTTCTGCCCATGCTCATACCTTAAAACTTGTATATCTTCTCCATTTTCTACAGTCATAAAAGAGTAAACAGCAAAGATCAATACTGTGCTTACAGCAATATCCAGTCATTTCCTAGCTAGAAGCCAAAACCTAAACTATCTTGCATATTTGCATTGAAAATGCATGCTTCCATGACCATCTAACATCCAGAAGGCAATGGGTGGCATGATTCTAGAAAGCACGAAAAATAAATCCACTTCAATTCATTAAAAAATCACAGGCACACAACTGAAACATGATAGCTATTAAGAAGTTGCTTTTCACAGACTCAGGTAGATAAGGTTAGTTTTCATAAATCCATTGAACAGTAACTATTGTTGTTAGCAGGATGAGGTTTCCCAAAAAGAGGCAAATACAATAAATACAAAATCATCAACTCAAAACTAGCCAAAGTATTATGCAACAAAAAGATTGTATATGCTTCCATGGTAGTAGTAGCTCAAACAGGCGATGCAAAATAGAGAAACAGTTTTTGACAGCCTCTCATGCTTTGAGCAGGCCCAAGCATGGTCTTGATGATTCAAGATTCACAAAAGAATTCTAAATACTTTGTAAAATACAGAAGCTAAATAGTGAAATCACTGAGCTGTTTAAGCTGGAAATAACAGAACGTATTGTGCAGTTTAAGCATGGCCACAGAACAAACCAGAATGAGCTTCATACAGCCATAACAGGTAAGGCTTGTAACATGACCTTAGCAAGGCCTAGCCTGCCTTGCATGGATCAAATAAGACTTAATAGCCAAATCAGAGATTCTAATACCATCTAGCTGAATTATAAAAAAATTACCATGTAAACTTCCCTGTTTAATCATTACTTAGCATGACTAAAATATCATTGAAAGCAACAGAAGAAACAAAGCTATTACATTTGGAAGAAAAGAGACCAACATAGGCAAATTTCAGGTGAAAGATACTAAAATCTAAGCACACTTTAGTAACAGCACACCTTTTGGAAGAAAGGTCCACGATGCGATTTTCTCCTCTATACCTGCAACAATCGGATCCTGAAAAAAGGAAGCGAAGTGCATGAAGGGTTACACTTGCATCCATTGAAGAAAAGAAGCAATCAATGGTTTCCTAAGTTCTTCATGCTGCCATCAGAAGGCTGAACTCCAACCATTTCTAACAGTTCGGCAATAGATGATTGTTGTGGTTCAAACAGCATAGCTAAACATACATCAGGTGAAGATTAAAAGAAACAAGCGTCATTAATCCACAAGTTTACATCTTAACATTTGCTAAATAAAGCTACCCCATCAAAAAGTCCACCCACAGTATTGAAGTATTGTACCCAACTACATTAGAATTACAGTTTCTAATATAATTTGAGATGCAGTGCAGCCATTAATAATTTTTTAGTAATCTCTCAAATGATGATAAACAGAATCGCGTTAAAACAAAATCAAGAAGTTGGTTACCTGTGCTTTATGAATAAACATGCCGGAGCTTGTTCTAACTTCACTGAGCTTACTCTTTCCACTAACATTATCCGCCACCGCGGACCTCTTCAGCTCAGATTTGGCCTAAATTTCACAAATCAAGCAAAGACAAGTACAATTCACGTTAGCTTTAGCAAATCACAAGTTAAGAGCTTGAATTTGACTGGACTTACCAGAGAGATCAGGTGGTCGCATTCCAAGTCTGTAAGAAAACCTTCGTACACAAACGCCCTGTGAAATCGCAAAACAAAATCCAAACTTTAACCGAAAATTTATATACAAACCCTCGATGTTATACATTTATTTAATCTAATCCAGTTTTTCTTATTTGGAATCCCACTTTTAACTGGAAAAGTGAAAGCACAAGTAACTAAAGGATCAAAAGTTTATTTTCTGGGTAACCGAACCACGAAGAACAAGAGAGAGACCTTGGTTTCGAAGAGACTTGTTTGACTTTGGACGGGTTGATGAGGGAAGTAGAAGAAGCCGGATAAGAGCTACACTTATGAAGGATCAAAGAGAACAAAAACAAAAATTGAAGAGAATAAACCAGACCAGTCATAACGCTGTTTGGATGTAGATTGTAGAGAAAGAGAGAGATTTTCAGGGAAAGTGATGATCTTTCGCCAGAGAATAAGCAGATATGATGGGTGACTTCTTAGCTCCAAAACCATTGATGGTCAATGTAGCAGGTAAGTTAGGTGCCAATAAAACTACGTCGTTTTAGATCTAAGTATTTGATTATTCATTACTGTTTTTAGTATTAGGTTTTGATTAAGCACTTTTCTTTTATAATATTGCCTAATTAAGGGGTTGTAGAAGTTTAGTTGATGGGTAAGTAATCCTAACTAACCCTTTTAATGTCTAAATAAAATTTAGAAAATATTTTTTAATGAAGAAATATTTAAATATAAACATTTTTTAAATTTTAATTAGATTTTTTTAAATATAAACATTTTTCAAAAATATAAACTTAAAATTCAAGTTGGATTCAATTTAATATAATTTAACTTATTAATTTTAGATTGAGTTTATCTGATTTTTTCTAATTGATTAGTTCTGATAAAAATATTATCAATTTCAAATTTAAACTTGACCTGATCAACTTCGAATAACATTAAAATCAGGAAAATATTTGGTGCAAATTATATAAATTTCAATTTCCTGATTTTTTTTTCTTCCCACAAATGGAAATCATGTACAATAGACTAGATTACATAATTATAAAAGGTTATGCTACACAGAAAAGTGGATATACTTCCTGATATATATTTCCAACAGTGTTCCTATTCCAGATTTTTGTTGTTATCCCCAAGGCAGGAAGACCTGAACTCAGTCTTCAATGCTCTTTTAAAATGCTTGCCTAGCTAGCTGTGAATCTCCTTCCTCCTCCAAACTGCTCTAAATCTTCATCTTGCCAGTTTTACTCTACTGGTGAGCTTGATTCTGTACTGTTTTGCAACATGACCTCAAGTCTGTCAGAATTCTGCAGAGGCATGGAGGAGGAAGAAGCAATGTTTGTTTCTGATGTGTCCATGAAATTTTCTGTCTTAGACTTTAGACAAGCCTTCAACGTTCATTCTGGCCCAAAGCAAGCTCCATGTGTTGATCATTCAAGTCCATGGACGAGCCGTAGTCCTTGGAGCTTCCGTTACGGTGGCCTAAAACAACTTCCATGTGTCGATTCAGGTCGCTTAGATACTTGGTTGAGTTGTACTCTTCTGCATCTAAAAGCTCCTCAGAGTACGTTCTCTGGAGTTTCTTAGACTTTTGGCGCATTTTCACCTCCTCGGAACTGTTCTCCTCTCCCTTAAGCATCTTTACAACCTGCATCAAAATGTAAACAGAAGCTGTCTTATAAACAATGATGTTCCTGAAATTTAAGCAGAAACTAGTAATTTTACGGTTAAGGAGGTACCTGGTTCATTTGAGGTCTTTCTGCGGAACACTGATCTATACAGATAGAAGCTGTGCAGATGACACTGTCCATCTGTTCTGCGTCATAAGCATCTCCCAGGACAGGATCAATAAGCTCCTTAATATCATTCTTCATGAGCAAAGGTTTTGCCTGCATCAAAATTTTTCATTACAGCTTAAATATTGGGTTGCTAATAACAAGAACTCTTATAGATCTGAGTAGCAGATAGAAGAATCATACATACCCACATCACAAGACTTCTCTGAGAACTGTCTATAGCTTGCTTCCCAGTGATCAGTTCTAATAGCAGTACCCCAAATGCAAAAACATCTGTCTTCTCATCTACTATGCCATGCATGAAGAACTCAGGTGGGAGATATCTGTCAGGTGACAATAAAAAGATCAGATTTTTACTTGGAAGTGTGATAGTCGATGGTGCAGAAACAATGCGAAAGTTTTGGATTACAAACCCGAATGTGCCTTCGACTTTTGATACCGTGTGATGAGTCCATTGCTCTGGTAACCACTTTGCAAGCCCAAAATCAGAAATCTGCAGAAAGTTAAAAGTTTAAAAATGAGCCATAAGAGGAAAGAAACAATCCTAACTTGTACATTCATCATCAGAACACTCACCTGGGGTTCAAAATCCTCCGTTAGCAATATATTGGAAGCCTTTATATCTTTGTGGATGATTCTCCTTTGGCATCCCTCATGAAGATAGAGAAGGCCCTGAGCAGTTCCTACGGCCACTTTGTATCTGATTTCCCAACTCAGTTTCTCCCTCGGGCCTATAAAAAGCAAGAGAATTGACACGTTAAGATCGAAATTTGTACAGAAAATGAAGGTGAAGATCTTCTAGAAATAGCAGAAAACTAACCATAGAGTATTGATGACAAGCTTCCATTGACAGACAACTGAAGAACAAGGTGCATCCCACCTTCAACCCCATATCCAACTAACTTAGCAATATTCGGATGATCAACATGCACTATTATTCCAAGCTCTGATAAGAAGTCCATTGTCATTTCTTCCGGAGATCCTCTGGTTAGCCGTTTGATTGCAACCCACTTCCCATCTTCCAACTGACCCCTATAAACCTCTGCATAGCCACCTTCTCCGATCAAGTTTTCTTCAAACGGAGAAACAATATAGCTTTGTCAGTCTACTGCAACAACGAACTGCAGATCAAAAGGAAAAAGAGAAATAACGGGGAACTACAATTACTCAGGGTCTAGATGCAAGAACGAACCATGGCTGAAATTATCAGTTGCAGCTTGGATTTCGGAGAGTGCATAGTTCTTCCAGGAGGGTTTCAAATAGCAGAGATCAGCATCAAAAGCAGTGAGAGCACTGGCAGTATTATTCACAGGAATAGCTGGCACCATTGCATCTCTTATCCTTTTGCTCTTTCTTCTAGTGAGCTTGGGAACACCTTTTCTCAAATTATTTATTCTCTTGGGGCTGAAAACACGAAACAAGTCCTTCCAATTCGGGATTATCGGATTCTGATGGCCCTCTGAATCCGAAGTGCTTGTCCTGGAAGATCCCGTATCGGATTCAGTGCTGTTGGAGTTGTTTGCATTAGGAGTTGTTTCAGTGTCTAAGTTAACTGAACACTCTTCCTGATCATGATCATGAACATCTCTTGCAGGGCGTTCTTGATCTAGTCTCTCCTTGGAGCCACCCTCATGATCTTCCCCTTCCAGGAAAGATCTCATGTCTTTGAGAAAAGAAATCAAAGGATGAGCAGAGAAATAACTCATTGTGTCTATGTTTTTTCTTAAAGGGACTTTAATGCAAGTATCATACCCTCTGAAGAGAAAGAAGCGGAGAACCCTGCTCGCTGAATCCTGCGTCCCTCAGGATTAAGAGGCTCCTCTTTATGGTTTTTCGTGGCGGAGTCCTGGAAACTATGGCTGCCAATATGATCACCAATTGTTCGACTTATATCAATAATGTAGAGAATGTGACCAAAAATCCTTAAGGAACTAGAAACTCTGATTCATCAAATCATCAAACATCATTCGATCTCCCAAAAACGTTGGAAACTACTATCAGAAATGGAAGACAGACAGACTCGGAAAAGCATCCGTTTCTGTTATTACTCAAGCATTTTACACAATAAAACCAATAACAAAGATTATAATCCGTTAACAGAAACCATACCAGAATTGTGAGTTGTAGTAAGTTGGACAGATAAGCAGTTGGAAGTTTAACCCAAAAAAAAATAAATTAACAGAACATCATCTGAACGTTGTTATAACATCAAAAAGATCATCCTTTTCAAGTTCTCACAACCAGAGCCCAAAAGGGTTCGTTCATATCAAAAGAGAGACCAAGAAAGTACCGAAGAATAGCTGAACGTTTTCGGACATCTTCCATAATACCTCTAAGAGGTGTCGGAAACATACAGAGAGGTAGAGAGAGAGAGAAAAGAAAACAATGTGTCTATCTGTGTGTATGTCGTACAGAGAGAGATAGAGGGAGAGAAAGATTTGTGGGAGATGAAAGATAGCTACTGGTCCTGGAACGTGAGTTCTCCAAACATGTTGGAGTTTTTACCAGACATTGATGCATGAGATTCGGCTCTCTCTCTCATTGTATTCTTGTTGAAGACAACTTATTTTTAGAAAAAACAATACTAGTACATGTTAAATTAAATCAGTCCAAATTTAATTTCCAAGAATTCTAGTGCATTGAGGCATGCACATAGAAACATTTCCCTCCAATTCGGGCCAAGAATTTGGAAAACTAACTTGTCTCTCTAAGAATGTCAATGGGCCGGGCCTGTTCAGGCTTAACCCAACTTTTTTTTAGCTTGTGACGTACAATTTTTAATTTAAAATTTGAAAAATATTTTATTAAAGACAATGTTGCTTTTTTTTAATTTTTGAAACTTCTAAAATCTAAAATTTCACAAAAAGTGTTCTAATCTGATCTAAATTCCGGTTAACCTAAATTGAGCCTCAGGTCAGGTTAAACTAATATCACACGTGCTTGTTTGGATGATCTTATATCAGTAGAGTTTTTATCAGTAGAGTTTTTTTTAAAAGCTCCAAATTTAAGCTTCTTAAAAAGTTATATTTTAGTCTCTAAAAAAGTCATTTCTATTTAAAAAAATGCTTTTAAATTTTATGGCCAAACACTCTTTTTTAAAAAAATAGCTTTGCGTTAAAAAAAATTTTTTTTACCCTCTAAAAGCTAAACCAAACAGGCTCTTATTACCCAAGCCTAGTCTCTATTCCCTCAAGCTTGCTTGGAAACAATGATAAAAATATAATTAATAAAATGGATATATACTGCTTTCATTCTATTTTAATTTTATTTAGACAGTCATAAAAATTGTTATTTTAATACAATTAATTAAGATAATATCATTTAATAAAAATATTCAAACTATTCAAACTAATATTAAGAACAAATGTAATCAAATTCAATTCCACTTAAACTGTCAAACCATATTATTTTAATATAATTCATCAAAACACGGTAAATTATTCAAACTAGGTTTTGACAGTAAAATTTAATTTAACTCATTAATTTTAAACTTGAGTCAAATTAGAATTAAAATGCTATCCCTCCAATGCTACCTCAAAGGTTTAAGGCTTTGATATATAGCAGAACTCTCAAAAATGGCAGCCTTTGTTTTCAGATTTTGTTAAGTCTTTAAATTGCTTAAGTGATATGAAAATTGCATGAAAACCATGTCATCCCAAGCATTGTATATACGGAGAAATTAGCTTTGTCTCAGTTTGAGAGGCCAAAATTCGGCTTCCGGCTGGTTTCAGACCGGTACTCCTTCAACCCAAGATTTGAAGTTTTTTTTATCATACAATATTTTTTTGTTAGCCTACAAGGTATCTTAGAAAGGTCCTAACTATAAGAAGGCATCTTTAAACCATTCACACTCAGATTAATCATCGCTCGTACCGGATCAGCTCGTAAAGAGTAAAGTGCTAGTCAAATAAGTCTTTTCATTCTCAAGATTCGAACTCGAGATCTCTGGTTAAAAGATAAAAGTACTAAACCACTCATACTAACCATGTTTAGTTTTTATTTTTTAGTCATACGTTAACTTGAATTCAAGTAGATTGAATTTTGATTTAAGTCAAAGTTGAGTTGACACTTAACTTTTGCCAAACTCAGATTTTTCAATTTACGTTAGGTAAGTTTGGGGTAAAAAGAGCTGAATTATATTGTGTGAAAAATCCCAACCAAGACATAATATAATATGTAAATTTTAAACATGTTTAAAAAACCTTATCAGTAAGATTGTTATGTACAAAAGCTGTTCTGTTTGAGGCATGTCTCATCGATTTTCATACAACGTGGTGGGTATAGCTTGAAAAAGTAATTCGGACCCTAAAAATTACTTTTTGAGATCGTCTATACCAAATGTTTTGCCTACACCAGATGTTTTGTCTCAACTCAACAAAACATATGTGCCAGAACATCTGGTCCACACATTTGGGCCAGATGATTTCATCCGAAAAATTGCGGGCACAACATCAATGCTTATGAAAATACATGTTAAGCACTAACTTATCAGATCTATGATGGGATCTACATTGATCATCTGCAAGAAAAAGTGCAGAAGACCATTTTTTCAGCGAAGACTAGCGAAGGAGAGGGGTAATTGATTTGAAGGGCTTTTTCTTTTTCTGATGCATTTAGGTCAATTCTGATTCTGAACCAAGGAACTTGTGGTAAAACAAAACAGATGAATGGTATGGGAGAGTTTACTTACAATTGGTTTACAGCAAAAGATACTAAAGTTACAGGGTAAAGTGATCATCATATCAATGCAAGTTCTCACTAAATTGTCAGTAGAATATTGCTTCAGTGAAGACTACGAGTGATCAAACCCTCAAATATTGCATAAAGATCCCTGTTCTCAGGGCCGAATATCTCATCCGCCTTTTTCAGGGTCTCCTGAGATAGTACAGATCAATAAGAATGGTGTAAATAAGAAATAAGTGCACTCACATATACATACACATATATAATACAGAAGAGCAAGTGAGCGAACGAGAGGGTGAAAATGTTGCACCTCTTTAGTTTGTTTGTGGGCATTCAATTCCTTTACATTCGCAAGAAATGCACCAAACTGCTCATAAGACAAACGGCTCCTGATGAAACAAAAGAAAGAGCAGAACAGAACCTTTAATAGGTCAGGAATTGAGAGATAAACATTAATAGGTGATAAACTCAGCAACTTAGTGCCAACTGCCAACACATCAATACATGTCTTGGCAAGTATGAATTATATGTGGCACAAGTATAAACGCACTAGAATGTCACTCACGAAACTTTGCACGAGGTTGAAAATATTCAACCACATTCTTTACCTGACTTGCCGAAAGAATTCTTTACCGTCAACTCGAGTTCGTCCTGAAAGAAACAGAAGGCAACGTTATTGTAACAGCTAAAAAGCAAACTAAACTTCAACATGGTTTATCAAATCAAGGCGCTAAGATGATAGGTGAAATGGTAATCATTTCAACATCAAGGTTATCCTTCTTAATCCATCTGCTTCATTCTGGTACAAGTAAAGTAACCAAGAGACCTTCATTATCAATTTTCATTCAAGTTCAACCACTTTCACCAAGAAACTACTGGCTATGTAGTCCTGTAAGTGGGCAAAGGCTGATCATCAGCCATAGGTATTAAAATACCTAATAAAATTTCACAATCATCAGACTTCCTTTCATCAAACACCACCAACTCAATATGGCCAAAGAAAACGCATGTAGCTAATGCATTTAATACATTTATACAAAGCTAACAACACTTAAGCACCTAAAGTAATTAAATGAATATTATCAAACTAACCACTTTGCGATCCTGCATCAGAGCTTGAAATTGAACTGTGATGGGTTGGAGGCAGAGAAGAAAACGTAGAAGATCTTTCTTCAAGCAAGCCTCTAGAGGTAGAAAATGACATTGAATGTCGTCTTGGGGACACTGGTTTAGATGTTTTTGTTGGAGACACTGAAGCTGATAAACTTGGAGGGGTTCCAGGAGGAGTAAATTTAGGTGTGCTTGTCTGGGACGTTAGAAGGAAATTGTGTGATGTGTTGAATCGTGAACCTGCAATGACAGTAAATGTGAGTTAGGTGTTTAAATTTTCTCTTTCTACCCTACTTTTCACTTTATTCTCTTTCTCCCTCTTTGACGTAACTCCACACAAGAACTTTATAATGTCCTTTCGTTTTTCCCAGGGAACTTCAGCAGTAAAACCAAACTCTCCCTAAGCTGTCTAACAGATAACAAAGAAGTGAAGAAACATGCAAAAACAAAAATGGCCACATACTATCAGTCTCACGATCCTCAGCAAATGAGTTTCCAATTTCAGAGAATTGGCTCTGAATTGAAGATGTTCTTGAAGGTGGCAATGGATCTTCTTCTGAAACAAATTAAAAATGACAAAGAACTAGTCATTTGGCAGACGAAACACAAAACTTATGCAAACAATTCACTTCTGGCATATGCAGCATATGTAGCTGAGTACCTTAAATGGTCAATCGCACATAATCACCATATATTGTGCATTCCTTTAAATGCTTGATTAGGCATACTTCTATTTCCAATAAAACATCGAAACACAAATCACCCAATTCATCACTTCGAAAGGTAATGACTGACATAAAACCAAAATGCAACAGCTGGCAAAATTTCAATCATTATGGAAATACTCACAAGCTCTTAATACCATGAGACCCAAACAAGCCCCACTTACACTGAATAAGGAAAAGGAAGCATTAACAGGTTAAGAAACCATCCATAGTTGAAGAAAGAATATGAACATACCACTGGGTGTTGGCTTGGCAATGATATGTGGAGCTCCTGCCTGCCACAAAACCCAATTATCTTTTAGTTCAGAATCATTCAGCCAATACCTTAGGATAAACAATAGAAATGAGAGATAAAACTTACAGAATTTTCATCATCCTCTTGCAGTGACTGCATGAGTGTCTTCCTGAACCCCTCCAACTGCACAGTTTCGATGGAGTAAGTGTCCAGTCTCAACGTGAGCATTACTAGAATTCAAAGAAAAACCTCCAATTGAACCCTAAATCCTCTACTTTCTATTTTCATATCAATAAACCAAATTTAGGACCAAACACGAATCATCAAGTAAACTTAGGTATAACAAAATCCAGATAAAGCCCATTAAACAAAATTCAAACCATACCTTGGATACATCTCTTTGGAGCTTCTTCACAGTGTTAACTAGTGACGTGTTCTCTTTCACCAAATTCTCCTGAAAAATAAAAAAACAATGAACAAACGAATTGAGCCGTAAACGACCTCGTTCGTTTACGTTTGGATGGGTGGGAATTCGGGGTTCGAACCTTTTCGAAGTCGGCCTTGGCGAGATTGTCGGCGATGTCGGAGAAGGAAGCGTCGAGGGATTGGATCTGAGAGCGAAGGTCGGCAATGAGGTCGTCTTTCTCGGCGAGTTTGAGGCGAAGGTCGGACGATTCAGATTCGAGGGAGGAGACACGTGTCGAGAGGGCAATGGAAGTAATCTTGCGGGCCACGTCAAGCTGCTGGAACGGATCGGACGGTAGCACTTGCAGTACCTCTTCGGGAAGATCGAAGGTGGAACCACCCGATTCTCTCCCCAGCATCTCCTCAGACATCGCAGTTTCTCTCTCTTGGTTTTTTTTGTTCGCGATTATTTTTATCGTATTTCATAAAGTTTTGGTAATTACAAGTAAGTGTGAGATGGATAGGATTGGACAGTCACAGAGATTTGTGGTGTTTGGTGAGGTTTTGTGAAATGGATAGGACATGGACATCACTACATCAGACAAAAACAGCTTTTCTTAAGTGTTAAGTAAATATACTTTTTTTTGTACTATTAGATTTTTAAAATTATAATTATCAGTAAAATTTTTACTGATTTGATATTTATTGATAACGATAGAAATTAGATATGGTAAAATTGGCCTGATTTGCCCAGCTTAGCTTAGATTGACCGGATTACAAGTCAAAATTGCTTGGTCAGATCAGGTTACGAGTTAGGTCTGTCCTAACCTGTGAATTGAAGGGAATATATAAAACGACCTGTGAATTGAAGGGAATATATAAAACGAAGTCATTTTGTTCAAAATAACGTCATTTTAAAAATATATATATGATTGGGTCGGGCTCGCTCAATGTCGTCCTTGTAATGGGCTTGGTCGAGTTTGAGATCTCTAGCCTGGGCCCAACTTGAGGCCTAATTTAATCTGAAGTTGTTTGGCCCAACTGAGCCTAGGAGAGACCCGGAGACGAGCCTTAGCTCGATAGGCCCAAAGCTAGTTGAATTGACTCGGTCTAATTTTTATTTTTTTTTTAATTAAAAAATGACGTCATTTTGTCATTATTAATTAAGTCTTGGACTTGGTCGAGCCTCGATAGCCCAGACTTAAGCTCAACTCTAGGCTTAATCTGGCCAACAAATTCAAGCCCAAGGCCAATTGTTATACATATTTGTTTTTGTTAGTTTGGCTATTGTGAATGTGAGATGTATAACTTTTTCTACTCTAACCTTTTTTTTCCAATAAAAGCCGAGCAAAAGGTGAATAAGGTTCAAATCCAATTCAGCCTAATTAGAAATTAATTCTTAAAATTTAAGTTGAATTAAGAATGAGGTCAATTTAAAATACTCAAGTCTTAAGGAGAATTGTTCATTCTCAACCTTATATGATATCGTTAGATGTTGTATCTTTTCAATGTAAAATTTATTATCCCAATACTCCCTCTTACTTACAACCTTTTTTCGGGTTTGTCAAGTGAATTTATTTGAGGTTTTTGGGCTCCAGGATCTTTAGTAGGCCGTTAGGCCTTATAGGCTCTGATACTATCTTGAAATTTAAATTGGGTTGAGAATGAGGTTAATCTAAAAGATTTGGGCCTCGTTTGGTAAGCTGTCAATCAGCTATTTTTTTAGCTGATTGGCATGCTTCAGCTGTTTGACTCTTCAAACAGCTATAAATGTTGTTTGGAGAGCAGCTGAAGCATTGACTGTTTGTCTTCAAATAGCCAAAAAAGAAAACGCTCATGTGGAGGAGCATTTTTATCAATTAGCTAACTATTTAACCTTTAAAACCCAATCATACACTTTCCTATGTAATAAAAGAGAGAGCAAGTTTACAACTTTTTTTGCTAATATAAATTGTACAAATATAAATTTTATTTATTAATAAAATTAATTAACTATTAGTTATAAAATATGTATTATAAACAAAATACGAGTAATTTATCATCTTATATATTAATTATCATATTGATTATTAATTATCATATATTAATTATCATACTGAATAAAATTTTATTTTATTATCATATTGATTATTAATTATTAATAAAATTAGTATATTTTATTTTATTATAATATTTATTATTAATAAAATAAAAATATATATTTGTTAATTAATAAAAATTAATTAGGTTTACATATTTAAAAATTATTATACTTCTATTAAAAATAATTATATGTAAATTAATACATCAATTAATAACTTTTAT
>JANIIA010000192.1:86134394-86145937 GCA_027478495.1 Erythroxylum alaternifolium | reverse complement strand
TAAACTCTTCTAAAATTAATTACTTAAATTTCTTGAACCTTAGGAATTTGGATATTAAGCAATGAATTTCTTGAATCGTAAAATTTTGAACATTGTAACAACGCCTTAAATAAAACGATTTAAGCATTAAAATATAAATAAGAGAATATTTAATTTTTAAATTTTGAGTTAGCATCATACTAAAAATCACGAATCATGTGATGAAGATTACCGTTACAACGAGCCAGGTCGAATTTGGATCATGTAAGGTTTCAATTCTTTTTTAGATTTTTGAGTTTTGAGTCAAACTTTACTAACCTAAAATTTGAATTGAGAAAAAAGTTTGGTCAACTTGTCAATAAATTTGAGCTAGGTTGAAATCAAGCCAAAAGGAAATATATGTTTGACATTAAGTTGACCTAGGCTCGCGGCATTTAGGCTTGAGCCTAGCCTAAAACCCAATCAATTCTAAGCTCGCCACTTCAGCTTGTGTCTGATTGCGACTGAGTTAAGCTTGATTAATGTTTTCAATTTGAAACAACATACTTTTATTCAAAACAACGTCATTTTATTTAATATATTTAAATTTCAAGTTAAGGCAAGCTAATTAACTTAAATTCAACTCAGTTTAAATGCTTGAAAATTAACAAAATAAACTTAGGTTAAAATTCATTCAACTCAGACTGAATTCATTAAATTTGAATCAGATCAAGAAAAAGTATTATATTTATTGAGAATTATGAAAAAATTGATTTACCTCGAAATCACGTAAACTCTTCTAAAATTAATTACTTAAATTTCTTGAACCTTAGGAATTTGGATATTAAGCAATGAATTTCTTGAATCTTAAAATTTTGAACATTGTAACAACTCCTTAAATAAAACTTGTCACTCATTATATTTATAGTATATAATTTACAAAATTTTACATTTAAAAAGAAGCACTATCAATCTCTCCTTTAAAAAAATCCTAAATTACAAGGAAACCTTATAAATATTTGTTCGTGTTGAATCATTCGAGGACGGGATGAAGCGTAAGAGTTTAGGTTGGAATTCTTTATATAGGATGTGTTTGGTGGGTACATTAAATAAGTTATAAATTATACCATAAGCTCTATTATTATTATTGATATTATTATTATGCCGCGTTCTCTTCTAACATGGGAGTTTGCTTCAATCATAGCTGTTTCATAATAATCAGTAGTTGAGTCCAACCTTGGAAATTTCGACTCGCTTTCCATCTTCGAACCGACAAGACTCTCTCTGAGGAATAGATCAGTTATTCCGTGTACACTCTTGCGGCTTTTAGATTTGCGGTACGGTGTCGTGCGGTATGGTATGGTATGAAAGTATAAATATTTACTCACTGTAATTTTTAAATGAATTTACATATTTAAATTTGGGATAAATAATCACAAACTAGAAAAAAGTGTCGCGTCATTGTAAAAATCGATAAGTAGAAAAGAGGTTGCGGTAAAAAAGTACTTATACGGTAGGAAAGTAATTATGCGATAAAAATTCTACTTTTTATTAATAACTTTTTGATAATTATTATTTTCCATTATAGTCTCAAAATAAAATTTTCTTATTTTAATTTAATATTTATAATTTAAATTTATATGACTAATAATATATTTTTATAAAATATTATATTTATATTTATATTTAAATTCATATGACTAATAATATATTTTTTATGAAATATTTAATCTACTAAATGTATTTTATTTATATTTTCTTATTTTAATTTAATATTTTTTATTTATAATTTGAATTTATATGACTGATAATATATTTTTATGAAATATTTTATTTACTCAATTTATGTTATTTTTATTTTTCTTATTTTAATTTAATATTTTATTATTTATAATGTTAAATTTATATAATTGATAATATATTTTTTAATTATTTATATAATAATTAACGGTTTATTCAATAAAATTTTTAATCATTTTACCTCTTTTCGACAACCGCAACTGCACTGATCAAATATCTATTTTCACCTTTCATTAGTTATCAAAACAGCAATCTTAAACACATAAGTACTTATTGAGAATAAGTATTTATCATTTCAGCAAACCGTCGCTGCTTCTCCAAACTAAGCTTCTATTTTCTTATTATCCATATATTTATAAAATAAAATCTAAAAAAGTTATGCTCACAAAAGAAAATAAGATAAACACAGAATAATATAAACAAATAATCTGAACCGCTTTCTTTGAGTTAATGATAATTATTATGAGTTAGATATTTAACTAAGTCAAACAATATCGATGTTTTATTATCTTCAATTACTTGTATTTATAGTGTTTTTGTTAACTTGGGCAATTACTTTTTCTTGTTAATATTACCTAATTTATATAAAAATAAGTGCAAAACACAAGCCCAAATTAATTGGATTGGAAAATAAATAAAAAAGGAGTGCACCATGTCATCACATGAATCATGAGAAACTGAGGAAAGAAAGTAGTAAAAACATGAGTGGTTCGTAAAAACAAGTTGTTTAGTCTTAAACGTAATAAGTCGTTTATTTATACCATGTAACAAGACTGGACCTAACAGTATCAACTTCATTTAAAAACAGTTTCTATATTAGTTAAAAATACAGCTGTGTATTATTAAACTTTTTCAATCTTCATGTATCAGCGATATTCATATTAAGTATATTTGCTATTGTTATTGAAATTATTAAAAAAGAACCTAAACCAATCACATATAACAAAATTTGATAAAATTTACTAAAAGTGTTAATTAAAATAATTGACACATTTCTAAGTTGTCTCTCAAGTAATTTACATAAATTTTATCATAAAACAAACAACTGCTGATTTTCACCAACAGGAGTGATTTTCAGTTGAATTTGTTGATAACAATATATAGTAATTAGTTTTTATTTGGGATTAACCTACGAGGTTTTCTTAAAAGGGTCTCAATTATGGAAAGATATTTTTGAGTCATTCACACTCAGACTAATTTCCGCTCGTACTGGATTAGTCCGTAAGAGATAAAATACTGACCAAATAAATTTTTTCATTCCCAAAACTCGAACTTGAGACTTCTGATAAAAAGATGAAAGTGTTGAACCATTTATACCAACCATGTTTAGTTATATATGATTATTAGTTAATAATACATTATCGAAAATCATTTTAATAAATAAAAATCTTGAAATTCTTTTTAGGAGGTGAAATAATATTAATAGAGCATCACTGACATCGAGCACCACAAAATCTGACCACCTGTCCACCACCCTAGTCCTCACATCTGGCTCACACACATCACCGAACCCAGACGAGCTATCTCACTCACCCAGACCCTACCAGAGCGGACCGGACCGGACCGGACAATTCTTGAGTCTTGAATGGCCCCCACCTCAATAAATAAAATTATTAATTCCCATCTACCTATGCTGTTACGTCCGTTAAGTCAGCACCGGACAAGCCTTCTCGCTTATGCGGTCCTAACGTCTCTCTCCTGTTCTCGCCGTTACGTCCGTTAACTTCTCGAAGACTCAGTCAGATCGGGTGACTCATCTCCACTCTCTCTCTCTCTTCAGTCTTCACAGCTTCTTTTCATTGACGCGTAACGAAAGGTCGGTGAGGACGCTTACACCGAACCACCCTATAAGTCTATATAAACGCCTTCGGTTCACAAACTCCATCTCCCTCATTGAAGGCAACGACACAACACGCAAGAGCCAAACACAGCCTCCCTTCACTGTCCTCTTCCTCCTTCTTCTCCCTTTATGAAAAGGAAAAAAAATTAGAGGGGGGAAGAAATTAAAGAAATTTATATTCGGAAAAAGAGGGGTCTGTTTGGATTAATCTTCTGATTTCTTTGGATAGTGGGTTGTTTTTGTAATTATGGGGACCGAGGTTTTGAGGCCACAGGATTGTTTGATTGAACGTTTCAGAGATTCTCCGTGTCGCCGGCGGAATTTCCATGGAACTTCTAGTTTTTACCCTAACTGTTCTTACAATTCTAACCCTAGATTTAACCGCAAGCAGACTGTACGATCCGATAGATCGGAGCCGAGGAAGCGACAAGCGGAGCCGTCGATCTCGAAGAGATCCAGCTCCGCCGACGATGTCAGGGCCGGTAGGATGAACAAGCATCCTAACGGAGGCAACCACCACAACCACCATCATCACAACAACAATCAACGGAGTTTAGTTATGGAGAAGGTTACGATTTTGCGGCGAGGAGAGTCGCTTGACTCGAAGATCAAGAGCAGCGGTGAAATGGTAGTCGCCGGTACGGATCGGTTGGGTCCGGACCCGGAGATGGTGCCGAAGCAGATCCGGATGGTGGATCTGAGGTCTCCGTTGGCTGGGAAGTCTGACGTGTACGCCGGGTCGGCCTTTTCCGTGTCGCCGGCGCCAAGCTCGCTTCCCCTGCCGTCCTTCTCGAAAAGGAAACAGGTTTCGGTGGATGATTTGGCCACCAGAGATCTCCGACGCTTGCTTCGTCTAGAATTCTAACACCGGAACCATTATGGTCCAGATCCGGATGCTCCGTTTCTCCATGTACGCTGTTATCCCGAACAGTCCTTGTAACGTCCACCTGATTCTAGAAGATCCGATCATCTCGTGAGTTTTTGGTAAAACGGGAGGTAGATCTGAGAATCGGTGGAAATTACGAGGGCAAATTAGGTAAAACCTTGTATGTCTGTCATTGGTTAATATGTTAATACGTGGTTAGTCTGGGGTTGTGAATGTAATTTAGGAGTCTTTGATGGGGGTTAAGATTAAAAAAAGAAGAAAAAGAAAGGGGGACAAAGAAAGGAGATAAAGTTGAGAGTCAAAAGTGAGGGGTAATTTTGTAATAAGTGGGATCAGTGTTTGGTAAGTGAAGAAGGGAAATCAAAAGTCGTGTGATGTGAGTTATGTTTGATGATTTGATATTACTTCTGTGTCCTTGTCTTGTTGTAAAGGTGCGTTTAATGTTAATACCCTACCATTAATAAATATTAGTAACTTTTATAGTCTGGTTCCAAACTTGAGTCAGTTTTGCTACTCTGATTCTCTAGTCCATGATGGTCAGATGCAAAGCTCCACAATAGATCATGTCAGGTTGGACCAAATTTCGGAACTAGTTTTTAGGGATTGGGCAAGTTGGGATTAGGTTTGACAATGAATTAATTTGGATTTTTAACTTTAATTTTTTAGAATTTATTGGGTTTGTTAAAAAGTTTTACGTGGCTTTATTTTAATTTAAAATTGTTTAAAATGACGTTGATTTTATTTATTAAAAATAAGTGATTTTAGAAGATTGTGTAGTTTAAGTTCAATTTAAAATGCTAATATTTTAAAGTGTGGTTTAAGTTAATTTAGAGAGCTAAAGATCATTTGATTAAGTTAATCTCAATATTATATTCTTAATTGAGATTTGGCTAAGCCTTTAATTTGAAACCTTTTTTTTTTCAATAAATTTAATTTAAAGTTTGATTGAATTTAAGATCAAAATTTAGACTTTGAATTGATCAAGCTGAATTGTATCTTTTGAAATTGGAATGAAGATGGATGAATAAGCTTAACAAGGTGTTGGGTTCACCTAGTGAAACGAGTATTATTTAGTTTGCTTTATTATTAAGAATTTTTAATAATAATGTATGACAATGTTTGATTTGAAATATAAATTTAAAATGATAAAATTAATTAACAAGAATATTAAAATATCTATTATAATAATTACTAATTATATTATTATTATTATTAATTTTTTTTAAAAAAAATCTTTAAAATATAATAGATGAGAAATGAAATATTCGTTCCTGTCAACCAAAACGAAAATTAGTATGCGTTTTAAAAATTTTTGATTAAAAATAAATTTATTTAGAGGATGAATTATAATTGAACATTTAAATAACATATAATAAAAAGTGATCAAAAATCATTTATTTAAAGAAAAAGTGAATTGATATAGGTTGTATCAGATAAAATTATGTTCATAAAAATTGTAACTTATCTTCTTAACTTTTCAATAGTATAAAATTTAAATTTTGGACATCATAATTGAGATATATAATTTTTACAAGTTTGAGCGACAAAACCTTCACTCAGAGTGCACAATTTTAATAGCACGATCGTGACAAAACCCTTGATTCATAAATGTGCACGATCGTGCTTCGTGACAGAACTCCTCACTCATAGGAGTGCACGATCGTGCTTTTGCACTGAATTTAAGTAAATATCCACTAAAAAATAATAATTATGATTATTCTAAAATAGAGAATTTTTAGGAAGGCACTTATATATATTGAACAACAAAGATTTTATTAGTCAAATTAATAAATTATTTATAAAACTAACATTATTAAGGTTTTAAAAGGTTAATCAGTCAATTAAAAAATTTAAAAGCTGGAACACTTAATTGAAAAAATTATAAAAGGCTAAAAAATTTACAATTGGTTATCCTTATAAGTTATAACAAATAATTGAAATTTTTAATAATAATATATGACAATGTTTGATTTGAAATATAAATTTAAAATGATAAAAAATAATTAATTAAAATATTAAAATATTTATTATAATAATTATTAATTATATTATAATTATTAATTTTTCTTTTTAAAAAAAATCTTTAAAATACAATAGATGAGAAATGTAATATTCATTCCTGTCAACCAAAACACCTGATAAATGATTCCAATTTACAGCATACAAGTTACGAACAAAGTCTACCTTTATTACTGGGATCAGAATTCTTATTTTTGTTATAATATTTATAATATATTTTATTAAATTTCATCTTTATATTTATATAAATATTAAATAAATAAATGAAATATAATAAAGTAGGATCGAGAGAGTGAATAGTAGATCAGGAAATTTGACGTGCTCTTCACCAACTCCCGTTGCTGATTTTGAATTTCTCGAAAAAAACAAACTGACAATTGCTTTATCCAAAGCTAAAATTAAAGTTACTGACTTTTGGGTTGATTGTGATCGGTATGTTGAGTCACTGCTCACTTTTACTTTTCAAACCTATCACGCGGAATCTATGAATGGCAAATTAGGAATTGCAATTCTAATATGTCTCGCCTTGATTTGGTCTGTTCTAATTTAAGATTATCGAATTAAATTTAATTTAACTTTAGATCGAATTCGAAGTTTGAATAATTTAATTTTTTAAAACAACATTAATTTAATCTAAACCAAACCAAACCAAACATACCTAAATTCTTGCCTAAGCAGAGTATGAAAAGGGTAAGATGTACGCAGTCATGCTCGCATATTCGACATAGATATATTAATTTAATCTAATTTTTAAAAATAATATCATTTTTTAAAATTTCTGATATAGGCCACCTATTAACTAAACTCAAGCAACACTCGCGTTACTGTTATTCAATAAAAATTAAATTTATAAGTGATAAAGTTTTAAATTTAAAATATTCAATTAGTATTAAATCGTTATAAAATTATTATTATTTTTATTTATCAAACAAAGTTGAAGTTCAAGTGAATAACGAGTACTATTAAACGAAGATCTTGATTTGTAAAAATTGCTTAGTTTTTTAAAAGATATGTACATCCTTTTCAAATTAAATGAGAATTAAAAATATGGATAACAATACTCGACTTGGCTCAAGGCTCGATCAGGCTTAAGACAACTCGACGTAAGTCCGAGCCCGACTCAACCAAGGTCAACCCCCAATTTTACTTTTAAAAACTTTAAAATACAAAAAACGTTGTTTTACTTATAACAGACGAGTTCCAAGTAAGGTTAGATTTGATTTT
This sequence comes from Erythroxylum alaternifolium, assembly GCA_027478495.1. NCBI lineage: Eukaryota > Viridiplantae > Streptophyta > Magnoliopsida > Malpighiales > Erythroxylaceae > Erythroxylum > Erythroxylum alaternifolium. The sequence continues at coordinate 86,138,210 of JANIIA010000192.1, read as the reverse complement.
TTAGAAAATTTGGGCCTGAGGCTTGATTAACCCGGGTTTGCCCCATTGGCTTTAGGCTAAGCCAATTATCGTCACTAATAAAAATGTTAACTGTTTATTATAGATGAGTTTTAATGTAAATCTTTAAATTTCAATTTCAATCTCAAAATTCCAATTATTTGTTATAACTTATAACTTTTTAAAAAATTATAACTTATAACTTATAAGGATAACCAATCATAATTTTTTTAGCCTTTTATGATTTTTTTCAATTAAGTGTTCAAGCTTTTAAATTTTTTAATCGGCTTACTAACTTTTAAAAACCTCAATAATGTTAGTTTCATAAATAATTTATTAATTTGACTAATAAAATCTTTATTGTTTAGTATATATAGGTGTCTTTCTAAAAATTCTCTATTTCAGAATAATCATAATAATTATTTTTTAGTGGACATTTACATAATTTTTTGATCAACTAAATTCAGCATATTTTTTTTGTTTATCTTGATTTTGGCAAGTGCACAAACACGATCGTGCACTCATATGAGTGAGGGGTTTTATCACGATTGTGTTAGTGCACGATCGTATACACCTATGAATGAAGGGTTCTAACACAATCGTGCTATTGGAAGATCGTACGTTCCGAGTGAAGGATTTTGTCACTCAAATTTATAAAAATTATATATCTCAATTCTGATGTCCAAAAATTATAAACTTTATACCATTAGAAAGTTAAGAGGATAAGCTACAACTTTTACGAAGACAACTTTATTTGATTCAACCTATATCAATAAATTTTTCTTTAAATAAATTATTTTTTGATCACTTTTTTTATTATATATTATTTAAATGTTCAACTATAATTCATTCTCTAAATAAATTTAGTTTTAATCAAAATTTTTTAAAACTCGTACTAATTCTAATAGTATTAACCGGTCGATATGGTCCATACAAATTATAATTTTGCAACACAAGTCGTTACGAAATAACAAATTTCAATATCAAATTTTGTCCGATATCGACCAGCACTAACGATTCGTATTCATCAAAACTCTGGTTTGAATCACTCAAACCTCACAGCTCTGTCACATAAACATAAACAGGAAAAGAAAACTCTGTCATACAAGAGAATAGCAGTTAAACATCTAATCTCAACTAAGTCAAATGCCGCCCTTGTTGATAGTTTCGTGCTTAGATAGTTTAAAACGACACTTCGTTTAATATCATTCAGTCATAGTTACAAATTAGGACTTGTAACAAAATCCAACTTCTGCACTCAAACTCAGCACTAACTTATATATATATATATCTGTATGTCGATTTCATAAGGTATAATATTTTTTTAAAATAAAGTATTAATATAAAATAAAATTTTTAAAAAAGATTAAATAATAGGAGGTTCTTAAAAATTCAAGCGAACCCTAAAATATATTATCCAATTTAAGGAATTAATTAATTAGTTATATAAGGTAGAGAAAACTACAGGGAGAGTATTTTCAATTTTCTCTATTACTACAAATATTATAAAATAATTAATATATTTATTTTTTCATTTATGTCTCAATGTACTTATTACAAGACCTTGCATGAATCAATCAATCTCATTTAGATTTTGGATAGACACTACTATTGACTTTCTTTTCTCAAAAAAGTTGAAAAGAAATTATTTTAGAAATTTCATATGTTGACATTTGACTCATTTAATCAAATTTTAGAGAACTTAATTAAATTAAAATATGAATAACTAAACAGTATCAAATAAAAATATCACTGGACACTTCTAGATCTTGCGTTTCAGCGAGATTTCTACTGAGTGTTGTTGTTGACGATAAGAATATTTTAATTAAAAGATATAATTGTTATACATAAATTAACTTATAAATTATTTATCATAATATCTAAAATTAACCTCTTGATTAGTTAAGGGTAAGACAATATAGGCTGGACTTCTCCAAGTCCAGTTGGATTTTTTTACTGAGTCGTTGTCGCCGTGCTTGTTGTAATATCTAAAATTAATTATGAAAATTCAACTCTTTCTTTTTTTTTTAATTTTTATTGTTTGATTTAATTAAGTTATTGATGATTTAGACTAAATTAATTAAATAATTGAACCTTATCACTAGAGTTTTATAATATTCTATATAATAGTCAGTTTCATAACATGCGTAACACAAACCTAAAAAATTTTATTTCACCCAATTTTAAAAGAAAAAACTAATTAATTATAATATGTAGAAAATTCAAACAAAATTAATTCTTATAGTGACTAGTTTAGGCACACAATTAATAATTTAACTAAAGATACCAAATTCGGTTGACCTTATTGATACCATAATTCATAATCATCTTCATCGTTAATATCTAGTTGAAATCTCACCGAGACATGAAATTTGAAGAGATTTAATAGTACGTAATCTTACCCTTATTTAATAGAAAGGTTTTTTCTAATAGATTCTAATAAAATCTGTCGAGAAAATACCGTAAAATTAAAAGTATATAATGCCATAATTATGTACTATAATTACTAATAAGAAATGAAAAAGAGAAAAGATTTTTTTTTTGGGTTTAGCAAAAATCATATATATATATATATATATGATTTAGAGACTATCTTGTTGCTGGTTAGAAGTAAGATGGTATATTTTTTAATATTTTACGAGTGAGACGTACTATTTTATAAATTACTATTTGAATTTAAAATGAAACGAGAAAGAAGATTCAATCTCTTTTGAAGAAGAGTAAAAGCAATATTATTTTCTGTTTCCTACCTTATCATTTTACGTAGAAGCAAACTTTAATTTCCTCGTGTGCTTATCTACCAACCTCCATTTATAAATATATGAATCTGAAAGCCAGATTCCGCCTCCATGCAAGCAAAGCTTGAAAGGGTTTCTTAGCTCTTGCACTTGCTCTTCCTCTTCCTCACACGTCTCTGACCAGCTGTACTTTCCTAACATCCACTAGCTCCACCATCATGGCATCTGTAACTGGGAAGACCTTCAAAGGACTTGGCAATCTCATCAAGTTCCTCCCAACAGGAACTGTGTTCTTGTTCCAGTTTCTTAGCCCTGTCGTCACCAACAACGGAAGGTGTAACGCGGTCAACAAGTGGCTGAGTGGTGCTCTCATCGCTCTCTGCGGTTTTTCCTGCTGGTTCTCCGGCTTCACCGATAGCTATATTGGTAGTGATAATAAGACTCATTATGGGATTGTCACCATCAAAGGGCTTTGGCCGTCTTCGGCGTCGGAATCTGTGAACCTGTCCAAGTATAAGCTTCGGTTTGGTGACTTCGTTCACGCTATCTTCTCCATCATAATTTTCTCTATCTTGGTTCTAATGGATGCCAATACTGTTCGGTGCTTTTACCCTTCTTTTGAGTCCACTGAAAAGGTCTTGCTCCAAGTGTTGCCTCCGGTCATCGGTACTATTTCAGGTGGTGTGTTCGTTCTGTTCCCTAACCACCGTCACGGTATTGGATACCCTTCAACTGAATCTCTTCAGAAAAAATAAAAAACAAGTGAAATTAAGGTTGATTTGTTTTTCTTTTTGGATACTGTTGTTCTTGTAGATCATAAGAAGCGTTGTTAGACCTAGTCATTGATGTTCTTTATTTCCTTGCTTTTTTAGAAAATTTGGTTTCATGGATGTACAAATTTGTTTGTCTTTGAGTTCGGCCTATATTTATATTTGAATAGTATGAATCGAAAACATGCAATTCGATCGGATCAATTACGGACGTCTCGCGTCTAGCGGTAGTGTGAGAGTTAAAGCTACTAAGAAACCCGAGGCTCTTGGGAACTTGATGCTGAGTAGGGGGCTAGCGATCAATCAGCAGT
>JANIIA010000192.1:86068334-86087744 GCA_027478495.1 Erythroxylum alaternifolium | reverse complement strand
AGCCTTCACATCTTGCAATGCCAATACATCAGCATCCACTTCTCTGAGCACTTCCAGGATGCTCCTGCTCTTCTTGAACCTCTCTTCTTCTTCCTCACTTCTACTGTAGTACTGTATCATGTTTGCAGGTAAACAAACCGGTGATCTCATCACTACACTGCTCCTGTAGTTTCTGCTCGCGATGATATGAGACGACCCTTCTCTTTCATCTTCCACAAATCGCAGAAACTTTCCCTGTGTTAATGAGATCTCATTGTCAGGAAGGTTTATGGAAACCTTCGGTTTCGATCTCGAAACACTGTCATGCAATGGAGATTGCTTGAGTATACTCTTGGGGTAATAGTTCGGAGACCGAGGTTGAGTTTCGTGTTCTTGAACCAGTGTAGGTAGTTCCTCAGTTCGTGGAACTGCAGGAGCAAGAGAGAACATTGCAACGTTAAACGTCGCGATCCGGATTGGTTTTGCAGGACTTGAGGACGAAGATTTCCGGCGGCCAGGTTTCCATCTGCATCGATCTTTGGCTCCGAATCTTCTGATGATAACTTTTGGCCTCGGACGCTTGCATACCAGCCATCGTATCCTGGAAAAAAACTGCTGAACTTTCTTGCTCACTAGACTGAGCATTTCGTGACAAGCTTTGGCCTAGTCAGGATCTTCAGAAACTTTCCTGAAACCTGACAGGAAGTTTCAAGCTTTAGGATTGAGACTAAATACGAAGCGAGAAATTGGGTTTTAGAGATCACAGACAACAAAGACACCTCCGACTACATCCAAAAATGTGGGGTCGAGGTTTGACAAAAAGCAGCAATTATGGTTGAACTCCTGCAACACACCAAAAGCAATCCAACTGCTACCTAGGAAGCTGAAACTGAAACTGAAAACTGATCATAAACAATACGATTAGATTAGAACCCACCAAATGGTATAAAATAGTAAAACAACTTTTTCGAAGTCTCCGACGCAATGATGACGACGTTCATAGCTTTGCGTATCACTCACTGCAGCTTCAATCATCTTTTTCCGGAGTAGGTGGCAATGGAAGACTTCAAACTACACAATCCTTTCTTTATTGACCTTGGATCAATGATGATGCAATGATATACGGAGATCCATCCAAACCTGTTAGGCCAAATTCTTCCCACAGATTCTTTTGTCCGGAATGGGAAACAAAGTACCATAGCCAACTAACTTGGAACAAGTAAGGTTTGAAGTTTCAGTTCTGAAACAATTGTCAAAACTCCTTAATTTTTAAAAGTAATGGGAAAATTCCTTAAGATTTTTTAATTTTTAGGTCCTAAATATAAATAGCACGAATATAATACTGCTTAGGTAACAATTGAATCCAATTCTTAAATTTGAACTAAATTATTCAGAGTTGAGTTGAGTTGAGTTATCGTATAAGTAATATTTGATTAGTTCGAGTGTAATATTTATCCTATTTATCTTTTGTTATTATTTTTTAATAGAAGTGAAATATAAGAGAAATCACTGTTTTTAAAATTAAAATTAAAAAGATTTTAATCCCGAAAAAAATAAAAAATAATGATTACAAATTTCACGATCGTGAAAAATGTTTTAATGATATATTATTACAATGTAAACAGGTTTTGCTGCCCAAAAGTAGGTCAAAAGCATCCATTTTTTTGGTAGTTCAGCACCTTTTTTAATTCAGACTTTTACCTCTTTTCATTCCAATCTTGACTTTTTTGCTTCTCTAAATTCTTAAAATTGAATAATAGTATAATATAATAGAAATGAAGAAGAGGGTTTGTTTGTAAGAGAAATTGAATGCTTAGAGTCTATCCTTAAATTCATTTTCTGATATAATTTCTGGAATCCAATCACCAGTGATTTGAATAGAAGAGTCAAAAATATGTATCAAAATACTAGCTTCAAGCATCACAATGAACAGAACATTACACGGAATCACCATTTTGTTCTATAATTCACAAGTACTGATCCCACTTTCCCGTCCCCAATCCCAGGGAGTCAATCATTATTTACATGTCTAAGGTGTTCATGTCAACTTTGTATAAAGCTCTCTTTATGAAGCCAATATTGTGGTTATTTCATGTACTTTTTTATACAGATTATTTACAGTTCTCCTGAAATGTTGGAAGTGATGTGAAGGAGCTGGTTCTGTGGAGTTTTCCTTCAGACAGCAACCTGTGCTGCAGCTAACCTTGCAATGGGAACCCTGTCAGGAGATTGAGATCAGGAACCTGATATACTGAGTAATGAACATTATATTTCAGGCATTTCAGGAATGAAGAGACTACTAACCTGAATGGAGAACACGAAACGTAATCGAGTCCAGCCTTGGCAAAGAAAGCAACAGAGGAAGGCTCCCCTCCATGCTCTCCACAAATTCCAACCTGTAATCAGGAAAAGGGAAAGGGACGTTAAAATTTCTGGAACACATCATAGCCCTGATCCACGGGATTCTAAGGAAAATTCAGACGTTTTACCTTCAGGCTAGGCCTGGCTGCTCGTCCACTCTCTGTTGCTATCTTGATCAGCTGGCCTACACCTTTCTGATCAAGTACCTACAAGCAGGAACATCTGATGAAGTACTGCAGTTTCTGCAACTAAAATCATTTCTTCAAAGAGACTAAGAAACTTGTAATGATGAGGCAGCTAACCTCGAACGGATCGCTTTGCACAATTCCTTTCGACAGGTATGTCGGAAGAAACTTGCCAACATCGTCCCTACTATACCCAAATGTCATTTGTGTGAGATCATTAGTCCCAAAGGAAAAGAACTCTGCTTCTTTTGCAATCTGTTATCATAAAATAAAAGAGATAAGGATGCTTATGTTAAAACATCAGAGTTCTGTTCCTGACCATGAGCTAGAAGCAAAGATCAATATGCTTTTCTTCAACAATTGTGTTAGTACATTATCATACCTCATCCGCAACTAAAGCAGCTCTTGGAATCTCAATCATAGTCCCCACCTTATAGCATAGAGTGACACCCATGTCGGAGAACACTTTCTTAGCTACACTTCGTATTAAGCTCACTTGATGCCCTAGTTCCTGAAAATGAAGCAAGTCCCATGTTGTGAAGGTCTGAAACAAAGCCGTATAAGCCAGAAGGCTGTTAATAGCTCGGGGTTCCAATAAAGAAAAGGATCCTGAGCTATCATTCTTGATCCTAAGTTGTTAAGCTATATGGAACACGAAGTTAAAATGGAACTCTGACATATATTAAACTTAGGAACTCAGTCAGAAATGGCTGCAGGAGTAGAAACAAAATCATGCCTGAGGTGTTCCAACAAGGGGAACCATTATCTCAGGAAGAACATTAACACCCTGATTGTTCATTGAAACTGCAGCCTGGAAGATCGCACGAGCTTGCATTTCAGTGAGTTCTGGGTATGATATTCCTAACCTGTTACAATACCAGCAGACAGTTTAACTATTGGAAGAAATTCTAGAAATTACTAGAAAAAAAAGGTTGATTAAAAGAGCCATAGAACCTGCAGCCTCGAAACCCAAGCATAGGATTTACTTCAGATAACTTCTCAATTCTTGCGAAAACTTCATCTTCTGTCATTCCAGTTTCAGCAGTTAGTTCACTGACAATCTCTTCCAGGTCACCTTCAGGCAGAAATTCATGAAGTGGAGGATCCAACAGCCGGATTGTCACTGGAAGGCCTGAAATGGCGGAAATGAATCTTATGTCTGAACAAACTATAATGACACGAATATGACATTTTCAGTTTTTTCTGGTAAGAATTGGCAACCTGAGCTAAGTTCTCAATATGATACAAGCAATAGCCACAGATAATCATCTTAACACGCTGACATAAAAAGTAGAATAAAGTAATATTCACCATCCATAACGCGGAAAATTCCCTCAAAATCTGATCTTTGGTAAGGTAGTAATAGGTCCAATGCAGCCTTCCTCTGCTCTGGTGTGACAGCCATTATCATCTTTCTCACTGCTTTTATCCTTTCATCAGAAGCAAAGAACTGAAGAAAACAGAATGCAGATGAATAAGGAAACCAAAAATAAGTCAAAGAGAGAAGTTGTTGCAGCCTGAAAGCATAGAACATCAAATAATTTCTTTGCTTCCTGAATGCCAGGAAACTGCACAAAAAATATCAATACTATCTTACATCATATAGAGATTCCGCGTACAGAATCAAGGCATGCTATCAATATCGATTATTGCCAACTATGCTTCCTCTTCTGGAACAGTGACAACCTAGTTTGATTCACCCTCGCCTATTACTTCTTCTCTGGTAAAACTACCGGCTTTTTACAATTCCGTTATTCTACATTCTATTCAGTTTCTGGATAAAGAATCATTTGTCTAAATGAAACTTCCAATCAACCCTGGAATAGGGCAGAACAGCACCTGCTTCATCTCATTGCACTTAGAATTGCTATTAAAAGGCACTATCTCATTGTTTCAAAGTTTTCCTGTTCAATAAGCCAAAAGAGTTACCATGTGCTCTGTCCTACAAAGACCAATCCCTTCTGCGCCATTATTTCTCGCTGCAAAAGCGTCTTCAGGAGTATCAGCATTGGCCATAACCTGAGATAGCATTATCTTAATAAATCAGAACAGATTTTCCACTGTCAATTCAATACAATTAGTATCTTTTATGGTTGAGTGTAATTAGTACCTTTATGCGCCTCACTTGATCAGCCCACGACATAAATGTCTCCAGATCTCCACTTAAAGCTGGGGGAGATAATGGTTGTTTTCCAAGTATTACTTCACCTGTAGTCCCATTCAGTGAGATCCATTCTCCTTCTTCAAGCACCATGTCTCCAATTGCAACAACCTGAAACCAAAGTTGCGTATTGTAAGGTACTTAACTTCCAATAACTCGTACATGGATGAAGATGAGATAAGAACTTTCACCTTCTCCAAATCGTTAACTCGAATATCCGAGCATCCAGAAACACAACATTTTCCCCAGCCTCGAGCTACAACAGCAGCATGAGATGTCATTCCACCTCTAGCTGTCAGGATTCCGGCGGCTGCGTGCATACCTCCAACATCTTCAGGACTGGTCTCTGTCCTTACCTATAATCATGAATATGATCAATGGTTTTAAGTTTTGAGAAAGCGTAACCAACATTCCAATTAACAAGCTGAGGTTCTGCAATTATAACTGGTATTAACATACCAAAATGACACTTTTCCCTTGAGCATGCCATGCTTCAGCATCAGCTGCGCTGAACACAATCTGTCCCACTGCTGCACCTGGGGAAGCAGGCAGACCTGTCGCGATCACTTTCTCTTTGTAAGCAGATGGAGCTTGAAACTGCTCAAGTGAAGTTTCTATCATATTAGTAATATGATACACAAGAAAGACTTAGAAAAGACTTTCTATTCCAAGATGCATACATACCTGTGGGTGAAGGAGTTGGTCTAGGTGCTGTGGCTCTACCATCCTGATTGCAGAGCGAACATCAACAAGCTCTTCATTAACCATGTCTACAGCGATCTTTACCGCGCCTTTACCAGTACGTTTGCCGGACCGGCATTGTAACATCCACAACCTATTTTCTTGAACTGTGAACTCGATGTCCTGCACATAACAGAGAAGACCTGCCTTATTTTTTATTTTCAAAGTTTAAACCATTTTCTTAATTGCCTAACAGTACAGCTTCAGACTATATGCTTCTCGAATACAGGGGCACTGAAAGTAAGAAGAAGAAATCTACCATCATATCCTTATAATGACGTTCCAAGATTTCACAGTTTTCCACAAGCTCCTTGTAAGCTTCAGGCATGCAATTTTTCATTGTATCCAAGTCTTCAGGAGTTCTAATTCCAGCAACCACATCTTCTCCCTATCAAAAGCAATCTATCAGCTGGCTCACTTGCAAAACTTGAAAGCAGAGTTTAGAGAAACCATATAACTTATGCTCAACCTGAGCATTGATTAGGAACTCTCCATACAGTTTCTTTTCACCAGTGCTTGGATTCCTAGTGAACAGAACACCTGTTCCTGAAGTAGGTCCCATGTTCCCGAACACCATGCACTGAATGTTCACTGCAGTTCCTTTTAAGCCAGTGATTTGGTTGATGCTTCTATACTTAATGGCCCTTGGACTGTCCCAGGAATCAAAAACTGCCTTAATAGCCAACTGCAATTGCTTTTTTGGATCTGCAGTCAGAAGAAGTATAATGGTATAGGACTGAAACTTGTTGCCCTTAGCTTTTACACAATACAATAATTTACTGGTGTTAAGATTGAAACCTGAAGGAAACTCTTCCCCTGACGCCTCCAGATAAACATTCTTGTACTGTGCCACAAGCTCTTTGAGATCAGAGGCTGTTAGATCTGTATCAAGTTTGATTCCTTTTTCTTGCTTCATCTTTTCTAGCTTCTCCTCGAATAACGAATGCGGGATTCCCATTACCTTCAATTCGCCGAGACAGACTCAACAAATTCAGGGAAGTAGTAATGCAGGAAGAGGCACCACATGCTATTTATAAATCAATAAAACTCTCAATAGCTCAAGTAAAGAAACATCTGGGAACATTTATGAACTCAATCAGTCGCCAACACTTACAACATCTCCAAACATGTCTAGAAATCGTCTGAAGGAATCATAAGCGAAACGCTCGCCACTTTTCGCACTTAATCCGGCAGCCACTTCATCGTTCAGTCCAAGGTTAAGTACTGTATCCATCATTCCAGGCATAGAAATCTAGACATGCAGAGCACAGTTCACATACAAAATTATAATTGCTAGCTTTATATATAGGCCATCAATCACCAGAAACCAACAATAGTTGCATGAGTTAATAGTATTCACAAATTCTTCAAAATTCTTACTGCAGCGCCAGATCGAACAGACAGGAGGAGAGGTTTAGAAGGATTGCCAAGGAAAGCTCCCATTTCCTTCTCCACAGTGTGCAAGCCTTCCAATATCTCTTCCCAGAGACCTTCCGGCAGCTTTTTCCCAATCTGCTGATATTCTTGACATGCCTCTGTTGATATGGTGAGTCCAGGAGGCACTGAAAGCCCAATACTTGCCATCTCTGCTAAATTTGCTCCCTTCCCACCTAACTATAACAACCGCATGCACACTTTCAAAAACCATGAACACTTGGTTGCATCAATGTCACTCTGGTTGTTCATACCAACAAAAGTTTTCCTCCCACAAAGAAAATGTTTATCCAGTTTACAGATTTTGTTGAAGAACGCTTACCAATGACTTCATGCTCTTGTTGCCTTCGCTCTTTCCCTTTCCAAAGGTAAAGACTCTCTGCGTGCAAAAACAAAAACCTTCAGTATTACAGCCTATAAGTTCGATAAAATTGATTATCCTCCATTTCCCTTTAAACCAAGATCGAAAGATTCCCGGAAGGTAGGAGAAACCTTCTTGGTGGTTGATGTCGGGTCTGAAACTGGCGTGAGAACTTGTGCTCTTGTTCTGTACACCTCGTACCTGTTGTTCCTATTGGAGTTGGTGAATACTCCATGAAATACATGACCACCTCTGCCCAAACCTAGGATTGAACGGTTGAGACTAGCAAGAAGATCACTGTGATCCACGAAGTTTTCCTTCACCACATGACATGGTGGACTCCTGATAAGTATACTTTTAACACTCGACGACATTTCCAAACTTGTTGGATAAGTATCACTGCGCTCTGAAAGGTGTAGTCCGCAGAGAAAACTGATCAAAGATCAAAACTTTCTGCAACTTTGGCAAGTAACAAGCACATAAAAAGCTTCATAATCATAAATGGTGATATATATCAACATGGTTACTACTAATTAGCATCAAATAAGAAGTTAATAAATTACCTGAAATGGAAGAGAGAATGGAAATGAGGAGAGCCAGAGGAAGGAGAAGGAGCAGAACCGTTGGACTCTTCAGCAAAAAGAAAAAAAGAAAAATGGCGGTTGGTGTAATTTAGTTATTTATTAATATTTTGTGTGCTTCAAAATTTTTTATAGAAAATAAAAAAATGAGGCTTTTTTAGTTGATGACTGACATGTGTGGACAGGAAATTACGGTTATAGCTGCTAAGTTATGGGAACTAGCGACAACCAACTAACTTTTCATGTCGTTGCAACGAAACGTCATGTCGTTTAGGGATAAACATGTTAACTATTGATAAGAGATAAACTATTTCATGGCACACAAATCAATAATATTTTTAGGAAATTATGTGTGAAGAATAAATAAAATAAATAAATGACATTTTATATCATATGCAATATATGGTTAGAGTACACGCGGAATAACATAAACTAGAGTTTCTTGGTGTTGTTACACCATATAAATCAAAAAAAGCTCTTCTTATTATAACTCTTAGGCTATATTTAGTTGGACGTAAAGCTTTTAATAAAATGAAATGAAATATAATGAAATGTAAATTGATGTAATATTATAAAATTGTTATTTGGGAGGGATAGAAAGGTTCGTAATGTAATATTGTGAAATGTTGTTTAGATGAAGGGTTTATAATGTAATATAGTCTAAAGTTGTTTATCATTTTATATTCCATCCTAAATTCTCAAAATTGAAGATTTTTCATTTTTACTGTTTAGGATGAAATGAAATGTAATATGAAACTCTCATCTTCCATCTCATGTCATTCCATTCTATTATAGACCTTCATCTCAAACTATGGAATAATATTACATTTCATCCTCTTTCATTAATAAAACCTCAGCCAAGTCTTAGGCTGTGTTTGTTTGGACGTAAAGTTTTTAATGGAATTGAATGTAATAAAGTGGTTTATACTGAAATGGAATGTAAACGGATGTAATGTTATAAAATTGTTGTTTGAGAAGGATGGAAGATTCATAATATAATATTGTGAAATGTTGTTTGGATGAAGCGTTTATAATGTAATATAGTGTAAAGTTGTTTATCATTTTATATTCTATCATAAACCCCCAAAATCGAATGTTTTTCATTTTTTCTGTTTATGATGGAATGATATGTAATATGAAATCCTGATCTTTCATCTCATTTCATTCAATTCCATTATAAACCTTCCTCTCAAACAATGGAATAATATTACATTCTATTCCATTTCATTAATAAACACCCAACCAAGTCTTAGAGTATGTTTGGTTGGACGTAAAGTTTTTAATGGAATAAAATGAAATAAAATGGAATTAAATGGTTTATAATGCAATGAAACATAAATGAATGTAATATTAGAAAATTGTTGTTTGAGAGGGAAGGAAGAGTTCATAGTGTTGTAGTGAAATATTGTTTAGATAAAGGACTTATAATATAATATAGTGTAAAGTTGCATTCCATTCTAAAGCCTTCAAATCGGAAGTTTTTCATTTTACTGTTTAAGATAAAATGAGATGTAATATGATGAAACCTTCTTCTTCCCTCCCATCTCATTTCATTTTGTTATAAAATTCATCTCAAACGATAGAATAATATTACATCACATTCCATTCCATTATAAAATCTCCAACCGAACATAACCTTAGGCTTGTGGAATATTTCATTAATAAGTCTTAAGATAATGCATCATAAGTAGAGATGTCAATGGGCCAGGGTGACCGACTTAGGTCAAAAATAATGTCATTTTTAAAGTAACAATTAGGCCATGGGCCGAGCCCTTTTTAACATCTCTAATCATAAGTTTTCAACTTATATATCAGCCTAATGGTTTATAAAATAAATTTCTATAAGAGGATAAAGATAAACAAATATTAATTATAACTTAGATTTTAGATATATTAGTGGAGACATACATAGGTCTTTCTTCTCGTTTAGAGCGACAATTCTCAAAGTTTTTTTTAAAATTAAACTGACATATCTTTCCTTGTTTATTAAACAGGATTTATAGTCAATATATAATTTAAAAATTAGATAAATAGTTTTCATTATTGCATTTGATTTTAAAGTTTTTGTGTTAATTATAATAATACTTTAATGCCTTTATAATGTCAAGAAAAGTATCAAACATAGGTTGATGTTTAAATACTTTTACTTAAAAAAAGAAGAAAATTATTTATTTAATATTTTCATAAAAAATATAACAACTAATTTTTTAATTTTTCCCGATTATTATATACGTACATACATACATAGATACATATATATATATATGGCAAGTAAAACTTTTGAATTTGTACGATAATATAAATCTAATATACATTTTAAGAAATTATTGTCTCTTACATAATATTAACAAATCAAATAATACCATTATTTGAAATTATTTCGTAATTGTGATTATATAGATTTGCTAATAAATGAAAATTAGTTTTCTTAATATTTATTGAAGATAAATAAAAACTATTAATTAATATTATGGAAAATAAAATTGTTGAGTAATGAGCATGCCTTGAAGCCATACATATGATGCCACGTGGATAATTATTAGACACAAAAAGGAAATTGATTCCTGTTCTCTCTCATCTTATCTCTATGAATGTCACCTCACATGTTCTGTTTTCTCATTTCTGGCCAATACTAATTTGCAGATCCAATAAATCTCTATCTTTTTTTAATTTTCTACCTGGTTATTAATTTTCTTATTTTAAAAATAAATATTGATTAAATTCAAAAGTAATTCAACTAACCCTTAATCACTATTTTATATTGGCATAATAAATTACAAAGTTTCAACCTTTTTTATTTTTTAAATAAGTGTTTAAATTTTAAAAAATTTGATTAATTTAATTAAAAATGTTTAATTCCAAATTCAAACCCCAAAAATATTTTTAAGTTTAAATTTGAATAACCAAGATTAAATTTAGTTAAACTTAATGTACCCTATTAATTTTAAATCGATTAATTTCAAACCGACTAATTTAATAAACCCGAAAAAAATTTGTTAAACCTAAACCTAATCAAATTGGATTTGACTTAGAGTAATTTGTCATTCTTATCTTTAGAAAAAGTAAAAGAGAGAGAAACATATCATGGATTCCTGAACTTAGATGAACCTTCCCATGCTAATTCCCTTTGGTATAAGACTTGTCTTTCCATGTGTAGCTTTCACACCATGTGAGGAAACCACAAGGGATGAGAGAAGCACAAATGAAGCATTACATGTATTGTTAAGACAATGTGGATTGCCTTAGGAAATCTTCAAAGGTGTAACTGAGATGCATTATTCAACTCATAGGAGTCTCACACTTATTATTTCAAACATTCAACTCCTTTCCAGAATTGAATTAAGAGCAAACATAGCGCACCGGAATGCGTCGCTGGATAGGACTCCGGCAAGAAGGACATTCCTTCATCCCTTGTTTCTCATGCAGCTCATTGCATGTTGTGCAAACCACCTGATGGGCGCATGGGAGGAAAACCACAGACATCTCCTCAGAAAGGCACATCACACACTCCCTTTCTCGTTTAACACCGCCCGTCTGGGAGTGGTCAATCAAACCTGTGACCATCTCTGGTGCAGAAGGGGTGCAGAGCTCCTTCTGCACAGGACTGCTTTTCGTGTCTGCAACTCGACTAGCATAGCTTCCATTAATTCCCCTCTTAAGTGCCGCAATTTTTGAAGAATCAGTCTTTAGTCTCAATTGAGATATTTCTTTTTCAAGCTTCAGGACATCGTCTTTGTACTTCTGCAAATTTGTTTCTGCTTTCGACTTGATCATATCCTCCTTGGATTTAGCTGAGGCGTCAATTTGCTCTCTTTCTTTCCTTATTGAACTAGCCTGCATAAGTAGTTCATCTTTTACCTTTTCTTCCTGTCTCCATCTAGCCTGAAAAAAATTTTCAGCTCCAGTGAGAAAGGAATTGGTAATAAAAGTCTTAATTACAGGAAGCATAACATTAGGATGCCGTTTCCGAACCACTGTCCTATGTATCTCAAAGGATTTGACAGGAGTGGATTCAAAAACTCAACAATTGCACGATCACTTGATGAACTCATATTGCACGATTACTTGATGAACATGGTATGCTCTCAAGGAAAATGTCGCCCTAAACGTTCACGAAAATGTTCTCAAGGAAAACACCACCCCAAATGTTAACGATAATGCTACCAAGTGCAGGGCCCCAAATTTGAACCCACAGTTAATGTGGTCAGGCAAAAAATTTTGCTTAAAAGTCACTGCACGTATTTTCAAGGAATAAGGATAATATAATTGCAACAAAACATAAAGAGATGTTTTGGTGCACAAGAATATGTCCAGAATATCGGAATAATAAAGGACATCCAGCAACCTAGTCTTGCGTTTACATCCATACCGAAAAGGTATTCACATCCTACCAAACTAGCCATGCTCTTCTCTTTAACCATAGTAAGGGTTCAATGCAGGGGTACCTTTATTCTTGCTGCATCAGTTTGTTTTCAAGCATAAGTTGCCCAATTGCACATCCTACACAAGTTAATCGCAAACTAACTGCATGCACATGAGTGTGTACCTTCCATAAAAAGTTTGTGGTTGGCACTCAAAAACTCCACTTATCAAGCAACTGCATAGAACTTGCTATTACATTCACGACTTCGAAGATAAAGCAGTGCCCCAAACTTCTATCAAACAGTTCAGCTATATAGAAATCTAAGTTTTCACTCAACAAGGTAAAGTGCCAGCACGTAGAAACTTGTCACTGCAGAACCCATGGAGTAATTTGCTTTTATCCACCATAGTTATGTGCAAACCATGTTAGAATTTCACTTACACATATTGAACATTTCATGTATGTAAGATAACCTCAGAATAAGGATCAAAGGATGGATGTGGATAAGATGTTTGAATCCATACCTCATGCTGTTCCTGCAGCTGCTTAGCTTGCTCCAAGTCCTTTAGAACCTGCACAACCTTGCGTTTTTCAGTCACAAGCTCTTCCTGGAGCAGGGTTTTCTGCTTTTCCCAAGACTGAAACTTCATAAGTGTCTTCTTCTCCCTCTTGGACACTTCCTGACAGCTTGCTGCTGACTCCGCAGCATGCAATTTAGCAGCCTCCATCTCTTGCCTCAGTGCAGCATTCTCCACCTCAAGCCTCCGCACAGCAGTATTTGCCCTCTCTACCTGTCCACTAGCCTTGCACAAAGCATTTTCCATCTCACTAAGTTTCTTCATTGTGTTCTCCTCTAATGTCTGTTTTTCTTTCTTCAGTCGTTCAACTTCTTTCTTTTCTTGTCTCAGAGACTTAAGTTCTGCCTTGTCCTTACCCAGCCTTCGAGCAGCCTGCATAACTTTCTGATTTGCCCATTCTGTCCATTCTTGCAGTTGATTTTGCAGTTCCCGCACTCTTGAGAGCATCTTCATAATCATCTCCTCCTTTCTGTCATGTGCAACCCACTGCGACAGACATTTATCATATGATATCGCAGAATGAGCAAAATCAGGAGCTTCAGTATGGCAGTTCGCAGGGAATGCAGAGAAGCTGCTTTTTGTAGACAGTGAAAGAGAAAGCTCTGTGTCAGCAGGTGATAAAACATGTGCATTATTGACTGCAGGTAATGAAGGTAAGCCATTAACCAGAGCCAATGTGGATGGAGCATTGCTATCGGACAAAGAGGAAACTGCATTTGACATTTCTAAATTAACCACTTCTGAAGAAGAGGACCCAGGATTGCTTGAAAGATTGATATTCCCCTGTGGCGCATCTACTCCCATTGCCTTGCTCAATCTTAAAGCAGCATTCTTTAAGTTAACAGCAGAGTCTGAAACAGACTTTAGCTTCTTATCCAAGATTAAACCACCCAGACCACTCAGTTTTCCTGTTCTTGAACCTTTAGACCCATATGTTCGATAGCTTTGAAGGGACTTTTGTCGAAGTATGTATTCTCTCTTGGTGCTGCCAGAATGGACCTTTTTACTGAATATAAACTTTTCTTCCGATACAGGAGAGTGAGAAGTCCCGGCCGCGTTAAAGGATTTATCTACTGGTTCAGATGTAGAAATTGAACCCTCCTTGTCAGAGACCAATCCACTGAAAACAGCAGAGTTCTTTGGCTTTGTTATGTTGGCAACTCCAGTCATTGTTAGTGCTTCTGAGTATGAACTATTAGAACAAGATTGAGTAGTTATTGGTTTACAAGGATCTGGAAGATTCAACTCAAAACATTTGGTTTCTGGTTTCAGCTGGGGTTGAGTGGAAGTAGAGGAAGTCCCATTTGGAGCTCCATCAGGAGGAAAACCAGCCAATGCATCCCCATCCATTGCACAAGCATGAGAAACATTCATGTCACAAATCAGCAAGCACCACATAGCGTCCCCTGTGCTGAAGAAAGGTCTAACTTCTCGAAGTACACATACCAACTCTGCCAGTATATACTTCTCCAGTTGCTGCAAATCCTCAAAGCAGTGCTCCCTAGAAGGGTCGATTTCTTGACCATTTCTAAGAAATGCTAAAGTATTATCCACAATATTTGAAACAGTATCCTTACTACCATAACAAAGGCCAGACCTCAAAACGGCCTTCATAGCAATTTCTTCAGTGTAACCGCAGGCAACTATCTTTTTTATTGCAGTCTTGAATATTGCATCCAAATTACTTAAAACAAGTTCTTCTAGCTGGGATTCTGTAAGATCACTCCAATCAGCATCATGTGATTCCTCGTACTCTAGTTCCTCACTTGGTTGGCTTGGTCCAACCTCAGATGAAGCTATTGAAGTAGATAATCCTAGGTCAAGTTTCAATCCATCAGAATGCTCTTGACTAATCCCAGTTACCCCACACAAGTCACATGCAGTCGATGACCCATGACTCAGGTTGGCTTCAAATTTCTCAGCAGTGAACTCATAACCTGGGCACTCAGCCTGAATTGAAGGTATAATTTTATTAAGCTCACCCATAGGTGGATCGGCACGAAATTTTCTCTTATTCCTACTCCCTTTTTCTTGGACCGATACCAACGGTGAAAATTGACTGCTACAACAGCTACTACTAGCTTTAGCAACCATTGATGCCATATTAATCTGCAAAACAGTCTATATCATTGAACAGAATCATCAAAACTCATCAATCATCAATCAGTGAGTTGTCAATGCAAACATTAATACCTCACCAAAATCAACCAAAATTCATAATCCAATGCCATCTTATTGTATCACCCACTATTAGAAAAAAACACAAATAAAACAATCCAAAGAACGTATAAACTCACTCCCACTTCAAACTGAAGAAAGGAAAAAAGACTTACCTTTCACCTCAAAAATCAATCTTTACCAAAATATAAGAACCAAGCTTCCCGCATCAAAAACGACAAATCAATATCCTCATAGAAAACACTCAATAAGCAATCCATTCAATACATACCCAGTTGAAAAAATCGTGATTCATTCACATCCAACCAAATGAATTCAACGAATAATCCAGAATCAAGAATCAATTTATGGATCAAATCAGCTTTAAACAGTCAAATTCAACAACAGAGACACGCAACGACGGAATCCCAAAAGATCCGTAAGACAAGCACGAGAATCTGATATTCATTGTGGGAAATGAACGATCGGAGCCTACCGGGTTTCTGAACTAATTGTCCAAGCAAAATCGGAGGTATCTATGACCAATCTCAAAACATCAGACAAATAGCAGAGAAAAAATATATATAGCTCCTTTATGTGACTTTTTGTTTTCTTTTTTAATAATATATTCCTTGTCCGTGTCTTTTATTTTCTTTAAATTATATAAGAGTAATTAATATCTATAATTTCATTTTCTTATTTTTTAATTTTGGTAGTTCTCTTCTTCTTTTTAAAATTATTAGAACAAAACATAATAAACTGAATTTTTATTTTATTTTATGTTTAGGTTTTATTAATCATGATTAACGAAAATAAGATATATAATCGTATAAAATTTTAAAGATAAAGTGCTGTAAAATTGAAAAAAAAAGATCTGGGTACTCTTTATTTTTTTTAATTTCTCAGTAGTCAAGAAGATAGGCAAAAACAAAGTTTTGAAATTTGGAAAAAAAAAAGGTTTTTCCAATGTCGTAAAAATCAAACCGATTCAGTTAGTATAACAGTAAAAATCTTGGATCAGCTAATCTTTCAGTTCAATTTTCAACTTTTTAGTTTGATTTAATTTAATAATTTTTGTTGTTAAAAACTAACCAGATTATTAATTAATCAGTCAATTTTCACAAATCAAAATAAACCGATTAATTATCATTTAATAATTTTTTAATTAAACTTTAAATTTTTTTGATAAGTAAGGGTAATCTTCTTCAATTATTTTTCAAAATTTTTAATTTATTCAATTTTTTACTGATTTTATGACGGTTTAATACTGGTTCAACTTTTTAAACCTTAAACCTCTTGTCTTATCGGTTTAACTTCCGAATCGATTTTGAAAACACTGGAATTTTCAAGCTCTAAAATTTGGGACAAATAAACTCCTAAATTTTCTACAATAAGATATTTTTATTCTTTAACTTGTGAGAAATTTGAGAAGCAATTTTTACTTTTAAATTTTTTTTAAATTGATAATATGAGAATTTAGAAGACCTTGCATATTAAAGCAGAAAGATGCTACAAATAAAGTGAATCCTTGGATTAATAAGGTTAATTCTTACTGTATTCACAATCCCAGATTAAAAAATGAATCATTAGATTATGTCAATTGTATTAATTTTCCACACAATGATGCTATAAAGGGTGGAAAGAGTATGGTAAGAGAAAGTTGATAGTACAATGACCATATAAAAGGTCAAAAACACACAAAAAAAAGAGTCAAAAAAAAACCTTAATTAATTAATTATTTATTTATTTATTTTTGTTTTACAAAATATGAATTGATCCCAATCTAAGGCATTGTTTCCTTATTTTACTATGGAGGTTAGACTCTACAAGATTTTAGTAATCTACTAATTGTACAAATTAAAATTTATAGGTCAAACTCATAAATTATTACTACTATTATTATTATTATTAGAGATACTTCAAGTTCAATCTTGATATGGTACTCAAAATGTCGTCCCTAGTTGATGATTGCTTAGTTGTGGCTTGGCAATGTGTCATGGACCCAACCCGAACAACTCGAACAGGTTCAAACCCAAATATCATCATTTTTGCCTAAGGCCTTACTAATGTCACAACATTAGACACAAAGGGTTACTGTCCACTTTATCAAGAACAAAGCAAAGCAAAGTTGAGTGTAGCAATATCACCGTAAGAATAAAACCACTACTACAAGTTCTTAAGAGTGAATTCAGGTTTGTTAAGTTGAAAACCTGCACACTACATAAAGGTCCAGTGATTTCTGGCAAGAGCCATGGGCGATGCATTCTTGTTCTTTACAAAAGATAGCAAAGACTTAAAGAGCATGATCTAGGCGAATACATATTGTTCTTGCACAATGTAAACACCTTTCTAAGATCAAAGATGAGATCAATTCGCCGGCACGAACTTAACTGAAATGCTATTCACACAATGGCGTTCGTCGATTGGAGTTTTGTGCCCCTCGCCTTTGAAGACGTGTCCCAGATGACCACCACAAGCTGCACATGTAATCTCAGTTCTCCTCCCATCCGGATCTGGCTGAAAAGCGATCTTGTTTAATTCGATTTGACCGAAATACCAACAACTTATAAATGCAGTATACAAAATGATAAGAAGATCAAGGAGAAGTAAAACTCACAAAGCGATTTATGGCTCCAGGGAGACCTTCAAAGAAAGCAGGCCAACCACAGCCAGAATCAAACTTGGTCGAGGATTTGTAAAGTGGAGTATTACATCCCACGCAATTGTAAACGCCATCGGCGAAGAATTTGTCATATTCCCCGGAGAATTTTGGTCTGAACATCAAAGGAAACAAGAACTTAGTAGTTTAAACCACATAAAAGACAAGCAACAAATTGTCCATAAACAACTCTCCTGGATGCATGATGAACGCCGCTTAAGGTACAAATTCAAATAGAAAAGTAAAGCTTTGGAGAATCACACTATTAATGCATCAATTACACAGTACATTACTTCTTAACTCCTAAAATTATTTCCCATTCTAGTATCAAAGAAAAGAGCTTCACTCTCACCTAGCTCCATTTCCGAACAATAAACTGGGATGCAATCTTTCCAAAATAGATGGCAAAAAATTTAACAAGAGCCACTAATGGTAGTAGCATAAAATGTTGAAATAGATGTAGGCTGCTTCATCTCAAGCATAGAGCAGAGGAGTCTCATACAAACGAAACCTTGTAATTTGACTGTATTTGACATTGCAAAGAAGACAAATAGAGTGTCATAACTTGTTACACATTACTGTTCCAGATCTTTTACAACTTAGGGACATTATCTTCATCAAACCATAAAGACTTGTAATTTTAGACTTCTAGTAGTTCAAGGTGAATGTTCCAGTCTAAGAAGATTGCAATAAGGAATTTCCATGCGCAAATTTCAAATAATCACGCTCAGTGATGAAGTATAAGTAGGAATTTTCAGAAAATATAAGTCTAGTCATTTACAATAAAAACAGACACCACTATTTAATAAGCATCATGACTGTAAAAATCATGAGCAGCTTTTTGGAGAACAGAATTTATGGGCCATTATATTAAGTGATCAAGCTCATAAGCATCTACATGTGAAATTCTACTTCTATGATTTCAAATCAAAGACACAGGAGTTTCATCCACTATATAGTACAGAAAAAATCTCGTCCTTATGCCTGTTGATTCATGGAAAAAGCCATGAATCAAGAATTCAGTTCTCAAACCTGATTTCTGCAGAAGGCACAATGCAAAAAGATCAAAGTTTTTTGAAAAAATAACAACACGAATTGAACCAATATCATATAAGACAAAAATAAACCTTCAAGTGCCCAAGAAGCAAAACTTTTGTACAACTTTACAGTTGTTTATACCAGACAGCTGTTAATGGACCATAAACCTACTGAAATCTGACGGTAAACGCTAAAATTGGGTCCAAATCCGTTCCAGTTCAAAGATTCAAGTTAAGCAAACAAGTCCGGCGGTGTACAGAAGACCCTGATTTGAAAAATCTGGAAATATAAAAGAAAAGAACATCGAAGAGAATAGTACATACATGGGTATGGAGTAGAACCCCCAAATACCCAAAACCACAAACAGTCAATGCAAGGGCCAAAGAGACGTAACAAACAAAATCATTAGAAGATGAGTGTAAAGAGCTAAGAATATGAATTACTCAGTTCCTTTCTCGCGGAGGATGCGAAACTGCTCGGCAGACAGAATAGCCCGCCATTCCTCCTCCGATTTCTCAACTGAAACAGGTGTAGCCATTGTCGTCTTTCGAGCAAATAGAGGTGAGCTCAGCTTCTAGTGGAAGTGAAACTGTCAAGCTTTTGCCTTTAATATAGAGGGGATTGGACAGTGTAAGAGGACTGAATCCTAGACGAGATGCATAATAGACATGAACGAATGATCATTTCAGTAGATGGAGTATATGAATAGATATTAAGGACCTGTTTGGCAGTCAGCTGATTGTATTAGCTGTTAGCTGATTCTATCAGCTGTTAGTTGATAGCTGATTCTATCAGCTGATTTGACCAGCGGA
>JANIIA010000192.1:86020619-86046191 GCA_027478495.1 Erythroxylum alaternifolium | reverse complement strand
ACTTTTTTTTTCCTTTTCTCTATTTGTTTTTGGGAGTGGGGGAGGGGGTAGGGGCGTTTAGGGTTGGGGTTTTGGTTTTGTTTTTGTTTTCTTTCCCTCAAAGAATGACATCTTTGATTTCCTAAATTTTGACTTTTTATTATCTTATCTGTATATGAATTGGAGAATGCACGGAATTTAATGATAATTCTGTAGAAGTTATGCAATTGGTTTTGACTTCTAGGGGATCTGCAGCTACCCAGAGGGTGAGGTCGCCATTTTTACCTCATCAAACTTCTGGTCTTCCTACCGTTCCCAAGCAAACTTATCAAACTCCAAGGTAAGAAGATACCTGAAGTTTTTAAAGCTCTAGTCCTTTTTTTTTTTGGGTATAATATTCATGATGCAATTCGAAGCTCTGTTAAAATGTTTTCGAAGCAATGCTGGTTACTTCCCCCTCCCATTCTAAAAGAACTAGTGTTCCTCTTTGGATGAAAGGAACCTTGAAGGTCAAGAAAGAGTGGAGCCAGCTCCTTTGAGTTTTGAAAGAAGCTTTCCTGCTGCAACAAGTTATTACCAATCTTTTGGATCCCATAGGTTAACTCCTTTACTATTCCTATTCTTAAATTTTTTATTTTCAGCCTACAACGAAAGCATGCCTTACATTTTACGACATTTCACTATCGTAGGTCTGCCTAGCTTAAGTTTTGAATGAAAATTGTCTTATTGTATCATGGTCGACCATCTTTATAGCTTATTCCTTATGTGCAGATCTGTTGGATCTCCTTCAAACTGGGATGATGCAAAGAGACCCTTTAAAGATGATGTGCAAGCAAATCCAAGACCTTCTATTAAAGCTTCATTTGTTGCTTCTCGCAATTCTGGAACTAGTGTAACAGCTAAAATTGGTAGAGTCCAGGACCAGAAAAGAGTGAGATCACCTCCTTTGATTTCTTTAAATGGACAGACGTCAAGTAATTCAGGTCAAACTTATGTTCAAAGGTAAAATACTGTTTATTTATTTGTCCTTTTAGATACCAAGAATCACTCCTAACTGTATGGACGTCCCTGACATTCCAATCTTTAAGACATACGTTCTGGCGCTAACGTGCAGTAAAAAGGGATGCAGTTTACTATTTTCTTCTTATGCATCCAGTATCTAAATGGTCGTTATACCTTTGAGCCATGTCTTTATGTTTGTCACATTCATACTAAGTTACCGTTAGCACTTTAGGATGGCTGAGTCATGGATTGAGACGAAGATTTATTGTTTGAATAGGTACCTATTGATTTGATCTTTCTTACCTTTGGTTTTTGTTTGTTGCTTAATACTGCAGCCCATCATCATTTCTTGTCGAATATGGAAAGGACTCCGTTTTTTCAAAACCGAGACCACCTTCTTTTATTTCTGAGGACCGTAATATGGTTCAGCGTGGGCATGCTGTTCTTGATGAAGAGGAATGGTGGGTTTGAAGTTCAACTCTTTCATTCAGTCCCTATTGTCGTACTTATGAATGCATACGGTGATATGGGTTTGTGAGAGGGTAAATGTACTTTTTGTCTTTATTAACTGCTAAGTTGTTTGATCTGTGTATTAATTGATCACCAATATCCAAAATGGTTATATATTTTGTAGTTCATTTTGCATCTAATTTTGAGAAAGCTGCCTTTGTATCATCCTTTTCATTCCTGCAATCTCTTCTCCAATGATCTTCTTGTGGTAATCTTCTTGTTTTCACACAGGCCCGCTCTTTCAAGAGCCCTAGAAAATCGACCAAAGATGCTGGGAACTTCCCTCAATTTGCTAGATCGTGAACCTGGAGAGTCTTTTCATTCTGGAAAAGGTTATAGAGATGCTCATGCCCAAAAGTGGACTAGGTCACCACCTATTCCACTTGTCAATGAAACTTTTTTGGAGGATGCTCAATCTTCCCAAAACTCTATAAGGTAATTGAAAGACATATTAGCATATTCTTTTAATAAAAAAACACATCTTCATTCTAACTATCTTTGTCATGTTCAAACACGAAGTAGCTGTACCAGTAACCTACCATGAGTTATATTTTCACTTCTTTATGAATAAATGACACCGTCTCTGCTTTTATTTTCCAGGCCCTCAACATCTTCTACTAAGTCTTACATTGCCTCCAATGCTCCTAGCAGTGCCTATCATTATCAAATTCATGAGAGGCGTGCAACCTCTGCAAAAGACAATACTTCCGAAGCTGTTTCTACCAGGACTACTGGCCTAACTGTTCCAAAAAGAACAAGATCTCCACCATCTAACACTGATAAAGGTTTTCCAAGGGCTTCTAACTCCATTCAAGATGGCAGTGATCGGTAAACCATTTTGGTGCATGTTGTTGATTTCTAGAACTAACATGTATTGTGTATTTGTCACTAATTTGATTAACCCATTGCAGAGATACAGAAGCCAAGGCAAAGAGGTTGGCACGCTTCAAGAAAGAGCTTATTGAAGATTTTGAAATTGGTGCAGATATGGAAGGCCCCATAGCTTCTACAAGCAGGCTAGAGCAGTCTATGGCGAAAATTCAAAATTACAATGGGTATTGCCCCGCAGAATCAGCAGGGGTTTCCATGAGTGACTTTAATTTGTCTGATGCTGATGTCCAGGAAACACCTAATATTATCATTGGGTTGTGTCCGGACATGTGTCCTGGTATTTCTCTATACTGCTTAATATAAGAGTCATTTTGTTGCAACTTGACTTCAAGTGAGTGTAGATAGATGTTAGGCTTCATTTCTTGGTGACTGTTTCCCTGAGTATGAAAGAATTGGAGACATACCTTATCCTTCAGATTTGTCCAGTCTGTTATAATTTCTATTGAAATGATGTCACTGCTTTGCCAAGAAATGTAGAAAAGATTGGAATTCTTTATTTGACATAGAATTTTCCTTCATCTTTCAGAGTCAGAGAGGCTGGAAAGAGAAAGAAAAGGTGATCTTGATCATTTTGAACGTGTTGATGGAGATAGAAATCAAACTGATAAGTCTCTTGCTGTTAAGAAGGTACTGTTTTAGGTGGCCTAATCATTCCAACTTATGAGATGATTATTGTCTGTTTTATTGGAATTCATTAAAAGGCATAACAAAATTCTCTCTTTCCTATGTATCTCAGTATAATAGGACAGCAGAGAGAGAAGCAAACCTTATACGTCCGATGCCAATCCTACAGAAGACTATTGATTATCTGCTTAATTTGCTAGATCGACCTTATGATGACAAGTTTCTTTCCCTGTACAACTTCTTATGGGATAGGATGAGAGCAATCAGAATGGACTTGAGGATGCAGCACATTTTCAACCTGGAGGCAATAACTATGTTGGAGCAAATGGTTTGTATTTATTGCATCGTTTCTTTCAAGCACTAATCATATGTGTTACTTTGGTCGGATAACGTCATTTAGTTATTGAAGTATTGTGCTTGGTTGGAGATCGGTAGGAGGCTTCTTCATATTTCTACTTGCATGTGCGTTGTGTCCCTTTAATGACATTTTACCCAAGTGAGATATCATCTTCTTTACAGTGGTGATGACTCCTTGCCCAAGGATTGTTGTTCTGTTGTGCTTGACAGTCAACATTAGCTTGTCCAGTCTAGTAAACCTTCCTCAGTGCTTATCAGATCTGTTTGAGTGTTGTCTTTTTGACAGTATACATTTGGATCTCTTGTGCATTGCTTTTTGCAACCAGCAATAGCTCAACTTAGTTTCCTGACAACTTGGAACTCATACTTGTTACTTCAAACTATTGATAGGCTTTTTAGGTCCATCATTATGTGTGCTTAAGTTAGACGCGTGTGTTGGATGCTATGAATTAGTTTGATATGTTGTCTAAAATTTAGCGTATTGCATTTAAGACTAAATGGTGGTATTGGTTCCTGTGGATGCCAGATTAGGCTTCATATCATGGCCATGCACGAGCTCTGTGAATACACAAAAGGAGAGGGGTTTTCAGAAGGATTTGACGCTCACCTGAACATTGAACAGATGAATAAAACTTCAGTTGAACTGTTTCAGATGTATGATGACCACAGGAAGAAAGGAATTAATGTGCAAACAGAAAAAGAATTTCGAGGATACTATGCACTTCTCAAACTAGACAAGCATCCTGGATATAAAGTGAGCAATCTGCATGTAGCTTATTTTATATTTCTTTCACTCCATTCCGTCAATGTAAATTAGCAATTTCTGCTAGGTTGAACCTGCAGAGCTCTCACTTGATCTTGCTAAGATGACACCGGAGATAAGACAAACACCAGAGATTCTGTTTGCCCGTGATGTAGCAAGGTAGACACTTTAATGTAATGTATTATCACTTGAATTCTTAAACTTGGCCTGACAAGTGAAATGGCTGGCTCTACCAGGGCATGCAGAACAGGTAATTTTATAGCCTTCTTCCGGCTTGCAAGGAAAGCAAGTTACCTACAAGCATGCTTAATGCATGCCCACTTTGCAAAGGTATGTCCAACTTTTGTTGGCGGTTTGATTTATAATGCTACTTGAACAAGATTCAACGGTGATGTTGCGTATTCTGTGATGTTCTTGTCATCAGTTACGCACACAGGCTCTTTCTTCTTTGCACGCTGGTCTGCAAAATAATCAAGGTCTCCCTGTTGCCCATCTTGCGGAATGGATTGGAATGGAGGTATAGTTGTCTGCGTTTTTAAGGAAAATGTTTAGTTACTTGAGACAAGAATTTTCCAATACTTTCTTACATTTGTTTGCAAACACAAATCAGGGAGAAGACGTAGAAAGCCTCTTAGACTACCATGGCTTTTTAATCAAGGAATTTGAAGAGCCATATATGGTTAAGGAGGGCCAGATTGTCAACACTGAGAAGGATTACCCTACAAATTGTTCAAAACTTGTTCAGTTGAAAAGATCTAAAAGGATAGTTGAGGATGTCTTCCCAACACCTCAGGTCGTACCTTTACCGGCCAGATCAACCAAAGAGATTCAGCTGCCTAAAATCCGCAGGCCTGAGGGAAAAATTGTCCCTTCTTCTGCCGTGAATGGAAAGAGCCCTGTACATGAAATTGATCAAGAAATGTCTGACTTTGAAGCTGTTTCAACTCCAAATGTAAGCGTGCAGCCAATATTTCAAAGATCCATACATGACCAACAGAGACAAGATGAACACCAAAATGTGAACAGTTATCCTTGGCGCTTCTCTTCAGTTCACATTTCCTCCAAATCCCAGCCAGTTGCACATAGAGATTTGGATCAACAAACGCATGACATTCCATCAAAAATCCCTACCAAGAGAAAGATGCTCTCTGCTGCAGAAAGTGAGACACAAGTATATACACCAGGTTTGCAAGAGAGACCAACTATGCCACAAGTGTCTACGTCAAGTTTGCAAGAGAAACCAAGTATGCCACTAGTTTCTAGATCAGCATTGCTGGGGAGAATCCCAAGTGGGCACCTTATGGAGAACTTGAACTCTCAGATTACTATCAACTCGAAAGATGATAGATCAGCTTTGCTAGGGAGAATCCCTAGTGGGCAGCTTATGGAGAACTTGAACTCACATATTACTATTAACTCGAAAAATGATAGTACTTCTAATATTTGTCAAGAAAATTTAAGAGAGGAGATGGAAAATCTTCAAAATGAAGAAGTTGCTCGGGCAAAACTCAAGTTGATCATAAGGTTTGTGGACTTTTCTGGTTATTTAGCCCAGGTTGTTATCTATTCTTTACTCACAACTTTTCTATTAGGTTATGGAGGCGGCATTCTTCAAAAAGACGGCAATTACAGGAGCAAAGGCAGATTGCTGCCAGTGCTGCACGGAGTACATTATCCCTAGGACCACCAATCCAACAGACCACAGATGTAAGCTTTTCAATTGAACAAATCAGTTTGCATTCCAAGTCGCCTTTTGTATGACTGTTTTCATTTAGTCATTACTTGGTAAAGATTATCCGTTAATTATTTCTACTAATTCATTTTAGCCCCTAGCAAAGACTAACTTTTGATCCCTTTTCTGTTTCACTTCAGCATTTAAGGACCACCAACAAGTTTGATATTGATTCTGCAATGAGGGAAAGATATGAGAAGCATGAAAGGTCATGGTCAAGGCTAAATGTCTCAGATGCGGTTGTGGATATACTTGCCAGAAGAAACCCTGATGCTAGATGTGTATGCTGGAAACTTATTCTTTTTACTCAAATCAATTCCCTAAAAGGAGAGGAAGTGGGGCAGACGAATGGGGCTGCATGCACATGGTTGTCTTCAAAGCTGATACCAACCAGAGAAGATGATTGTGATGACAATAATGATCTACTAATATCCTCTCCTGGCCTATCAATATGGAGGAAAAAGGTTCTTCGCCAATCTGATGATCACCTTACCTGCTGCTTGTCAGTGGTTAAGGATGTCAAATATGATAATCTCAATGAATCAGCCTCTGGAGCAAGTGCAATTGTGTTCCTGGTGTCTGAAACCACTCCATGGGATCCTCAGAGAAATCAGCTTTATAACCTCATCATGTCCATTCCTTCTGGTTCTGCCTTACCCCTTTTGGTCTTGAGTGGTTCATATTATAAGGAGATTTCTGATTCTTCCTCCATTATAGTGAGAGAATTGGGCCTCCATTACATTGACCAATCACGGGTAAGTAGCTTTTCTATTGTTTTTCTTTTTGAAGACAGTCAAATCGAATCCTCTGATAGATTCTTCAGTGACAAGAAATTAAGGGAAGGGCTACAGTGGTTGGCTAGTGAGTCACCCCTTCAACCCGATCTGCAGTGCATAAGGATCCGGGAACTGATTCTTAGTCACTTGAATCCTTCTCTGGACGTCCTTGAAAAGACGAGTGTCTATGAAGTTGGCCCAGACCATTGTGTTACAGCCTTCAATGAAGCCCTAAATTGGTCCATGGACGAAATCTCTGCTGCTGGCAATTCATATTCAACTGGTTGGCCTTGTCCTGAGATCGCTTTGTTAGATGATCTTTCCCAAGACCATATGGAGTTGAACTGGTGCTTGCCACACGTAGGATGGAGCTCATCTGCAAGCATTGAACCACTTTTATGTGTATTAAACAACTGTAAACTCCCTCCTTTTGCTGATACTACGTCATGGCTACATAAAAGGGCCAATCTGGACAATGAAATTGAAGCTCAAGTGTTAGTACTAGAGGACTGCTTGGTCACATATCTGACTCAGTCAAGCGGCATAATGGGACTTCCACTTGCAAAAACTGAGGCACATCTAATGCTTCAAAGAAGTGTTCGACTTGAGCTCCGTGACACTACCTACGGTATAGTGCCAAAGTGGGTTTTGATTTTTAGGCGGATTTTCAATTGGCGTTTGTCAAACTTATCCAGTGGACCCTTTTCTACAGCCTATGTTTTAAAGACGTATCATGTCGAACCAAATTCGCCAATTCTTGACAGTTCAGTGCTTGAAGGATGTTCATCTACATCATATTTAGGCCAACCTTCTTTGGATGAGGTAATCAATGCAAGTATTACCATCCCTCGTGTAAGAGAAAAGGTTCAATTTGATTTAGAAGCTTTTCAACCTGTACTGAGCACTGTCTCAAATGACGATGTTGAGGTTTATGCTAATGCAAATGGCATGGAGGAGGATAAATGGACTTCTGCACCAACTTGTTATGATGTGGCAGGTAAATTTGATTGCTTAACTGAGGCATTGAACACACCTTGTACTGAAATCACTGTTTCTGGGAAGGCAACCAAAGAAGCTGACGACTTAAGCAAGCTTTTGGAGCAGTGTAATATATTGCAAAACTCGATACAGCAAAAGCTTTCTATTTATTTCTAACAAGTAGGGATAGTTTTGTACCCTCTATGTTTATGTTAGGCCTTCAAGGGTTATGTACCAGTTTTATTAGTAAGCAATGTATAAATTACTGATGTCCTGATACTGCTTGCCAATCTTTGTACACTAGACAATGTATAAAATTGATACATGTCGATGAGATCAAAGCTTTGAAGGAGTAAAGAAAACATTTAGTTCGGACTGATGTTTTTTTTAGTCGATTCTACTGAAAATGTGTTGTTTGTGTTCTCCAGTATATACGTAAATACTATTTTGAATGAGTGTCAATTTCCATTATTATATATGTTGTCAAGAAAAGTTGAAGTCTTTATCTTTAAAACTTTCTGATAACTAGAATTCAAGTAAGATTGTGATGATTCAAAATGAAATTTGGTACGAAGGACCAATTATAATTTTAAGATATGACGTCTTCTAATCACATTTTATCCTTTTTTTTTTTTTCCTTCTTTCAACTCTACATCTAACTCTCCTCCACCATGTGGCTATAAGATGTAGCTGAATCAAACCAAGTTACCAAATAAAGTTGCCTACAAGAAGATCCAGGAATGGATGTATCAATGGCAAACAGAATTCCTGTCAGCTTCTCCAATCCTAACTTGGAAACACCAACACAATGACACTGTTCAATACTTCCCAGAAACACTTCCAAGCAGGAACTACCTCCTTCTTGAGATAATATCCATTATACAAAGAGGTAATGAAATGAACAAAGATAATACCATCTATTCCTCAGGCTCCAAAAGGCCAGGACATGAGGATCATTAGCAATGTGGGCATTCTTCATTTTTTTGAGAAAGAAGAACATGAGCATGAGAAAGTCATATCCTATGCTTAAACATTAAGGATTACAAAACCAGACTACCAGACTCATCAGATATGTAGATCAAAGAAAACCAATTACTAAATCTGTAAACACTTAGTCTAATCTTCTCAGACCTAATATTTGAGATTGTAAAGTCGAGAGCAAAGCTGCATACCTCACGAAGTTTCTGCTTTCACAATAGCATAAAAAATGAAGAGAAGATGTTTTCACAAAAACCAGGACCATCCTTTGCAACATCCAGAAATCATTCTAATTTCAATTCAAAGTCCTTTACATTCAGATTAGCTGGGCCAAGGTTTACAGCAGAAAGGAGTATTCTGTTCTCTTGAAGCCATCGTGTAGTTAGTGTTTACAAGTTAGAAATCGAGAATAGACATCCTTGCGCAAATAAATCTTGTAATTGTTGCCTCCAGATAAAGTAGAAGGGCATTAACCCCCATCCTGATACAAGGAAGATGGTTGAGTTATTATAATCAAGACTTGCAAAAGAATAAAAAAGGATAAATGCAAACAGCAGAAGCAGAAGAGTTGAGGCAGCTTCCAGTTAACCCATTTGATTGGACTAAAGGAGTAAATGAAAAGGAAAAAGCAAAGCTAACTCAATCAAGTGAATGCAGGCTAACCAATTCCAAGGGCCTCTGATGAGGAGATGGAACCACAATGGCCGGGCTTCGAATCACTGAAACTGGCGTTTCTGATAACTCACTTCTAATTGATCTAAACATTTCTGATCCAGATGCAAAGGACATGTCAGAAGTTCCTTTTTCTGTCCTGGAAGTTGCTGGATTACTATTGCCAGCAGTAACCCTGTCAGCAGCAACGGGACCTGACTGCATTAATCAAAATCAAAATCATGCAATTATGAGAAATCTAGCTTCTCAACTAAACACAAATTCTCACAGGTAACAACACTACCAGTGAACAAGCTAATGAAGAATAAGACAACAAAGCATTAGAAAGCCAGAGTAATACAACAACGGTAGCGATTGGAAGATCTAAATCCTACTTACATCACATAAGTCTTTAATGTGGACAATAATCATCGTAATATCATCAGTCCGATTTTCGTGTTCTAGCCACAGTTTGTACGAGTCTCCAGCAATAGCAGCACATGCATCACGAGGATCTTTATATCTTGCCACCTGTGTTGCGAAAAATTCAGTAAATTTGTTACTAGGAAAAAGAAAAATCAGAGTTGACAAAGATGCAAAAGATGAGATATGCTTACTCTGCAAGATTTTCAATAAAACCAAGAAAATTTTCATTCTCAAAATCTGACAGATCCATTGACTCTTAATCTCATTTCTCAATGGAATTTCCATCCACTCTTAAATTATTCTCCTTTACCTATTAATTTTTAAATTCAAATAAGTATATTCCAAAGCTTAATTACCAATTCAAAGGACATTGGTACAATTGGCGGAAAGTGGCAAGGAATATGTACAAGGTGCAATACCACATGCATGACCTGTTTCTCTGGAAGCTCATCAATGATGACTCTCACATCTTAAGTGACAAATTCCTATGTTATAAAATAATCGTTGCATTAAAAAGGAGATGTACCCTCTTTTGGTAACCAGATAGATTTAACAAGATAAATTAGGTTAGCTTATCAAGATTGCCACCAGCATTTCACTTTCGAAGATCATTTGATAATATGAAAGCATATCTGCCAAATAGAAAATCACAGAATAAGAGAGAATCTATCTGAAAGCTATTTGACAAGGCAGGGTATCCTTACAAGATTCTCTTCGTAAATTACCGTTGAAACATAAATTTTAAGAGCCCAGTAAAATATGCAGAAATGAAGTCAATAATTCATAACTTTTAGAACCATATACAAGCACATACTGATTTCCATATATACTCTATGTTAATATCAGGAAGGATAGATGATATTGTTCTATCAACATATATTTTAGAATGAACAAGTGATGATAAAGCAACATGCCAACATATATGAAACATGTGAAGGTCACAATGGCATACCATATCAACAACAACTTGACTTGAGAGGAACTCAAAAACTCCATCACTTGCAACAACAAAGAACAAGTGATTAGGCGTGAGTTGAACCATGGACACCTCTGGAGCAGCAACAACTCCAATTCTTTCGGCTGTACTATCCCCGACACTCCTAGTAAATGCAGTCCCTGGATACATTGCATTTTGCACCCACAACCTCGGAGGGTCCCCACCCTGACTCTCCTCATCTCCCCACATCTGTATATCCGGGTCCTTAAGTCCTTCCACTTGATCAACACTCAAAACTCTAGCCCCACAAAGCTTCACTCTCTCATACTCGTCTTTCCTAAACGGCGTTTGATCCTGTGACAGATCCTCAGCTACAATTTTATTACCTTGCTTAACAGCAATCACTGCTCTCGAGTCTCCCACGTTAGCAACATAAATTGCATCTCCAATAACAAGAACAGTTATTGCCGTAGTACCACTCATTGAATCATCAATTTCACTATTGTGCAACTCATAGTTTGTCATCAGAAATGCAGAATTGTATGCTTTAACAGGGTCATCCAACAGCGTGGGATCATTCCCCAATATTTCAACTAGTCTATGCTTGACAAAATTCGAGCATTGGGTACCAAATTGACCGTGCCCATCAAACACACCAAAAAAATGCACATTTGGGTTACCTTGAAGTTGCGTTCTAATACAGTAACTATCTTGATTTTCCTTATCTGGCGAGTCCGGGTAGTAACCTCTCTGAGATAGAACAGAGTATTGCAACATGAAGTTATGTGAAGGCACGGGAACAGTTTCCAATGATCTCTGTGAGATTATACGCTTGTTATTTCTGTATGGAGCTTCCCCGTTGTCCTTTGAGTCACCATCTGAGGATGTTGGATAGCGACTGCAACACTTGCCATGAACACAACCCATGTTCTTGATACATGCAACTAGGGCTATAAAAACCGAACCTTTCTGAGTGCAGAGCAGAAAATCCCAGAAGAAGCGGACCAAAACACCGGGAGACAACAATTTCGGTCGAATTAGCCAAGTGGGTTGCTTTCGAATTCAACAAAGAAATTCCATGACATAAAAATTCCGAGGAAAACCCATGATATGGAAGCAGAAATGAGAAAGCAAATAAAACCCTAGAAGCCAAATGTATCAAAGTTCAGTCTTTTATAGCAGAATTTCATTCTGTATCGTGATTTACATCAGCCATACACACAAAAAAAGGCCTTTTCCGCCAAAATCATTCAAAATTAAGAAACGCAACAGAGAAAGATTGAATCTTTTCTCACAAGGTGTCATATGACTGCTATAACGTACTCCAAGAACGAGAAGCAAAAGTCGGAATCATGGCATAGTGATATAACCCCAAATCGTACTATTAATTTCAATTTGGAAAAATCTAACATGAGCATGTGAGGAAATTGAAAACTTTTCTCACAAAAGGTTCAAAACCTCTTTTTAGGCTAAACACCTACAATTTAACATTTTTAAATTATATTTCATCAATAAACATATAAACTTTTTATTAGTTTGGTTAAAAAATAACTAAATTAGTAAATAATATAAAATATATTATAATTTAGATTCATTTTCATAAAAATTAAAAAATAGTAAAAATGATATATATATATAAAATATTAGTTTTAACCCTACTAGGTAATGTTAGTTTTAACCCTAGTAGGTACCTTTGTCCTTTCTTTTTATAAGTAAGGAACAGGACAAGAAAGTAGTTGAGGATGCATGATAAAATTATCAATTCCAACATAATAATTATAGGGCTTTATACACAAATGTACTTACACATTTTTTACAACTATAATTTTATAATTATTTTTAGTATATATTAAATAATTTTTAAATATAAACAAAAGCATATAAATTATATGTTTTAAATAAATTATTTAACAAGTTAAAATTTTTTACAATTGTTTTTAAATTTTTACTTTTAAAAACTATATTCTTTTATGAACCTGATAATTAAAAAGATATTATAATGAATATTTATAGCCCTTTTTGGAATAATATATTACACTTCTCTTGTAGGCCAATGTCTATGAAGCATTAGGTAGGATGGTTTTGTATGATGTAATTTGTCCACAATATGTCTTGGAAGCTTTCACTTAATATGAGAATATCAATTTGGGGCACACCCCCACAACACCAAACAACCACACATTTATTGATTTCTTGAAAACAAACTTATAAAATTAAAATTTAGAATTTTATACTTATTTGATGAAAATTACCATCTTTTCGTTTATGTATATATATATATTCATTCTTCAAAATTTATATTCAATGAGTTCACCAACTCTTTTTTTTTTTAACGAAGGAATCCGCAACTGCTATCTTTTAGATACATACTAGGTAAACATTTGGATTGACGCAAATCACGCCAACTGAGTACTCTGCATTAGGCAAATCATGTACGACATGTTTGATCGAGAGAGTGTAGATAGAGAAATTCGAACACAAGATCTTTTGGCCCCATACTCTCCTATTACACTAACTAAACCACCCCTTACGGGGCGAGTTCACCAACTCGTACTTTATCATATTTC
This sequence comes from Erythroxylum alaternifolium, assembly GCA_027478495.1. Taxonomy (NCBI): domain Eukaryota; kingdom Viridiplantae; phylum Streptophyta; class Magnoliopsida; order Malpighiales; family Erythroxylaceae; genus Erythroxylum; species Erythroxylum alaternifolium. The sequence continues at coordinate 86,033,020 of JANIIA010000192.1, read as the reverse complement.
GTTTTTTTATGTACTAAATTCAATCGTTTATTCATACATCTCAAATTTTCACACTAAAGATTTTTAATATAAAAGGAAAATATTAGTTTCAATTTATATATATAACAAATTTTCATATCATTGAATTACTCTTGCCTTAAAATTAATTTAAACACCAAACTACTAATATCAAAACAATTATGATATTTTCTTAGATATACATTTCTCAATTTTAAAAGTCTAAATAATACATTTTTAAAAAAGTTACAATTTTTAAATGGCAGATGAAAAACAAGTTTTTGAATAAATTTTGTTTATGTAGATAATATTATAATACATTTTCATATATAGATTTGATAACGATAATTACTCCATTAAAAATTTTATTATTAAATAGATGCATGTAAGTGGAATCAAAGTACTTAATTGAAAAAAAAAATTTTGACTAGGGAGCAAAATTCTAAAAGTACTTTTTCCAAATTATGCCAAAACTATTTCCAAACATGACTTTTTGGTCCCACCATCTTTAAGACTGGATTATTTTTCTTATAACTATATTGATCACACAGTCTTCAATCACTACCTACCAATTATAGATCAACCCCCCCAAAAAAAAGCTAAGGGTTTTATAGATTCTTCTTCCAACTGCATAATGTAACAATAATGTCATTATTTATCATATCTAATCTTTCGGGTTTGTTTCAAGTGACTGATATTACGAATTCAAATGGACGTAATCGAGTTTAGGCTGCTTGACTCGTCTCGTTAGATATAATTTAATCATATAAAATTAAGATTAAAATAATATTATATTAGTATAATTAATTAAAATAATATTATTTTCTTTAGTTAAATTTGTATTTGATTCTATTTCAAAATAAAAAATTTATATCTGGCTCGTTAGGTCTAGATCAACTAGATCTCGATTTACCATCTCTAATTGATATTTTCATTATTAACAACTCTTAAATAAAAAGTTCACATTGAAGTATCTTTCTACAATACGTAACAATCATTTAATAAACTCATAATTTCAAAACACTTAAATTTTTGAAAAGGAATCTTCCAAACACTTGGACTTAACTTACACATCAACATTATTATAAAATAAAATAAAAATCACCTACTTAGCACTTATGGAGAATAATTTCAAAGTCTTAATATGATAAAGTTTTGGAAGTAATTTAATATGATTGCAATATGAGATTGTTACGTATTATATTTATATCACATATAAAATTTATTGTACAATAAATTTAAATTTTAAAATATCGTAAATTATATATTACGATTAATCCTTAAAAACAAACTCAAATCTATTTAGTTTAATTGGAATTAAGAAACTACTTTTAGGTAAAAAAAAAAGGTTAAGAGAAGTCATCATCACTCACATTAGTTAACGATCAAGACTATGTTTAGTTGGATGTAAAAATTTTAATGGATTGGAATGAAATACGATGGAATGAAATGATTTATAACAGAATGAAATGTAAATCGATGTAATATTAAAAATTTGTTGTTTGGAAGGGACGGAAGAGTTCATAATATAATGTAGTGAAATGTTGTTTAGATGAAGGTTTTATAATGTAATATAGTATAAAGTTATTTATTATTTTACATTTCATCCTAAAATTCTCATATCGGAGGTTTTTTATTTTTACTGTTTATGATGGAATGAGATGTAATATGAAACTCTCCTCGTCAATCTCATCTCATCTAATCTTTTTATAAAACCTCCTCCTAAACGATAAAATAATATTACATTTCATTTCATTTCATTATAAAACCCCCAACTAAACATAACATCACGAAACTCTCTATTAATCTAGTTAGTTGAGGGTAATTGATGTGATTTAGATCACTTGTTTCTATTACTCTATTCCTACCCTATTCTATGAGTATTGATCCATTCAATTTATATAGATCTCATTTATTGAATGGATAAATGATCATATAAGAGAATAGGAACATATGATTTGTTCCCTATTTGATAACGATTAACACTTTAATAACAATAAGCCACTTGTAAGATTACGCGAGGCTTCCAATGTTGCCACTTGGCACTATAACTTGTCTAATCACCAACGCATAATTGCCTACTTCTCAATTTTTATTTTTTGTTTTTTTTGGTATCCCAACTTAGCAGAACTATCTTGAGCCTATCTCGAGAGTCCTAGAGGATATAAATCTGAAACCTCAAGATCTCTCAGGTTCTTACAAAGCTTGTACACTTCTGCGCACAAGGAGTCGTCACATATTTGATTGGTCAACTGCTGATTGATCGCTGGACCTACTCAGCATCAGGTTCCCAGCAGCCCCCGGGTTTCCTAGTAGCTTCAACTCCTACACTGCCGCTGGAAGCGAGACGTCCGTTATTAATTCGATTAAGGAGCTTTGCCTAGGAGGCTAGAGAATCATCAATAGGACAAATTTTCTATTTCTCTTCATTTGGCATGATTCGAACTCAATACTTCTTATAAGAGAAAGCCTTAAGTGAGAAGTTTAAGCCATTGGGCTACTCCTTGTTGTCAACCTACTTCTCAATTTAAGTTTATAAAGTGTTATTTACCCCTTATATATATATATATATGATTATTTTTTTCATGTATGTTTATATGAATCAATCTTTCCCTTATTTAAGAATAAGATTATATACTATTTGATTTCTTGAAATTTTACGTATCAACAAGATTTTCAATTAATTGTTATTGTTGACTTCTCTATAGTATTCTTCTTGTAAAGCTACTTGTTCTCGAGGCTCCACAAACTGTTAACAAAGGAGATGGAGATGAAAGGTGATATTCAGTGAAAAATCTGCTAAGTATTTATGGCTGTTGAGCACTTTGCATTTATCCATGCATTGCAATGGGCGGTCCAATTCAACTACTTGTCTTAAAACTCGCATTTAATTTGAAACGACGTTGGATCGAACTCGAATTTGATAGGTCCAAATGTCAACTCTACTTAGTTCACTATATGTAAGCCTTTTCTAGTAATAACGTAAAGTTTAAGATGAACTAAGGGTCAAGACCGTATCATTTGTTTTTATGGACGAGAGGCTAACTCACAAGGCCCACAATACTAAAAGCCCACTTCAAGATAGTTCAGCCCACATTTTGGAATGACTATATAAAATTAAAATGGAGGTTACATTTTTAGTCTTGAAATTTTTAAATAATTTCTGAATTTAATTTAATTTAAAATTTTAAAATTAAAATTAATTAAAAAAAATAGATTAAATTCAATTATGATGAGGTATTGTCTTGTAAAAAGTATGTATGGTTACTTATAATAATGCAAATGATTCGTGGAGGAGACAAGTGATTAGTAGTGATAAAAGGTGCCGAAAATGGAGTCTTTTCTTAGAGCTTAAAAGTTAAAACTAGGGTCACGTGTTAAGCTTCTGGTGATTGATTATATAAACAGGGGACAAGGAGCTGTTAGATTACATCATGTGGTGTTGTGGTGAGTTCTACGCCATAAGCTTCATAAATTACCTTCGATTCTTTTCAAAATTAATAAATTAAGTTTAAAATTAGAATATTGGTTCAAATTTTTATTTTAATAATTTAAATCTCTTTTTTCAAATAATATTATTTTAAAATTAAAATATTAAAGATATTTTTGTGAAATGCAAGGTGGCTGTTCCCGTTTCGGTGTGCCACCTTGTGCTCATCCAAATCCATCCGTCCATTACGAGTGCCACCTTGTGCTCATCCATGATCGGATGAATTTAGATAGACACAGGATAATCTACCAAAACAGGAACAGGTGAATTGGTCCTGGAAAGATATGGCTCAATTAGTATAACTCGATGCTTATAATTGGGTAGTTACGATTATGGGTTGAATGTCTAATTGTTCGAGCATCCCGCAACGTGTTTAACCAATATTTATAATTTGGTAAATTTAAAGAGGTAATTAAATTAATAAACTTCCAAAAACAAACTACTAGCGAATCAAATTAAGTCAAGTCATTAATAATAACACGATGGATCATTAGTGATTAAATCAAAATTTGGGAAAAAAGGATAAAATTAAATTCAATATAAACCGTAAAAAACATGATTTTTTTTTTTTTACCTCTCGCCCCACTATATCGCCTTAAAAATCTTAGGCGTGACAGGCGTAAGTGGGGTGCATTATCATTGATGGACTCCCTCTTTTTTATGCTTCCACGTCATCCCCTAACCCCATCCTCTCCCCTCCACTTTTTTTTTTTTTATATTTTTCTACACAAGTCAACCTCATATTCATCACTTCTTGAACCAATCACATATTTCCACGTCATCACCACTAAAACTATTTTCAACTAAAAGACTCTAAACCCCTAATTAACTCTCAAGTAATTTCCCCGACCCAATTTATCTACCACCATTGTGTTCTGTTTTTCTTCTCCGACCTTACTTCCGGCGGCCGGTGAACGTTTGGTATACAACCTTTCCCGCTGCCGGAAACTCGCCGACGGAGAAACTTCGGCATTTTAATCCCAGAGGCTCGAGGGCACGTGCTACACGTGCACATAATTCATTGCTAGTGCATGTTGTTGAGACGGAGACAGTTCCCGGTCGGAAAACCTTGACCACCTTTCTTAGAACCTCGGCGACATTATCGTCATCGTCGAAGATGGACCCATTACACTCAAAACTGGCGTAGCTGAAACCGTCTTCTGGGGTGACATGAATGGTGGAGTAACGATCATTGTCAATCCCATTCATGGAGTATCCACAAGGGTCGAACGCAAAATCGCATATTATAGCCTTGGGATTGATGTCACAGATACCGGTAAGCTTGGTCATCTCTTTTCCGGCTATGTCGCCGTTGTTGCCACCGCCTGGAGGTTGGAAGAACTTGAGGGCCAGAACAGGGTCGAGCTCCGTCATGCACACTTCGACGGTGTACTCGTGGTGGTCGAAAGGTGATGGCAAGTGAGCTTGATCGGTGGCGGTGAAGACATGCCACGAATGAGAGGTCATCTTGGAGGGCATGACGGAGGCTTTCTTGTGACAGAGATTAGAAGGGATGTTCTGCTCGATAAAGACAACTTCTTCCTCGAAGCTTGTGTGTGGAAATGGCTGCGATTCGGGGAAGATAAAGCTGCCTCTGGTGTATCTACAAGAGCACAAACTGAGTCCAAGAATGGAGGAAAAGTTGAGAAGCGGACGGATTGACTTGAGGAGCTGAGTGGTCCCGCATGTTTTGATGATGATCTTGGTAGGGTACACGAACAAGCTCGACTCCGACAACACGTAGGCATCGAAGAACTGGTTCCCGACAGCAGAAACAATAGTGCATTGCACAGCATCCAACACATGGACAAGCGACTTCAAGTCCAGAACCCTAAGTCCGAGGTTATCCATTACAGGGTCATCGCCAAAGAAATGAAGCTCTAGTCTTTTCTCAAAACCTTCAAATCCAGACACAGCCATTGCCAGAGAAACAAAGAAAGCTGATATATCAAAACAACAACTAGACTAGAGGGAGATGCAGACACTTTGAGAGAGAAGGGTATGTTATGTATGTATGTAATGAACTGGCTAGAAATTTATAGGTATGAAGAAGAAGAAGAAGAAGAGTGGGGTTGGGGAAGATAGTGAGTGAAGAAGGAGAGAGGAAAGGGCATGCGGGTGAGGCAACCAAGAATCATGATTGTAGCCATAATTAAGTGAATAAGATGATGATGATGATTTTGTGTGTATATATATACATACATAAATGGGTTTTCTTCGTCTTCCCAGAAATATATATGAAATTAAAAAAAAAGAGTAAATCAAATCTTTCATCAGACAAGAACAGGAAACGGATTTTATGCTCACGCGCATGTTTTCTTCTCTTGTCTTTGTATATAGTGATTTGTCTGCCAGAGTCTGCAGTTAGTTCCATGCCCACTATGCCAAAAAACAAATATATATGTATATCTTCTTGCTGTATTTAAGTACTAGCTCTTGCTGAATACTCAAACCCTAACAAATTGTTAACATGTTTTACATTAATCTAACTTGGCAAATTTAGAATACACTTAATGACTCATTCTGAATAAATTATTTTATTGGGTATTAAATTCGAACTAATTAGTGTTTATTAGCATTTGAGCTTTAAAGCTAATTTGACAATTTTTAAATAAATGATTGAATTTAAATTATCTTATTTAAGTCTGAATTTGAATAAAATTTATAATTTTCCGAAGTTCAAATTTTTTTCTTTTAATATTTTAAGTTTCGAGTTTTTAAACTCTGAATCGGATGAATGTCCTAAATTCAAAACTCAAAATATTTTTAAATTTAACATAAAACCAACTTAAAATCCAATCAATCATACTTTTATTTATTGGTTTTGGGTTTAAAATGTAAACTATAATATTTATAATTCTCAGTTTTTATTCATAATAATTTTTAAAATTTTTTTTAAGTGAATTGTATTTTTATTATATTCAAATTTTATAACTTTTTGAACTAAAAATTTGAATTTGCCTATTAATTTTAGATTGAATAAATTTTAATTTAAATTCAACTATATTATTTAGAGGTAATAGCATATTTTTATTTCTTTTGATCAACTATTTTTCTAAATCTTTAAGTAAATTGAAATTATATATAATTTTTTGAATTAAAAATTCCTTTAAAAAGTTTACCCACCAATTAAACCATCTCATAAAAGACATTAATTGTATTAAGGATTGAGTGTAAACCCAGTGATTATAATCTAATTTACAAAAACTTATGAAGCATATGAATCCATTACCAAGTGTTCTTACAATAAATTTTCTTTTTATCATTCAAAGATGTTGGAGGAAATGATCAATGAAACAGTAATCATGCAGACAACTCATGCAAGTTTTTTTTTTAACATTTTCAATAGTTAGGGACCATAGATAATTTTTTTAAACCATTTTGGTCATTTTTGGATCATGTAACTCACAATCTCCTTAAATTAATTATTAAAAAAGATTAATTATAAAAATATCAAACTTTACTCAATTTCCAATAATAGCCAAGTTTTAAAAAATGACACTCAATACCTCTAACTTTCAATTTGTTGCGAAAATAGCCAAATGTTAAGTTTTTTATTAACGACGCTGACGTGAAAAACTACGACATGCTTTTTTACATGCCACGTGTCTGATACATGTTCTTGTTTTTTCCAACTCATTTATTTAAAAATCAATCAAATAAAAAATAAAAACTATCGCCATTAATTTACACCTATTTCTTTTGTTCTTAACGATATAAAACTCTTTTGTATAGTTTCCATTGTGTGCAGAGTGCTGTTATCTCTAGAGTGTCTATAGAGGGTCGCTGTTGTCTTACAGTTGGGAGTGTCTTCAAAGTGTCTCTGTCTCCTGCGATTGGGAGTGTCGTTGTCTCATGCAATTGGGAGTGTCACTGTCTCCTGCAATTAGGAGTGTCCTTGTGGCATATTTTTGGAAGGTGAGTTCATCTAACCCTAGGTTAATGTGTTTGAGAAATAATTTAGCATTGTTGAGCTTGGGTTGTTTGATCATTCATTGATATTCTCATTCTTATGGCATTTTGATAAAGAAACAAGGAAATTATTGTAACACGTAGCATAGACCTTATTACGTGTCCTGGATCGTTTATGAAAGGGTTAAAAATGAAGAAAATGCGGAATACCAGATTTCGATTCTATCTCTTTTTCTGAAGTGATTTTCATGGTCAAAAAGAAAATTAATTTCCCGAGACCTTCAAGAAAAACAATCACCGACATATGATTAATGTCTTTCTTCAATTTTCTCAAAATGTAAGCGCTCTTAACAAGTTAGATGATCTATATGCTTACGAATGATATGAGCAACTGCATGAGACCTTAACCTTTATATATAGCTTTCATATTGGACTTTCCCATCACAAGCCTAATATAAGTCCGGTCTATACTAATTGGGATCTATTTTCCTCCTGAACTTTGACTCATTGATTTAGATAATTTATTGGATCACTGTATTTACCCTTATGTGGATCAAATTATGTAACTTAATAGATAATTTATTGAAAAGCCAAAAATTACAATTAATAGTTGTCCACGTAATGAGAAAAAGAAAAAATTGTCCAACATTTATCACAATTTTCTCCTAGTTAGATCATTGAAAATTAACATTCCCAATACATAGAGTTGAAACTTCAACTTAGATTTGATGAATTTCAACTATATTTATGTTGATGGTTCATCATGTTTAAAAAATAGACAAGAAAGTTGATGTTGGCAAGAACAACTATTGATTAAAGTCCAATGAAAAACTAATGTTATATTAATGTTGATTATAAAGACTTATGACTCTTTTCTTTAGCATATTGGTGAAGCAATTTATATGTATAGAAGTCTGTTAGGGAGAGATTAAGGAACAAGGTGATATAATATATAGAACTGATATCATATCAATTGAAATAGTATTCTTCTCTAGTAGATATCTTGATACACGATCCATATAGTTTAGAAATTCATTTCTTACTAAATCATGTAAAATTGGAAATTAAGAAAATAAGAACACTGCATGCTGTTAATAGGGCCTAACTTATAAGTTTTAACATTTTAATGATTACAAGACATGGTTTAGTTCAATAAAAAATGATATCCAACTTTAGTATAGAAAGAACAAGTTTATAATTAAAGAGTTCTCAACACAACCAAAAGGCTTGATCTTGTTTATTGGTTTGGGTTCTAAATCTTTTTACTTGAATTCAATCGGAAGACACATACACATACACACACATAATTAGATCGAGTTTAATTTTTTGTTACTTTAGCTCGATCAAAATATATTGTAGTCGTTGTATGAAAATGTGTTAATCATACTTGACCATCACGTATATTATAGAAAAAATGGTTGGGAGTAAAATATATGTGGCTTTTATTGCATCTACATCTAGTATATAATTGACATAGGTGGAGTGTAAAGTTGTTGTTAATGGAATTAAAAATGTGATTTATTATTGTTTCAACAATTTAGCAGAAGCTGGAAAGAAATACTTATTATATTGAACCTCATCTTTAAACTTCATGCCAACTTCAGTTCACTTATGGATGAAAAACAACATATTTCTCCCTTTTGTAAGAGGCCTCGCACTCACAATCATCACTACATATTGGTGATTGAATTTAAGTATTACTGTCCCCATACTCACTACACCATCCCTTTAAACTTTCTACTTCTTTTTGTGAATGTCGAAGAATTTTCGCTCTTCATTACTACATGTCCACTGATTCCAACCTCATCCAACACCAGCATATTCAAACCCACTACCTACCTTCTTCTCGTATTTCTTCTCATTTGCTTTTGTAGTAACATATTATTCATCATCAATTGCATAAATTTCTTCCTCACCTATATCATTTTCAGATTCAGTCATCTCCATAATAACAAAATCTTTATCATCTTGTTCCACCTGAGCTTGGAATAACCCCTCTTCATTGTCAATATTATAACCAATTCCTTTGCCATCACTTGCAGGATTATCATAACTATGCTTATAATAGATTTCAACATTATAGTTCTTCAATTCTTCCATGCGTTGAAGCATTGACAGTATGTCCTTATCATGGTGTAAATTCAACTCTTTCGAGTATTTCATTGACTCTTCTGGAAATTTGTATAATATAGATAAAATTCCATGCCCTTTATATTCAGATAATTCTTTTAGCAATAACATCCTAAGTTCATTAATACCAATATCCTTCTTTCAATTGATTTTGCCTCCAATATATTTATTGTTTTCATTTCTTTCCAATACCCCACCATATTGAAACTTAAAATTTACCAACATATGCATTACAAAGAATTTTACCATTAATTTCCAACAAATCAAAATTGCAAGCACCTCATCAAACTAAACCCTTAAAATGCTCTTTCTAATGATTTTACTACCACAACTTATTTATAAAATAAGTCCGTAATATGTGAAACAAAAAGAAAATTAAATCAAAACAAGTTACAAATTTTGATATAAAGAATAACAAAATTCCAAAATTTAATATAGAGATAACAAAATAAGCAATTCAATAGATGAGTAGTTGAAATCTCTGTCATCTTAACTCTTTAATTCACCTACTACAGGTTAAATGATAAAACTTCAAAGCCACCCTATAGCTAATTGAGGATATTATGATGAATAACTACTATTAGAAATCAAGTAGGTAAAAGACATATAAACTACTAATAGAAACTCACGTGGAAGCACTAGTAAAAAAAATTAAGGCCTACCTCAAGTAGTGATAATAACATAATCATTATTTTTTAAGAAAATGAATTAGTAACCATCATTGAAAAAAGTCATAAAATATTTTTTAAAATGGGTAAATCATAGAGTTATATACAATGGAAACTAGACGTACTTAAAAAATCAATTAAGAACTGAATGTTATACCACAAACTAAAGCTAACATATTCAAGTTTGCTTACATTGGCTAGTTACGTAAAGATTCTAACGTTGTCTGGAGATGAAAGATAGTCTCCAATATCTATCGATGATAAATTGCAATCTTGTTTAATTCTACAAATAAGAACCTACATCCTAATTTGAGAATTTCATGTTGTTACATTCTTTCTATATTCCATAAACAAAATTACGAAGGGAGATTTGGAAGACCATTTTATCATCTTTATATGAAAAGTGCATTTGAATGATCTATTCAATAATTTGTAACCAATCAGCAAGAGGACGAGTTATGTTGCAGAGGTTTATGATGCCTTTCTGTGCATACAAGGAGAATTATATCGCAAAGAATTAATAATTAAAAAATATATAAATTTGAAAAATAATAAGCACAATAAATCAATACCTAATTAACCAAATTCAACAACATAACTAAACAAAAGAAAAATATAAACAAATAACTAAATTTAATAACATAACACATAATTAAGTAAATTCAATCGATTAAAGAAGGCATTCCTTTTAGAACAAAAAGAAATAAAAAGGGATTTAGAAGCAAGCCACACAAATAACCAAATTCAACAACTAAACCTTGAATTATTAGAAAGGAGTTGATCTTCTGCCTCTATCTTTACTGTTGACGCTTCAATAGGAAGGAAGCAAAATAGGTTATTGGAAAGAATTGGAGCTGTTTGAAATTGAATAGAAGAATGGGAATATTTGTGGAAGATCAAACAACCAAACTCAACAATACTAAATTATTTCTCAAACAAATAACTTAGGGTTAGAAGAATTCATCTCCCAAAAATGTGCTACAGTGACAGTCTCAATTGCAGAAGACAGAGACACTCCTAACTGCAAAAGACAATAACATTTTAGAGACACTCCAGAGACAACAACACTCCACACACAATGAAAACTATGCAAGAGACTTTGGTACCGTCAAGAACAAAAGAAAATAGGCAAAAAGAGTTAGTTTTTAAATTTTCTTTTTTTATTTAACTGATTTTAAAGAAATGAATTAGAAAAAATAAGGACACATGGAGTGTAAAAAAATTTGACATGATTTATCATGTTAGTGACGTTAACAAGAAACTTAACGTCTAACTATTTTTTCAACAAATTGAAACTTGGAATATTTTAGCCCCATTTTTTAAAGTTTGAGTTAGTAGTGCAAAATTGAGTAAAAATTTGAGATTTTTATAATTAACCCTTAAAAAATACAAGATTTATGTTTAATTAAACAATGAAATTAAGATAAATAATCTTAAGATTCAATAAAAGTTTTCACTCTTGGTATTCACATTTTTCGTATTTTTCACTCTTGATTGAATTAAAAATAAAATTAGTTTTCTTAAGAAAAATTTAATTCAACACGTTGAAGAGTTTAAGCTGTGGTAAAGGAACTCTTAAAAAAGTAAAGATACATTAAAACTTATAAATAACACTTAAATTAAAATTTGTACCTAAATTATTAATCTATTAACACTACAAGAAAAATGAAGTTTAGCAACGGAAATTATTGACGGAAAACCTATACATTCTATTGGTAAGCTAAGTTAGTGACGAAATTTACTAACAGACAAAAGCGTCGGAGAAACGACCGTAGGTAATAATTTGTGACGAATCATAGATTGCTGTCGCAAATTTACTGACTAACATTTTGTGTCATCGTTGGTGAATATACCGACAATTATTCTGTTTTGTCGGTAAGTTTAGCGACAAAAAGATTGCTTCGGTTGGTAAAGTTACCAATGGACAAGATTTGTCCGTCAGTAAGTTAATGACAACATTACTGACGATTCTTAGTTATCAGTCGGTAAATCGAATAGATTTTACCGACGAACTTTGTTTTTCTGTATGTAAATTAGTAAAAGTGTTTTTTTTTATTTTTCCCTGCATTTAATTTTATTTAATAATCTTATGGTTGATGCATAATTTATACAGTTATCAGTTATCTATTGATAATATTTTGATTTGTTTCTACATTTAATTTGTTAAAACAAAAAGTTGATTGATGATATAAAGTAAAATTTAT
>JANIIA010000192.1:86002350-86020519 GCA_027478495.1 Erythroxylum alaternifolium | reverse complement strand
TACATAAATCAATCAATTATTTATGAAATATTAATCATAACAAAGCAAACTAATTGTTTCATATTCCAACATTTACTCTAATTGTCTTGTAATTTTAATTTCTCCATTTCCGATTACCAATATCAAGACTAAGGACAAGCCAAACAATACTTAAGAGTAAGACAAGTTTACATCTTATTCACAAACACAATAAAATTAATTCAACCATACAATAACTCCAATTTGATTTGTTTTTAATTCAATTGAAATGTCCCTAAGAGACATTTCATCAAACAATTCATACGCAACCCGAATTATCTCTAATTGATAATAAAATAATTGCATTTTTTTCATTATTTACCAACAATAACACATTCAAACCACAAATAAACCAACAATTTAACGTAAAAATGTATAAACCAACAATCCAAACAAAGGACACTCTCCCACCCACAATCATATATATAAGCATTTAACACCTTCATTTTTTAGAGACAAAATAAACCCGATAATTTTGTTATCAGAAAATGATGCAAGATGGACTAAAAACGAAGCAAAAATCTACAGTGGAATCTTGGGAGGAAGAGGACCGATGACGTTAATGGTAGGAAGAAGAGAGAAAATTACAGAAGGGAGGGAGAAGGGGGGGCTTTGGGTTTGTTAAGTCTGTGAATAAAATGACATCGTTTGAATTAAAATCAAATGACGTCGTTTTATTTTATGAACAATTCGACAGTTATCGACGAAAACGTAGTTTCGTCGGTATTTTACTAACGGAATTGTGATTCCGTCGATATTTAAGATGTTTATTTTTCCCATAAGCTATTGCCGCCTACTTTTAGACAGACTTTACTGTTTCGTCACTATATTTCGTCGGGAAACATGCGAGAATATTTTCCCTCTACATTTACTAACGGATGTTTTGACAGTCGTAAAAAAAAATTATGTCAAATTTACATACGGGTAATTTATTTCTGTCGCAAATTTACTATGAAATGTTTTCCGTAGGTAATGTTCCGTCGATAATTTATCATTTTCTTATAGTGTAAATTATTTATCTAAAATATATAATTTATAAATTATTACACACACTTCACGAATTAGCTGGTATGTATACGGAGATAATAATTATAAACTTACAGATATTAAAAAAAAAAGGTAAAGTCAAATTAATTAAGAAGAAAGATGAGTAATTAGTGCACAAAGCTAGTTCATTAACAAGAACGTAACACCTGAAAACCACCGTGTCTAAGTCATTCGAAAAGAGACTTTTTACAGAACAAGAACATAATGATAGACTTGACTAGATGTCTTCCCTGCAGGACAGCCATTATTAAAACTTTGCAATGAACAGTTGCCAACCAAGCTCAATTTTGTTCTTTTAGATTATTAATTTATTTAAAATATTTAATTTAATAATAATAATTATACCAATTTAACAACTTATAATTTGCATATGTTTAAAATATTATTTAACTTTTCAAAATAATTTTAAAAAAATTAAAATTAAAACATCATCATTCTAAAATCAATTCAAATCAACGTTTTCAGTGTACAAAAACTTGTCATAACATACTCAACCTTTTTTTTGTATTCCTATAACTTAAACTTAATCACAAATAAATAACTTTACTAGTTATTCCATATCGCACCCTTTGATAGATCTAAACATCGTCATGCCTAATTAACACAACATATAACACAACCTGTCCAAGAATGTAAAAACATGAGCACTTTCAAGATAATTGGTAATGGGCCATTGCAAGTATAGAAAGATGCATGGGATTGGAAGCAACTTGTTGCAGAGACCACTTTGTCGTTTTCAAAGAAGGCAAGAGTTGATTAACAAAGAACAAAGGGGAAAAAAAAAGAACGAAAAAGAAGATAAGACGTGCCCACATACCATCAACAATTTTCAAGGTAAAAATAATAATAATAATGACTATGCAAAAATATATAATAAAAGGAATCAGGCGTGGGAAATAGATAATGAGAATATATAAAAAATCCTGGAATTAGGGAGGCCAACGTGAATTCCAAAAAGGTCCTATATAAGCCTAAGACTTGCATCATTTGTCTTCATGCAATTTACATGAAATGGGGACATTATCATCATATATACATATATTATTGTAAAATGTTAAATTTAAATCGATGCAATCATTAAAAGAATTAGATATTTTAAAATAATTATTTAGAGATTAATTAATAATTTTTTATTTTTTAAAAAAATTCACTTATTATTTCTTTCACAATTTGAGATTTGACATTCCGTCGTTACCTAATATATCTAAATTAAAATATAGATAATGTTTGGTAAAAAATATAATATATCACAATTATTATAATCATTCGTTTCAAATTGCATCTTGTTTTCAATATCAAGCCTAAAAGTACACGAGAAGGACCAGCTTTCATTAGTTCAGACAATGTAAAATAACAGACGAGGCAATTTTGAGTGGGAAGGTATAGAAGGAAGGTAGCATATCTTTACCAAAGCTAAAGGCATTCTTGGAGTAATAAGTGGTCCATATACTTCTTTATTTCTTTTTGAAGGTAACGTAACTGACTTAATAAGCTCCCTTCCTCAAGCAAAATTGTGCAACCCTTCTTGACTTATAGTTTAAGCTTATACGTATGCAGGATCCTTGTAATAATAATAGAACATGATCAATTTGAAGCAACTAACTGTGGAAGCTTCAAGCTAATTGAATAGGAGTAATTGAATAGGAGACTATAGGTAGGTAGTTAATCACATAAGAATAGTAATAATAATGTAGAGATGGTGTATATGTGAGGCAAAAATAACAATAATGGTATTTGGATTGTGTATAGAATAGCTAAATATGGGTAGGAGAGTGAGTGAGTGAGTGTATTGAAAAGGGGGAGTGGGAGAGGTAATGATGTGAAATGGTGAGTTTAGAATCAAAATTTGCAGTTTTGAGAGATGAAATGATTCGTTGAGAATGGTATGAGTCATGAATAAATCCTATGCTCCATTATGACCACAATCCCACATCTTGAGCTGCACGCGCAAGTCCACCAAACTCATAACACTATCCTTCTGTCTTTGTATCTATCCCACAATACACTACGATGGCACAACAAAAACCAAACTCAAACTCAAACTCAAAATCTCTATTGAAAAATAGTCAACCACTTCCAACTATAATACAAATCTCGTTATCTTAAAAAGTCTCAATACCAAACCCTTTTTCAACAAAATCCCACTTTTTTACGTCAAAAGATGCAAACCCTTTTCTTTTCTTAGGATATGGATTTAGGGTTTTGGAGGGTTTTCTCAAATTTTTCGTAATATAAAAATCTTCTCTTTAAGTTGACATGAACTTGTATAAGATAAGAAGAACTCTTTAAAAGTATGGATTAAAACATGAGACATGAGGCATATTTGGAGACAAGCACTTGTAGATAAGAAGAAATCTTTAAAAGTATGGATTAAAACATGAGACATGAAGCATATTTTGGACCCACTAATCGTCTTTTTAAAACCATAGCATACTTCCACCAAGATCATGCAACTCCAAACCCCATGATTGGTCCTACTCATCGGTTTCTTATGTGTGTCCGACAACCACCGTGACTGGTCCACACAACTACACATCATCTATGGTGTGCCCCAACTTCTTGGCACATAAGGTCCACCGTAGATTTACGGCCTATATAATTCATAACTTCGACATCGAGTCCCCACCGGTTCTTAAGATTGGTCGACATTACAATTTGTTGGGCATGGAACTAAGCTGCCTTTAGCCGCCATACATTTGCTCTTTGCATGCGCACATGTGGTAATTGAATGTTGGACGCAAAGCTAAGAATTGGACAAACTTTGATATCTTTCTTTCTATTTGCACCATCTGTTTTTTCTTTTTTTTTTCTTTTTTCTTTTGCCTTTATTGAGCACTTGTAAGTTGTGAGTGCTACTGTAACATGCGTACACGTATAGTTTTGAACCAGAAAAAGAAAAAAAAAAAGAGCAAGGCACACCAGCACTATACTTGCTGGTGCCACTATTGCCCATCAACAACTTAGTGCTCCAAAAGCTTTTTTAAGGGCTAGGGTTCATTTTCACGAAATGTCAAATCTGAAACAAGCTTTACATAATTACAGGTAATACCTTTTCCCTAATCATCTATGCAAGCTTTGAATAAGCATGCCATACAACATCTATAGTAATTGCTCTACAGAATAAACTTTTCAATTAGGATCGAAAATGGACACAAATACATTCGTGTTATTTATAAATTAAATTGATTCAAATGAGATCTATATTTATTTATCTTTTTTAAAGTCACTAAATAATAAGTTAATTAGTTTTAAATTTAGAAAAATAGCAGGTTAAAATTTAAAACTCATCCTTAATTTGAATTGTAATTTATTCGCTTTGTAGTAACCATAGATTAGTTATACTTTTGGTGAATTCAAAAAAAGGATTGTTACACCTTCCACCAAAATATTTCACACATCTCACTAGTGTCTCTTACAAGCATATAAAATTGTTAGTAGCCAAAAGCATTGGCATACATATCACACGTACATGTAGGCCATGATTATGCACAACATATAGCAGCAGCACATATAATTTCATCTATATAGGGTTTGGTTTGATATGCTCAAGCAATAATTTAGATTCATCATCTACGAATCAACACAAACTAATGTGTAACAAGAATGCTTATGATGATTTATGTTACACCCAAACAAAATCTCTCAAAGTGTGGGAAGATCATGGTAATTTGACCAAGATGGTTCTCTTTTTTACTCCAAAACTTTGGTAAAACCAAAAAAAAAAAACCCCTAATCAGATGTTTGGCCAAGTTTCACTTGGCATTTGGACAGCTCCAACCAGAATCATATCTCGTAGGATGCTAAAGATTTTTTGAAGCAAACAAGAGATGTTCGAGAGATGGTTTTTTAAGAAAGTCATCATTTGGTACACTTATTGTTGCCCCACAAGAACAAGTATACATCCTTGTGTGAGTGACCAAATAATAGTTTCTGTGCCTCGAGCCCTGCTCTTGCCAGAGAACAAAATCTATCTCGACGAATAGATGTTAAGATTGAAGTGAGAGGGAGTGATGAAACCAACACGACACATCATTCCTCGTGCTCTACGAACGTAGGAGATAGCCAAAAATAAAATTAAAAAATGGTATTTGAGTATTTATAAATTGGATTAAAATGCCAAGAGAACTATATAATAACTTGAAGCAAGAATGATTCGACTGTGTGAGTGAGCAGTGACATCCAGCTTCCTGTCTCTGAGTCAGAAGGGTCTCATTCGATGCCTTTCCCGTACTGATGAAGATTTGCTGCTTAAAGCAAACCCATTCAATCATTCGTAAAACAAACAAAAAACCAACATTTGTTTACTTTTGAGGTTAGTTTCACTAGTTAGGAAATAGTCTTCTGTCTTTTGATTCTCATAAAAATAAGAAAAAATACAAAATCTCTAAAATCTTAATAATTTTAATAATTCTTTTAAACTTAAAATCTCTAAACAATCATAAAAATCAACGTAACTAATGCACAAATTTTTTCGGTTTATAAGAGTGAAAAAGGTTATCAATATTCACTCCATTTTTTTTGTATTTTTTTTATAAAAAGACTGTTTCTGTAATTCATAATTTAAAATTGTAACTTTCAAGTAACAAATGAGCAATTGGTAGGCTCTCCGCCGTAAAATCTCTAAAGAATCATCAAGTACTCAAAATGAACTATCAAACATAAATTGAACATATTAAATGTCTGTATGTTATAAAAATCATGCTAAATAATTAAAAATAAGTATAAATGATAATTTTGTTTTAGATGGCAAGTCCAGCTGCTACTGTATTATTATTATTATCTTGTTGACCCTTCAATCCATTCAAATATAAAAACAATTCAATTAAACTTTGGATGGACTAATAAGGTAATTGGATTGTTTTGACATTTATTATGTTACATAATATTAAGATCAAACTTAAATATTCATAATTTTTAATAAAATCTATCTTTAACTAAGCAAAATTTAAATTATACTTGATAACAATTTTCTTAAAAAAGACTGTTTTATTAATATGACGTAACTTATTATCGGTACACATTTTTTCTAAATTATCATAAATTCAAGTTACTAACTCATATAAATTAAGAATCAAAATTTGTTGAGAAAGTTAACAAGTCTTGATGACATTAGTGATGACATTTACATGGTGTCATTCCTAGGCTAGTGCTTAGGCACAAAAGTTTGGGGAAACCCAAGATGAAAATGGGTGAGATTTTGGCTTAGTGGGGACAAAAAAAAGGGGAAGATAGAGATGGATCATAGAAATGAATCAAAGTCCTGAGTTTCTTGAGCAAAAGACCCCTTTTTTCTTCCTTTAGGTCTCTTTTTGAGGTGAGAAAGAGAGGGTAGTGAGGCATGAACATACGTTTAATATGGAGGCCATCATGTCCCCTCTGCTCCAAAGTTGGAAGTAAGTGTTATTACCTAACTTTCTACTCAGAACCTTACTTAATCTCCATCAGCATAATCATCTTCATCAATTAATTAATATTATGTTTTAACACATCACCACATGCAATACCAACATAATTCCAATTAAGGGCAAAACACAAAGTTCTTTATATTGTTATTATAAAAATATTTATTTTTTCTCTTGTCATTGTATCTAAAGTTTCGGATATTAAACCGATCATTATCGTTGACTAATTCATTCATTAGCAAGTAATTTACACTTAGAAGGTCTTTAAAAATGGGCATTTAGTAAATGAGTATTGTAACACTAGATTCTATATGGTTATTATATATGATTACTTGAGCATTTTTCTTCACTATGCTTAGCATAGACATGAGTTGAAGAAAATAGATATTTAAGTCCTTGTAATTGTGATTAGCTTTATGGGAATATGTAAGTGAAAAGGATTTGTTCATTCTTATTAACCATCAACCTTTCTTAATTTCTCTTTTTAATTAATAATCTTGTGTTTGTCTTTGCAAAGATCTCTTGTTCATCAAAATTTATTTCGAGTGAATTGGTCAGAGGGAGATGAAACTGAGCATGATTTTTCTGTTGGGGTTGATTTGATGGAAAGATTTTCTGGGGTTCCAAACAGAACTAAGGAAAAACCAACATGCCTGATGGTTTCATTGTAGGGTCTATAGGAAGTAAAGATTTTCTGGGGTTCCAAACAGAACTTTGGAAATACCAACATGCTTGATGCTTTCATTGTAGGGTCTATGGGAAGTAAAGATTTTCTGGGGTTCCAAACAGAACTTTGGAAAATCCAACATGCTTGATGGTTTCATTGTAGGGTCTATAGGGAGACAAGAATCTATTACTCTAAGCCATTAGGGTTAATGAGAACAAGAAAAGAAAAAAAGAATGAGTCCTATTTTAAAATGTAACATAATTATTATAGTGCTGATATGTTTTGAGTAGATTGCATGCTTAAAGTGGATTGAATTATATGTATACACAAACACATACACACACACATTTATTTATTTATTTTCAAAGCCAATTAAGTTATTTAATTTTAGTAGGTACTCAATTTTTATCTTTTAATTTTATAAAAACACGTTTTTAATTATTTTAATTGAAGCAAGGAAATAGCAATAATTTGGGAAAATATGGTACTGATAATTAGTCGAATTTATACAACAACAATAAGTACTGTATAGCTATAAGGTTATGCTCCGTAACTAGTAATAAAGAGATGAGAATGAGAATATAATATTTATTTTTTAATTTTTAATTATTTGGTTAACGATAATAGATAAAATAGAGAATGACAAAATTAAAATAAATCTTAAACAATTTTAAACTTTTATTCTTAAAAGGATGTGGGTATAAATTGGAATACAAAATTAGGAATGAGAGATAAAAGATGTTAATAAAATATTATCAAGTTATTATCAAATATTATCAAGACATACTTTTATTCTTATCATAAAAATTATTCATAATTATTTAAAAATTAATAATTTGATAAATTATTGAAATTTTTTATTAATTATTTATAAAAATAAATATTTTAATTAATTAAGTACATAATAAATTATATAATAACTAAATAAATTATATAATAACTAATTATATAATAACTAAAATAAAAAATTACAAAACACTCAATATTTTTCTGTCAACCCTTTATCCCAATTACACCAAAAAATTCATGATATTTCTCTTAGAATATTTTCTCTCAAAATACCTCAACTCTCTCTGCACCTTGTTATTCACTCTCTATCTGCCTCCTTTCTTTCAAGAATACAATGGATATCCTTTTATAGGCAAAAGAATGTAACCTTTGTCAAAAATCAAATATTTGACAAACATTCAAAGATTTGTTTGGTTTCCAAACATTAGAAAAAGAAGAGAACCAATATCTTTTTAGATAAGAAAATTGGAAAGTTTGGGCTTGGCCCAAGAAATAAACTGTTAGTGACAGCTTGCAATGAGGCCCATGATTTTAATAAAAAAAGAAAGAATAAAACAATTACTCTGATAAATTAGTATTTTTCTGTTTGTGATTATGCTTATAATGTTACAAAGTGGTTTTAATAACTAATCACGTTGAGTTCAATATTTGTATTGCTTAAATTAAATGAAAATTAATTTAAACAATGCATAATATATTGGGTTAAACTTAATGTTTGTGAAAAATTTTATAATTTAAAAACAATTCCCTTGTAGTCAATTCATATTTCATAATCTGTAATATAATAAAAAATTAAAAATTAAAATAATTAAATATTAGTTGAAGTAATAAATTTTAAATATTCTTACAAAACCCAATAACAAAGGAATTCTCCCCATGCACGAAGGACGCTCCGAGCTTGCATGGCCACCCTGAAATATTGTGTAGTTATGAACACCAACTACTTCATGTCAACTTAGTTCATACCGTTGGAGTCAACATTATCTCTACGGTTTAGAGAAGAACATGATGATGACGACGAAGACAAAGTGAAACTTAGGGATTATGTTACTAAAATTAGCTATGTCCTTTCACTTCCTCACAATCAAACCAATCACCTTCAAAAAAATCTCCACCTCTACTTGGTTTCGATTCCAATGATGAATTTGGTCTATGTGATTTTCTATGATTCTTTAGGCCTTGTTTTTGAAATTCACTAAAACCGTTTGACAGGATGACCCGTAGTCTATCTTCCCCCCTCGGCCTCCTGTCCTCCCTCCTTCTTCTCTGGGAAGCAACCACCATGCACGCCATTCGACTTGGTGGCACGGTCGTCCGTAATGGTCAACCACCTCCAGACCTTCCAAGTTTCCGGGAAGCTCCTTCGTTTTACAATGGCGTGTAGCGGTATATTACCATCCAACGTGCAGCGAGTCATTTACTTGGATTCAGACCTTGCTGTGGTGGATGACATTTGGAAGCTATGGTGCGTGGGCATGGTGGAAAAGGTGGTCGCTGCACCAGAGTATTGCCATGCATACTTCACGCAGTATTTCACAGGCAGACACTGAACTTGCAAGAACATTCCAAGGGAGGAACCCCTGTTACTTCAGCACAGGAGTGACGGTCGTGGATGTTCGCAAATGGGAGAAAGTGACGAGTGATTCAAAATAGTAAATTAGTGGTTCCTATTTATTTGGTTATGAGTATTTCGATTTCATCGTCAGTGTCTTCAATTTTTTCTTCTTTTCTAAAATAAAACCCATTTATCAATCTTCAAGTCAACAAATCTTTTGGTATAAGAGCTAGGTTTTTGACTTATGAGTTAAAAAGAAAAATCCTTCGGATATAAAACCCATGGCCTCCAATAACATAGCACCACTTGCTCCCCCCTAATTTCAATGGTAAAAACTATCAAGTTTGGGCTGTCAAAATGAAAACTCACTTGAGAGGGCTTGGTTTGTGGCAGTGGGTTGATACTATAAGAGAACTGTCACTTTCAGGAAACAATCCAACACTCAATTAAATTAGAGCCCGTGAAGAAGAAGAAGCAAAAGCTCCAAGAGCTTTAACATTGATTCGTGTTGCTGTGTTAGAAATAGTTTTTACGACAATTATGACTTGTGAAACAACTAAGGAAGCTTAGGACATCCTCAACAAATTATATTTGGGTAATGATAGGACAAGAAAGATGGAAGTGTTGAATTTCAAAAGAGATTTTGAGACTTTAAGCATGAAGGAGCAGGAGACCGTATAGGAATATTCTGATAGGTTGATGAATGTGGTGAATAAAATTCGATTGTTAGGTGAAGATATTCCAGACAGTAGGATTGTAAATAAGATGTTTATAAGTTTGCCTGAACGATTTAAGGCAAAATTTTCATCTCTTGAAGATTCAAGAGATATCAACTAAATAACCCTTTGAGAATTAGTCAAAGCCTTGCAGGGTCAGGAGCAAATAAGGGCTATAAGGAAAATTGAAATTGAGCAAATTGATCAAAGAGCTCTTTTAGCCAAATCGTCAAAAGAAAAAGATAAATCCCTCAATGTGATAGTTGCAAGAAACAGGGGCAAGAAGAGAAAGATTGTTGGCATAAAGGAAAACCTCAATACTTCAACTGTAAAAGATTTGGACACCTACAAAAAGATTGCATAATGAAAAAGGAACAAGAAAATAAGGTGGAGTTGGTTGATGAAGAAACTAGTCTTTTGAAAGTTGGTGAGAAGCGCACAAGATGTGTTTCGAGAGACGTGCCCCAATGATTGCAAGTTGGTGAGAAGGGCACCAACAAGATGATGAGAAGTGCGTCAATTGGTGGGGAGAAGTGCTTCATAGAATATTCTGAAGATGGGAAGAAGCGCTCCAGAAAATTTGAATAATAGGTTGCAAATGTTTTTACCAAATCGCTTTCTCAAGCGAAGCACAATTATTTTCGACAGTAATTTAGAGTTTGCAGTTTTGAATCAAGGGGAGTGTTGACTAATTCAAAATAGTAAATTAGTGGGTCCTATTTATTTGGTTGTGTTCTCAATTTGTTAGTTCATGTTTTATTGAGTCAAACAAGAAGTCACTGCATCATGTCATAGGGGGATCAGTTAGTGGGCCATCAGTGTCCTACTTTTATGTTTCATTCAATTAAAGATTTCTATAAGAAACCAGTGTAATGTGTCTTCGTTTAGTGCATAATAGAAAAGCAGAATATTTCGATTTCATCATCAGTGTCCCCAATTTCTTCTTCTTTTCTAAATTAACCATTTATCAATCTTCAAGCCAACAAATCTTTTGGTATCAGACCTAGGTTCTAGATTTGTGAGTTAGAAAGAAAAATCCTTCAGATATAAAACCCATGGCTTCCAATAACATAGCACCACTTGCTCCCCCCAATTTCAATGATGAAAACTATCAAGTTTGGGCTGTCAAAATGAAAGCTCGCTTGAGAGGGCTTGGTTTGTGACAGTGGGTTGATACTGTAAGAGAACTGTCACCTTCAAGAAACAATCAAATGCTCAATTAAATCAGAGCCTGTGAAGAAGAAGAAGCAAAAGCTCCAAGAGCTTTAGCAATGATTCATGTTGCTGTGTCAGAAATAGTTTTTACGAGAATTATGACTTGTGAAATAGGTAAGGAAGCTTGGGACATACTCAAAGACTTATATCAGGGTAATGATAGGATAAGAAAGATGGAAGTGTTGAATTTCAAAAGAGATTTTGAGACTTTAAGCATGAAGGAGCAAGAGACCATACGGGAATATTTTGATAGGTTGATGAATGTGGTGAATAAAATTCGACTGTTAGGTGAAGATCTACCAGACAGTAGGATTGTGAATAAGATGCTTATAAGTTTGCCTGAACGATTTGAGGCAAAATTTTCATCTATTGAAGATTCAAGAGATATCAACCATATAACCATTTGAGAATTAGTCAATGCCTTGTAGGCTCAGAAGCAAAGAAAGGCTATGAGGAAAGTTGGAACTGAGCAAATTGATAAAAGAGCTCTTTTAGCCAAATCGTCAAAAGGAAAAGGCAAAATTTCTCAATGTGATCATTGCAAGAAACAGGGGAATGAAGAGGAAGATTGTTGGCATAAAGGAAAACTTTAATGCTTCAACTGTAAAAGATTTGGACACCTATAGAAAGATTGTAGAATAAAAAAGGAACAAGCAAATAAGGTGGAGATGGTTGATGAAGAAACTAATTTTTGAAAGTTGGTAAGAAGTGCATCAAGATGTGTTTGGAGAGACATGCTCCAATGATTGCAAGTTGGTGAGAAGGGCATCAACAAGATGATGAGAAGTGCGCCAATTGGTAGGGAGAAGTGCTTCATAGAATATTCTGAAGATGGGGAGAAGTGCTCCAGAAAATTTGAATAACAGGTTGCAGATGTTTTTACCAAATCGCTTTCTCAAACGAAGCACAATTATTTTCGACGACAATTTGGAGTTTGCAGTTATGAATCAAAGGGGAGTATTAACTGATTCAAAATAGTAACTTAGTGGGTCCTATTTATTTGGTTATGTTCTCAATTTGTTAGTTCATTTTTTATTGAGTCAAACAAGAAATCACTGCATCATGCCATAAGAGGATTAATTAGTGGGTCATTAGTGTCTTACTTTTATGTTTCATTCAATTAAAGGTTTCTATAAAAAACTAGTGAACTGTGTCTTCGTTTAGTGCAAAATCCTACAGATATAAAACCCATGACTTCCAATAACACAGTACCACTTGCTCCCCACAATTTTAATGGTGAAAACAATCAAGTTTAGGCTGTCAAAATGAAAGCTCGCTTGAGAGGGCTTGGTTTGTGGCAGTGGATTGATACTGTAAGAGAACTGTCACCTTCAGGAAACAATCCAACGCTCAATTAAATTAAAGTTTGTGGCAGTGGATTGATTCATGCTGCTGTGTCAGAAATAGTTTTTACGAGAATTATGACTTATGAAACAGCTAAGGAAGCTTGGGACATGTTGAAAGAATTATATCAGGGCAATGATAGGACCAAAAAGATGAAAGTGTTGAATCTCAAAAGAGATTTTGAGACTTTAAGCATGAAGGAGTAGGAGAACATACAGGAATATTCTAATAGGTTGATGAAGGTGGTGAATAAAATTTGACTGTTAGGTGAAGATATACTAGACAGTAGGATTATGGATCAGATACTTATAGGTTTGCCAGAACGATTTGAGACAAAATTTTCATCTCTTGAAGATTCAAGAGATATCAGTCAAATAACTCTTTCATAATTAATCAATGCCTTGCAGGCTCAAGAGCAAGGAAGGGTCATAAGGAAAGTTGGAACTGAGCAAATTGATGAAAGAGTTCTTTTAGCCAAATCGTCAAGAGGAAAAGGTAAAATTCCTCAATGTGATAATTGCAAGAAACTGGGCTTGAAGAGAAAGATTGTTGACATAAGAGAAAACCTCAATATGTCTACTATAAAAGATTGGACACCTATAGAAAGAATACATATTGAAAAAGGAACAAGCAAATATGGTGGAGTTGGTTGATTAAGAAACTCTTTTTTGAAAGTTGGTGAGAACTGTGCCAAGATGTGTTTGGAGAGACGTGCTCTAATAATTGCAGGTTGGTGAGAAGGACATCAAGAGGATGAGAAGTGCTAATTGGTGAAGAGTAGTGCTTCACAGAATATTATAAAGATGGGGAGAAGTGCTCCAGAAAATTTGAAAAATAGGTTGCAGATGTTTTTACCAAATTGATTTCTTAAGCGAAGAACAATTATTTTCGACAGCAATTTGGAGTTTGCAGTTTTGAATCAAGGGGGAATGTTAGCCAATTCAAAATAGTAAATTTGTGGGTCCTATTTATTTGGTAATGTTCTCAATTTATTATTTCATGTTTTATTCAGTCAAACAATAAGTCACTACATCATGTCATAGTGGGGTCAGTTAGTGGGTCATTAGTGTCCTATTTTTATGTTTGATTCAATTAAAGGTTTCTATAAAAAATCAGTATACTGTGTCTTCATTTAGTGCAGAATTGAAAAGCAGAGTATTTCGATTTCATCATCAGTGTCTTCAATTCTTCTTCTTTTCTAAATTAAAACCCATTTATCAATCTTCAAGCCAACATATCTTTTGGTATCAGAGCTAGGTTTTGGATTTGTGAGTTAGAAAGAAAATTCCTTCAAATATAAAACCCATGGCCTCCAATAACACAACATCTCTTAGTCCCCACAATTTCAATGGTTAAAACTATCAAATTTGGGCTGTCAAAATGAAAGCTCACTTGAGAGGGCTTGGTTTGTGACAGTGAGTTGATATTGTAGGAGAACTACCACCTTTAGGAAACAATCCAACGCTCAATCAAGTTAGAGCCTATGAAGAAGAAGAAGCAAAAGCTCAAAGAGCTTTATCATTGATTCATGCTGCTAGGTCAGAAATAGATTTTACGAGAATTATGACTTGTGAAACAGCCCAGGAAGCTTCGAACATGCTGAAAAAATTATGTCATGGCAATGATAGGATAAGAAAGATGGAAGTGTTGAATCTCAAAAGAGAATTTGAGACTTTAAGCATGAAGGAGCAGGAGACCATTATGGGAATATTCTGATAGGTTGATGAAGGTAGTGAATAAAATTTGACTGTTAGGAAAAGATCTACCAAACAGTAGGATTGTGGATAAGATGTTTATAAGTTTTCCTGAACGATTTGAGGCAAAATTTCCATCTCTTGAAGATTCAAGAGATATCATCCAAATAACCCTTTCAGAATTAATCAATGCCTTGCAGGCTTAGGAGTAAAGAAGAGCCATGAGGAAAGTTGAAATTGAGCAAATTGATAAAAGAACTCTTCTAGCCAAATCGTCAAAATAAAAAGGTAAAATTTCTCAATGTGATCATTGTAAGAAACAAGGGCATGAAGAGGAAGATTATTGGCGTAAAGGAAAACTTCAATACTTCAACTGTAAAAGATTTAGACACCTACAAAAAGATTGTAGAATGAAAAAGGAACAAGCAAATAAGTTGGAGTTGGTTGATGAAGAAACTAGTTTTTGAAAGATGGTGAGAAGTGCAACAAGATGTGTTCAGAGAGACGTGCTCCAATGATTGTAAGTTGGTGAGAAGGGTATCAACAAGATGATGAGAAGTGCATCAATTGGTGAAGAGAAGTGTTTTACAGAATATTCTGAAGATGGGGAGAAATGCTCTATAAAATTTGAATAACAAGTTGCAGATATTTTTACCAAATCGCTTTCTCAAGTGAAGCACAATTTTTTCGATTGTAATTTGGAGTTTGTAGTTTTGAATCGAGAGGGAGTGTTGACTGATTCAAACTAGTAAATTAGTGGGTCCTATTTATTTGGTCATGTTCTCAATTTGTTAATTCGTGTTTTATTGCGTTAAATGATAAGTCACTGCATCATGTCATAATAAGGTCAGTTAATGAGTCATTATTGTCCTATTTTTATGTTTCATTCAATTAAAGGTTTTTAAAAGAAATTCGTTACTGTGTCTTCGTTTAGTACATAATTGAAAAGTAGAGTATTTCGTAAACGACGTCGATTTGTCTTTTGAAGACGATAAAAATTCAAGAGACAAAACAATGTCATTTTCTATTGCAAGAAAACAATGTCATTTTGTCTCTGACGAAACAAAAGCTCAGCGTCCCACTCTCTCACCCTTCGTCCCTTCCCTCTCCACTCCAGTCTTTACCTCTGGCTCTCGGCCTCTCCCTCCGCCTCTAGGCCTCCCTCGTCACTCTTAGACTCAGTCGTCCCACTCGTCTCTCCATCCCACCTGCCACAACTTATCTCCCACTCACATTCACCGTGACCCAGACGCTGCTCTACCTCCCTCTCCCTCCGTCACATCGTCGCAAATGATGTTGCTATCCTCCGTCGCAAGTGACGTCGCACCGTCGCAAGTGTCTCGCATTTCCTGTGTTTTTTAGTGAAGGTGATTGTCTTGGCATCTTATAGTTGAATGGATTGAGGAATGAGGATTGATGTTTCTCGTGTCTATTGTCTTGATGTTTCATTGTTTCTGGATTTAATAGTTGAATGGATTAAGGACTAAGGTTTGAGGTTTCTGGATTTATTTGTGTGTGTCTATTGTCTTGGAATAATTGCGAATGAATTGCTAATCGTTGAATGGATTAAGGATTGATGTTTTGGAATACCTAATACATTTGATAGTTGAATGAATTGAGGATTGTTGTTTACTTATTTCTGGATTTATTTGTGCGTGTGTACTATCTTCGAATCATTGTGAGTGAATTGCTGCTGACTGTTGTGGTAGTTTTTGTAAGCTCCTCGTATGTCTGTTGAGAAACTTGAGATTGTGAATGAATTGCTTATTGTTTATAGGCTATGGCAAGATTAAGTAAAGCTTTTCTTAAGATGAGAATTGAGAACTAAATGAACAGAGTGAGAGTGCCTTATTTTCCAAATAATCAATTGGTGTTTTCACATATGCTCCAACTTAGAAAATATTCTCAATCAAATCATCAATCACATATTTCAATTCCCCAAGTTTTCCCTCAGCCTCCTCCATATTAAAATACTACCCTTATGCCATACTTGATCTTTTAAATGCCCTGGCATTTCAGAAAATTTGAATTAAGTCTAGATGAAGAAAATAAAGCAAAGTAAGAAATTGAATAGCTGTGTGGTTTATTATATCTCTTTACATTATTTGTATTTGTATGATTGCATTTTAACTACATTTAAGATTGAATCACCCTCCTCTTAAGCATCATTTAAAAACACTTGATGCACACCTTTTAATAGATAAGTTATGACACAATTGGAATATTTTTGATACATAAATGTTAGTGACATGCAAACAGTTGCACTAGAAAAGTTGCAGTTGCAGGAGACATTGCTTAGGATTTTATTATCTAAAATGCTAGTGCTCCACTCTTCACTCCTGCAAGAGTTTTGTGTAATGGTCCAATTCTTGACGTTCAATTTTTAGGAAATTATCTTGAGAAGTTCCACTGTTACAATAAAAACAAAATCCAAGCCAATTAGCCATGCAAGTCATGTAAAGCAAATGGCTTTGTAGTGAGTATTTGTCCAAAGTTTTGAGCTCCATATTACAGAATCATCAAGGTCATCTTTCTACAAAATTCTACAACTAGCCATCTATCAATTGCCCTTTCAACACTGTGACAACAATATTTCAAATAGAATTTATTTTTATCTATACCATGCAATATGAAAAACATAATTGCAGACCCTATTCACTATCAGAGAACACATGTATCTAATCTTAAATTGAGCATAAAACCAAAGCATTAAAAAAATCTTTTAAGTAAGGTATATGAGACATCCAATTAAGCTCTTGTTGTGATTCTCAACCTTGAAATTCTTGACTATAGGCAGCATAAAAGTGTTAATATATTTATAATCCTTTATTTGAAAAATTATCAAGATTTTGTATTTTGTTGTTCTATTTGTATTGACTACTTCAGATTTTTTTATTGCCTTACTTTCAAACTAAGAAATCATGAATCAATGATCGTTTTACTTGTATTTTGATATAATGATAGCTTTTTATAAGATTTGGTACTTAATGTAGCTTATATTTTATTCTAAATTTAGTGGTTTCATGGTTGGTTTGTTAGATGGATGAACATATTATTCTTTCAGTTGAGAATTATAATCTGGTACCGGAGGTAGAAGTGGAAACTTCTATTCTGACACCGAGTGATAATAGAAGTTTAATTAGAAGTCAAGTTAGTCAACTTAAAAGTGATGTTTGGAATTACTTTAAGAAGACTACATCGATCGAGGGAATTGAAAAAGCAGAATGCAATTATTGTCATAAGTTGTACTCAAGTGGTTTGAAAGGTGGAACGACTCATTTAAAGAGACATACTGAATCATGTATTAGAAGGAAGATGGTTTTAGGAGGTCAATCATTTTTGACCCCTAATCTTATGAAGGGAAAGAATGAAATAACCGTAACAACTTTTGACAATAAGAGATCAAGATGAATATGCGTTAGCTATGGTTGAAAGCAAGAGATTTAGGATATTTCTCAATTTACTCCAATATAATCTCAAGGTTTTAAGTCGGAATATATTTAGAATTGATATTTTGAAAATTTACGAGGAGAAGATGAGAGAAACATTAAGAGTATTGTGGAGTGTTCAAGGACGAATTACCATAACAATGAACATGTAGACAGCCGATAACCAACAGAAGGATTACATGGCGGTGACGGTACGTTATATTGATAATGATTGGAAGCTATGCAATAGACTTTTGAGGTAATTTATATTCTTTAATATTATTATCATTTACT
>JANIIA010000192.1:85900224-85968298 GCA_027478495.1 Erythroxylum alaternifolium | reverse complement strand
GGAAGAGAGAAAGAACTTGATCCGTGTCATAGCAGAAGAGGGCTTTTTATGCAAGGTGAAGTTATTTGGTTTCAAAGTAACACCCTTTAATTCCTTAACCCTTTCTGGGTTTGCCTCATTGAGCAGAAAAGAATCTAAGTTTTCAATTGGAATTCTTTGTTTGCTTAATCAAATCTTTTAGCACATCAAGTTTTGTGGAATAATCAACTTTTTCATTCTCAGAAGACAAAGAAGGAATAAAGTGTCACGTGTAATCTTCAATCTACTTCGAGATATTGTTAAAAAACAATTCTTTTTGGCTTCTGGACACATCATTGCCTTTAGAACAAGACATGCATGATCTGTCGGGTTCTAGTTAACTACTTACGACAGAACTCGATTTCAGCTGCTGGATTTTTTTTTATGCTCCTTGATGGTATAGATGCACCTTTGGCCTGCAAGAAGTGTCAATTTTCAGGAGAACCAAACTACATTTGGAATAAACTTCAAGCATCCGAGCTTCAAATTGCTTGTGGAGATCACGTTATAGTTAAGTACATCAAGAATAAGCAGGTATGTGATATTCTTGGAAGAATGGTTTAAGAAAAAGATGAGAAGTGAAGATCACTGGGGCATGGCTTTATTCTGAGAATATAGAAGAGATTAGGAGGTCGGATATATAGTTTCACAGTTACCATAAACGGTACAAGGCAGACCAGTGACATTTGACCGAACTGTCCATTAAATACAGAAGCTGCCATAAGTAACAGACTTTATGCTCCAATGCAGGAAAGAAACTAGCTCTTTCAGAGAGCCTTTAAACGGAAGAACCTTAATCCTCATCCCAATTTTGAAGTTGACAAGATTAAACCATGTCCCACGAAACTGGCATACTGGTTAATACAACGGTAACTCCCTGGGAAATATCATCTTTTCAAAGAACTCTTGAAATCATCAGATATGCAGGACAAAACAGAGCACAAATCAAGTTTTCCCTTGGTGAGAAAATATTAGTACGATCAATGCGCCGGAAACAAAGAAAATCCAGGTGATGACAGCCAAAAAAAAAAGTAATAAAATGATCGGAAAAGCATTTGAGGAAAGATCGGAACATAACTTAGATGATTGAAACAACAATGCAACTCACTCCATAAGCTGGCACTAGAAGACAGTTCTATCCAAAGAATGCCTTCTTTCTAAGAGAATGTCTTCCCAGCTTTGGCATCGATGCCTACTCAAATAAGGTCCTTTATTTACAAGGGTCTTCAAAGAAAAGGAGATGTTTTGAGACACTGGTCAACCTAAACCAAGCAATTGCTTCACCAGTGCCTTCAGGTTGTTTTTCATCAATTATCTTTACATTTTAAGAGCCAGTTTCTGAGCAGCAATGGCTTCAGCCTCAAGTGTTGGCTGCCACAAAATTGTTGTCTCTGCCAGTAATGAGGTCACAATATAAGGGTCCATGTTCGAGGCTGGTCGTCGATCTTCCAAGTAACCTGTGCACAGGATAGCAGCTCAGGAATTAGTCAAATACGCTGGTGATGATTCTGGTAACAAGTCCACGGAAAGGAACAACAAATACAAAGATGATATGTAAGGTACAGATAGAATGAAACTAAAGATTGTTGCACTGTGATTTAAGATTTTCAGTTTGATGCCTTAAACCAAGCAAAGGTGATCAGCAATCACAACATCCTGCTATAAAGATAAGGTTTATATATTGATTGTGTGATGAATCAAGGAAGTTCTGCAGATCTATTAAGATGACAATATAACTTAGAGTTTCTAATCAAACTCCTAATGCTACATGTGGAAGTTGGTAATCAGTATCATTTACATAAATACCTTTTCCTTCCTTCTCAGTATCACGTCCCACTCGGACAGAACAACCACGATTAGCCACGCCCTAAAAGTTGAATAATTTAGAAACTTATTAGCAAATATTGAAAAGAAACTATATTTTCATGAATGTTATCCATTTCTTCTGAACATACCCAAGAAAATGTGTTAATGTTGGCTGTTTCATGCTTTCCAGTCAACCTTCTTTCATTGCCTTCGCCATATGCACTAATATGTTCCTGATGGCGAAGGGATAGATTCAAGATTGCCTTCTTTATTACTTCAAAGCCTCCTTCCTCCCTCATGCTCTTTGTACTGTAAGGCAAATAGTGTGATAAGTACAATCACTTTCATAACTCTAGCTAGCCTTTCTTTTAGTAAGTGCTACATATTTAAGAGCAGTTTCTTATTGCCTGTAGTTAGTGTGGCAGCCTGCACCATTCCAATCACCCTGTTGAAGTAAAGAGAAGATGAATAAATGCAGTAAGGGGAAAAGGATAAGATATGCAGCATAAAGAATTACATTACCTCTATTGGTTTCGGATCAAGTGTGAGTACAACGCCTGCTTGTTCAGTGATTCTCTGTCACAGGATGAATAGAAGCAGGTCAATATTTGAAAGAGGGGATTGTCTTTTC
The DNA here is from genome assembly GCA_027478495.1 of Erythroxylum alaternifolium. NCBI lineage: Eukaryota > Viridiplantae > Streptophyta > Magnoliopsida > Malpighiales > Erythroxylaceae > Erythroxylum > Erythroxylum alaternifolium. The sequence goes on along the minus strand of JANIIA010000192.1, from coordinate 85,965,843 downwards.
CAATTCTAGTTTTCAGTATCCCAAATTTGTTAGTCTTGTCTCATCAAGGCCAGACATTATGCATCAAAACCAAACATTTCAAAGTGCAGCAAATATTACAGAAAAGATGTCAGCAAAGGACTTTAATGATTTAAAATGAAAAAGATAATAAGATCTGTCACTGCACAACGCTGATTTGCTTGTGAAGGGCGACTATACGAGGGCTCATAGCAACACTCGGCATGTTTTATCCAAGTATAAGAATCTTTTGTGGAGCTTATCTCTTGCTATCAAGGTCATTTGCCTATTCACAGAAGAATTATGAATTACCTCAAGAATGTATCTTGAACACCATATGTGATCTCCAGCATCAATGCCTACACTTGGACCTACCTGATACTCCCACTGCACGAGCACACAGACTTGGATAGTTATGCAATAATTATGAAAGGCTTGGATAGTCATGACAACTAATTCTGATATATGAATTGTGTGCAACAATACAAAAGCAGTCTCAAATGGCTGATGGTTTGAGGCATACCTGTCCTGGCATGACCTCTCCATTGGTACCACTGATGTTTATTCCAGCATACAAACAAGCTTTGTAGTGGGCATCAGATATATCACGTCCCCAGGACTTATCTGCCCCAACTCCACAATAGTAAGGACCCTGAGACAACCAAACTCTATATTACATTTCACGTAACTTCATACCATATCATTTGGATTTTAATACAAGGATTGCTACCTGAGGACCAGGGTATGCTCCTACGGGCCAACCCAATGGCCATTTTACATTTGGTTGAAGTAAAGTGTACTCTTGCTCAATCCCATACCTATTAGAAAGATGGGAAACACCAAGACAAACTGTCTTAACAAATCTTTTACGACTGAATGATTCACATAACAAGATACGTATGAAAACACAAATACATTTGAAATGATTGCCAAGTTTAACAACAAAACAATGCTGATAAAAGACAACATGCTGAAAAATCAATGACTAGAACCTGCAACATTTCAACTGAATTGGGTTATGTTAGCTTGGATTTTTAGTCACAATAAAAGGAAACTGAGAAAGGCGTACCATGGAACTTCGCTAACAACCTTCGGGTTGCTGAAAATCTCAGCAGCTCGGTGACGTTTGTTTGTAGGGATGGGCTCACCTGCCGGCGTGTAGGTATCACAGATGACCTATTAGAACAAACAATGCCAATAAATTGAATGATTGACAGGGTACAATTTCCAGTTAGAGTACAGAGAACACCTAGTTGACACTCACCAAGATATTGTTGCCCCCACGGAATGGGTCCTTAAATATTGCCTGTGGGCTGCAGTCAATGTGAAGTTAAATGCTAATGTAGGATATGAGAAACCTATAAAACCAAACCTCAGTTGTTTCTTGAACGACTTACTAAAGAATAACCTCACTGTCATCTCCTGGTGCTTGTCCAGTACTTGATCCATCATAGTTCCATTTGGGAAGCTCAGATGGATGTTCCACAGGCTTTGATATAGTCTTAAGCGCACATAAATAGCAACGACGAAAGACATTAGGAAGTAAAAATTAAGCCAAACTATGACCTTGAACTTTATCAGCAAAGCATTTCCTTACCCTTGACTTGCTACGGAGATCAGTGCCAGATCCTCCAACCCTGTTTCAACATTCAAATAATGCAGATTGTTAGCCCTAAAGACTGTGCAAAGGTGTCACTAGCAAAGTCATCAGAAACTAGTATGAGAGGAATTAGTTTGACCTCAATGATATAATTAACAAAGAGAAGTAAGTATTACATGTCCAAGACTTGCATTCCATTAGAAAGATAAAAATCAAGATGACAGTATTCAGGAACAGAACTTTACCAAATATACTCAGCAATGATCTTGTCAGTGTATGGAGTAACATCCAGATTTAGAAGATCCTCTATCCTATTGACAGTGCTATTTTCTGATTTCAAAGCAAGCACTCTAAATTTGGTAGAGCTTCTAGCCGTCCCTTTCTTGTTCTGCTTCAACAAGAGAGAACTCCACATTTTGGTAGTAATGGGACTTGCAGGCATTGAGTTCCTCGTAATTCTCATCTGCCACTGTGAAGAAGGTGCCAGAATCTGTGCCATTTTCACCTACTCCTCGCTGGAAAATTACCACAAGTACAACTTCAAAACTTAGCACATGGAAAACCAATAAATAACAGTTCATGAACCAGGTTGAACTTTACACAAACAATTATAAAATTTTCCATACAAATTACTATAGGTTCAGTTGTACAGACAACTCAAAGTTTGCAGAAACACTTGCTGGAGCCATAATATAACAGTGGATCAACTTCTATATTCCTCAAGAACTAGGCCTACTTAACGTTTACCAACTTTCTTGATCTGTTTATGTTCTCCATGTTCATCCTGTTAGATGATTTGCAAGTTGAGCGTATGAAGAAGAACTTAAAACCAAGCTGCTTCAATTCTTCCCAGTTTAAAACAGCCCTTCCCTTCATGATATTTCAACGTACCACGACTCAACGTGTTTCTTTTTCATTTCATCCTTTCTGGGAATGAAGAGTAGCCCTAAATCCATGTCAAAGCCCCACCTTTTTGTTCCAAAGAAACAAAAATAAAGGATCTTTGGTGCTTCAATGTGCAAGTCAAAACATATTATACCAAGTTATAGCTGAAGTCTATCAACGCCTATAGGGCTATCATTTTGTTGAGGCACAGTGTCCAATGGCATAAAGCTCACAAATAACTCTAACAAAAATGATACCAACTCTAACCAAAGGTCGAGACGCATAATGTTTAATGATAAAACAGAACTGCGGTGGTTCAACTTCTGTTAAGCAATAAAACAGAACTGCGGTGGTTCAACTTCTGTTAACCAAACTTCCAAGGGATGTACCAGACACCACCACTTTACTTTCTCACAAAAAAAACCATAACAAATAGAGAAGCTACAGTAAACAGCAGAAACTCGCTTTATTATCCACAGTTTCAGACTTTTTCATGTGTCAGCAACCAATAGGCCATCTTAAAGTTAGCTCCTTTTACGCTTGTACATTATGACCACCCTCAATGAAAGCACGAAAAAGTTGACATATGGAAGAAAAATAATGGTAGTCACCTGCAAACTGGCAGAAAATGGCTTGAGGAACAACCAGATATTGGCCTAGCAGTAGTTGGATCTTCTATAGGCAAAGAAATGACTTTTGGGAATAAAGTACGTTAAAAATTAAGAAGAGAGGCTTTTAATGGCCAAAACAAAAAGAGGGTAGCTGGCTTTTCCCATGTAGATAGGGGTATGTGGGTGAGTGGCCGAAAATGGCTTCTGGTCTCTTTACAAACACCAAGAGAAGGTTGGACTTACAACATTTTCTCAAGATAAGGTCATAAGCTCTATGTCTTTTTCTACCAAAAAAACTACATTTTTTCTTGCTGGCTTTCTAGTTTTCAAAGTTAAACATGGACCAAACTCGTGCTTCTTAGTTCTAAAACTGATAAATCCTAAGGAAAAAACAAGGAGACAACACTAGGCAATAAGCTCAAACTTCTTTTGATTTCGACTAATTCAAAGGAATCAAAGTGTGTATTTGAACCAACCCTTTTTAGATGGTAATGTAATCTTCAAGATTAGAAAATGTTTCAGTTAGCCATTTCCAAGAAACCCAACAAAAGCTTGAGAAAGGTTGTTACTTGATGATTACAATAATTATTGCATTTTTAGGGCCACTTTAGGTGTGGAGTCTCAAACTAATGGTTGGTTGCACATGTCAGGTGCCCTGTCTTAACCACATATAATGGGAATCTAATGACTGACAATCTTTGCTTGATGTTTTGTCGTTTGGGTATTGGTTCTTGTGAATATAGCCGACTTGATGTTTATAGCAAGAAAGGTTCTTTACGTACAAGACTTACTATAGTTTCATAGCTTCAAAGCTCATCATAGGAAGAATCTTCCATCGCTATTCATTAATTGTCCATTGAACGTGAAACTTAAGAGGAATTAAGGCATGGAAGTGCATGGCATGTTAATGTTGTCATCTCAAGAATCATTTTTGTTCAAGAGTCAACAAAATCCACCAATCCTTGAGAAGATTGGTGAAGGGTCTTATCAATATAAGACTCAGGTTTAAGTCAAATATAATTTTACCTTTTAATTTAGTTTGACCCAAATTATTTTTTTAATTAGTTGATTTTGAAAAATACTTGTTAAATTCAGACATTATTAAACTTAAATATTGAACTCAACTTAGATTTATTGAATTTATAATAGGTTTAATGGAGTATGAATTTTTCTACCATCTCCAACCCTTAACCCTAATCATGATTGGAGAAACAATCAACGGTGTGGTTATGGTAGTTGGTATGGTTATACTCTACCGGCCATTGGTAGACATAATTCTAAGACCAAGCTGACATTGGTGGAACATATGCATCAATGGAGTTCCAAGAAAGGCATATGTAGTCACTATCCTCTCCTTCCATCTCTTTTTTATTTTATATACTCTCTTTTTAGGTCAACAATGTCCATTTGCACAAAGTCAGGCAGCCTTAACAACCACCAGCAGCCATTAAAGAATTTATACGTGGGGATGTTACTTGGGGTTGATGTAAGTTAAATTGTATTCATTTTAACCATTTTTTAAATCAAATTTAAACTATAAGTAAAGATTGAGAAAAAAAAGTTAAAAAATCATCATTTTAGTTATTTTTGTAAATGTATTAATTATAATGAGCATAAAGACTATTAAAATAATAATTGAATAACTAGTTTTATTATTAAAAATACAAAATAATAAAAAGTATAACTCTTGTTATTATATTAATTAAAATCATGTTTTTAATTAAAATTACTTTCTCTTATATATTAAATTAAGCTCATATCAAGAAAAAAATCATTATTTCAATGATATTTATAATTGTTATGATCAATATTGTGTAATTATTCATATATATTATAAATTACTTAATATTCTTCTTGAATAATTTAAATAATAGTAATTATAATATTCATAAAGACTATTAAAATAATAACTAAATAGCTATTTTTTATTCTCAAAGCTACAAAATAAGAAAAAGATAATACTCTTTCAAGTTTGGTCTGGGGTTCTTCTAATTTTGGTGATGTCAAGTGGGACTCAGTCCATTCAACCCAACAAGTAATGACACCACAAAGCACAAAGATGATATTTTGCATTGCAATTGTATAATTATAATAATTTTATAATATATGTTATAAAATTATTAATACTAATTTTGTTATGATAATTTAAAGAAACAATTTTTATAGAAGGAAGAAAAGAAGAAGAGTCCAAGTGGAAGGACAAGAGCAGTATCAAAAACTAGAATCCCTTTACTTTACCTTAGGCTTTAAGAGCAAGGCATATATTAGCTTGAAAGAAAAGACTTTTGCATGTTCTTTTTCTCATCTCATTCTTGTCCCATTGAATCATTCTCTAAACCACACACATGTAAATGCCCAGTCAGTGTTTTCTCTGTTTTTTCCGTTGCTTTACTCTTTCTTCTCCTTCCTCTGTCTCGTAATTTACTCCTTTTTAAAAAAATATATATATGTTCTTGCTAGTTGTGTCCAACCCTCTCTGTTACACTATTTTATTGGCTAAAAAGAAGCTAGAAGACAAGTGATACAAAGAGAGAAGTACAGAGAGAAAGAGAGAAGAGTTTTGTGGATTTGAATCTATAGTATGGAGCAGCTTGTCAACTTTATTATACGGCCTCCCAGGTGAATGATTTGCCATTTCTTGTTTTAATTTTGGTTTTTGTGCTTGAATTGCTACATGGGTGTCTTTTATTTAGATTGTTTTGGTCTCTGGGAAGTTGAGGTGGGGATTTTGAGGACTGGGAAGATGATGAATTTTGGATCTCCTTTGGTAGATATCTGAATACAAATCAAAAGTTGAAACCTTTTTGGTTACTCTGCCCAATCCTTGCTTTCTGGGTGAGTTTGTTGGGTTGCGACCGATAATGATTCTGGAATTCAAGTTTTGATCTTTCTCAATCTGTTCATAGATATCAATTGAGCTAGTAAATTTCTGATGTGGGATTTGAAAAGCCTGAAAGGTTCGTGTGTTCAATTTGAACATAATACTAGATCGCAATCTCATAATTCGGGATTGATATAGGTCTGGGATGTCTGTATGAGTTAGGTTCTCAAGAAACGAGAATTAGTGTATTTCAGTAATTTGCTCCTTGTCAGAGGATTTCTAATTAATTTTAGAAAGTAGAAATTACTATTGCACAAGATCCCGTATTTTTTGACTTTTGATTTGATTGAAAATTTTTTACATTTTTATGATAGTTCAAGTGTTATATAACCTTGAAATAGTCATTTTTGTCTATTCAGGTAGTTTTGTAATGACATGGATAGAGATTTTGATAGGCCTAGCATGTGAAATACAGCTCCTTTTAGTTCCTCTGCATTTATTGCCTTGTTCTTTGTACTTTTGGAGTAGTACATGTGATAAGCATGGACCAGAAAGAGATTTCCTAAGGTACAATGCGGATGCGGTTGACTGTGAGATGTATAATGTTAAAAGCTGAAAGTTGTCTAGATCTTGAAACAATCTATGGTTTGAAAGATGAGTTTAGTCACTGAGTCTTTGACTGCAGCTTTAATGTTGAATTTCAATTTGCAATGTTTGATGTCCTTTATACTTCGTAAATAGTTTCTTAGAAAGGCCATAAAGTCTTGTAATAGTAATCAAAGACTTAACAGTTTAAGAAAACCATGCAGTAAATAGTTGCTTAGAAAGGCCCTAAAATCTTGTAATAGTAATCAAAGGCTTAACATTTTAAGAAAACCATGCTTTTCTACAGATGTAAGTAAATAGTCCATAGAAACAAAAGTTATTGTCCAGACAAAAAGAATGAATAACCAAAGAAATACATGTCAGCCCTGAATCTGTCCATTGTTACATTAGTTCCTTTAATTTGCTAGCAGATGTTTCAAATTGACCACTCTACTTGCATAGAGGGACTGAGACATTACTTTGAAGTGATAAGTCTTAATGCATGACCCTTCTAGGGCATTTATTACGGGCTATGGGTTGTTTCCTTGGCGTTGGATGACAATATATGCTTGTTTTATCTTGGGAAGATTGTGAATTAATTTGATGCTTTTTTAGCTCTCAATTTTTGGTGGCTATACATATTTTTGTACCACAGGGCTGAGTATAATCCCAAACATGATTTGTTGGATCAAGAGTTCATGCTAAGAGGGAAATGGTACCAAAGAAAAGATCTGGAGGTAATTGACTGCTCTCTGTGTAGGAAATAGAGGTTGATTTCTGTTCTATCTTCTTGGGTTTTGAGGCTTAGTCTTTTTAAGGAAGATGGCTGTTGAACTTGCAAAAGACTTTACTTTTTTTTGTTATTGTTGAAAATTGTACAACTTTTTCTCCTTTCCATAGTGAGAACCAAAGTGATAAGTGAGAAGTTCCTTCTATACATAGCTTACGAACCGCTTTAATAAGCCAGAAATTTCCTAAGGTTTGTGAACTTCTCTTGTCTAGGAAATTCTATTTACTGGGCACCATTCCATTGAAGTCATTAGTGTGCTGTTTTAATGTAAATTTTTTAATGAGTTTCACTTTTTACATACGATGTAAACATACCCAATTGATGACTCTGAGATATGAATGATTTGATTTGTCTTAGTTTGTAGCTTCCATCAATCTTTATATTCAAATGAATAAATAGGTGAGAAGGGTAAGAGATTCTTTTGTTTTCCTTTCTATAGAAAAATGTTTATCTTTGGAAGTCACACATTCCTAAATTGTGTGTTTTTGTTACAAGGGTCTAGCTACTAACTGTCCATCCTTCATTTTAGCCCACTCGTACATATTACCAACAACTTTTTGTTCTCTCCTTTCTAAGTTCCCTAGAGAAGTCAAACATGTCTTTTTCCTGTCAGTTTAAAGACATGAAGTCTTCCATTGGTGACCACTTTTATACTAAGCAGCTTTGGTTGCTGTGCAGATTAAAAACAAACGGGGAGATGTTCTGCAGTGTAGCCATTACATGCCCATTGTTAGCCCCAAAGGAAAGCCGCTTCCTTGTGTGATATATTGCCATGGAAATAGGTAATATGGCATAATGGATTATTCTAGTTACAAATTCTCCTTTCTTACAATGGTTTAGGCATTTCATTTTCTTGCTAGTTGAAGAAGATTGTAATTTAGTTGGGAAATTATAACTCTTTAAAGGCTGTGGCTTTTATGTCTGAAGATAATCTGATTTACTTGTATGAAAAGCTATTTAACTGGGCATATTGGTGTTCCAGGATCCCACTGGTGTGGGGGGAAGTGGCTCTAAGTAGTTTAACCAACTGACAGTTCTGAAGGATTGAAGAGCCATAGGAATTATTAAACTCTTTTGTCGCAGAATATGACGCTGAATGGAAGCGTATGTTTACTTTTGCAGTGGGTGCAGGGCAGATGCCAGTGAAGCAGCAATTATTTTGCTGCCTTCAAATATTACCGTTTTTACTCTTGATTTCTCGGGATCTGGAATTTCTGGCGGGGACCATGTCACACTGGGGTGGAATGAAGTAGGTCATTCTGATTTGGTGTTCCTACTCCATCATTGTGTAACTTTATATGGTATTGGGTTAAGATTACAGCTCATATTTTGACGACAAGCTAAAAGGCAACCAAGTCTCTGTGCAGCACATCTCCAATTTATTACATTATCTATTACCAACTTCATTACTTAGTTGTCATCTCACATTCTTGTTTGTTCTGTCCAGAAAGATGATCTCAAGGCAGTGGTTGAATACTTGCGCGAGGATGGAAATGTTTCTCTGATTGGGTTGTGGGGCCGTTCAATGGGTGCCGTCACTAGGTTCTCTTCAAGTTTCTTCTTCTTCTTCTTCTATTTGGTTAGCATGTGCAAATTCTACAACATGAAGGAGTCTTTGCTTTCATGGTCTGCACAATCTTGCTTTGCAAATTTCATTGCATTCTGCATTACTGGCAATTTATGCTTCTTTAATCAATTTACATACTTCAATAAGAATCAACTTTTTTCTACTCTGTTAGTCATTCTAGGTCCATGCTTGATTCAACCTGGTATAATGCTGAGGCTTTCTTCATCTTTTCTATCTTTATGATTACGTTGTATCTTGCAGCCTTCTGTATGGAGCTGAGGATCCATCAATAGCAGGAATTGTTCTTGATAGTCCATTCTCTGATTTGGTTGACCTGATGATGGAACTAGTGGATACCTACAAAATTCGTCTACCAAAGTTCACTGTAAGTGGATCCTTTTGGCCATATTGTAACTATTCTAACAAGCAGTTATGTTATCCATGCTACATGTTTACAATATGTAAACAATAATAGAACTCAATATTCATGTTATTTTTTGCGAAATAAGGCTGTTAGTGACTTGTGTCGACGCTGTTCTTGATAATCTTTTGCTGAATTTTGGCAGTTTAATTCTTAGAATTACTTGCAATCATAAATATGAAAGTGGATCTGTGTTGCATGCATTTCCGCTTTTTTTCTTTAGTTTTCTTTTTCCTAATTTGACTTGGAAAAAGCAAGCATTCTTCCCTGCATAATCTTCCCCTGGTTGAAACTTGGTTTCAAATTTCTCTTGTGCCTGAATAATCAAATTAGTAATTCCCCCGTTATTATGGGCCAGTGAGCAACCTCTTTCACAAACCATGGTTAATATTTCAAATATCATATTAGCCATGATTTCAAATATCATATTAGCCATGATTATTTATTTATATGTTGCAATGGTGCACCTTGCATTCTGCACTATACAGAAATATGTGGTGTTGACAAGTTTTACCATTTATCTCTGTCGTTGCCATTCAAGAGATGGTGACTGCTCAGATTTTCATTGCTTACATTCAATAACCGTATATGAGAATTTCATCTTGTACAACTCAAACAGAAAAACCAAAATACTAGTTGAAACGGATGTGTGTGGAATATAAATTTCTTAATCGTATGACTCAACAATCTTTTCTGAAGAAATGTAAAAAGAAAAATCTGCAAACTCCTCCTTGTGGTTATAATGCTAAAATATCAAGTCAGCTCATTCATCTCTTGATGTTGGTTGTTGCAGACCTCTTGAATCTTCTATTTACCCATTTCACTTTTCCTTGGTTTGGTATTATTTTTATTTGTCTGCGACTGGAATACAATGGAATAAAGCTGTACTGTTCTTTTCTTTATTATCTTCCTAGGACTAATATTTTCTCTTGTTGCTGTCTTTTAGGTGAAATTTGCAATTCAATATATGCGAAAAGCTATTCAGAAGAAGGCAAAGTTTGACATAATGGACCTCAACACTATTAAGGTTAAGTTCTTTCAGGAACTTGTAGTTCTTTGTTGGCTTCTATATTTACGGACACCTTCCTCGTATTGTTAACTTTTAAAGCAAATTTATGAAGAACTTTTGCCTTGTATAGTGAAGCTTCTGGTTGATTTCTTTGAGCTTACTTATGTGGCCATCTCAGTAGTCATGCCACTTGACCTGACGGCTATTTTACTCGATAATCTACCTTTTTTGGTTATGGATCACATTGAAACATATGAAATCATCTTATATTATTATAAGTTTGGATTCGGAATCATTTCACAAATCCAATTTGTTTTATTGGAGCTGCAGTCTCTAGTTTCTCGTATTTTTTGGTTTAGCTCTGTTGTCTGTTTGCTATCTATGCTAAACTGTGTCAGAAACAATGTGACTAAAATACAAATGTCTCTGTACCATTATGTTCACTGTTGTGTATAAAGTTCAGGAAATTGGTTTATTAGATAGCAGCGCTAAGCAATCTAGCTGTTTCTGTTGGACTTGATAAGATAACTAAGAAATGCTTCTGTTATGAAACTGGAAGACGAAATGATATTTTGTATCATTGCTTTTGAGATCTGGAGGTTCTCTTCTACTTGAGAAACTGATACCTTGCTCCACTGTACACTATAGGTGGCAAAATGTTGCTTCGTTCCTGCGTTGTTTGGGCATGCTACAGATGATGATTTTATTCAACCCCATCACTCAGACCGGATATATGAAGCTTACATGGTACATTTTTCTTCCTGTTGGTTATTAATTCTTAAGTACTAGTTCTTAAATTGAGATTTACCATTTAACCAACTTGGTCCCAATAGTCAAATCTTCCCAATAGTCAAATCTTCTTGTTCTTTTGAAGATGCTTACCAAAAAGCTCATATTATTAGTGGCCTTCTGAAATTATTTGTTGGATTGTTTGCCAGTGCCATGGGGTGGTTGGTGTAGGGAGATTTGATTCTGTGATTTTATGCTTCAACATAAATATGAATTTCAGACCTTGTTTTAAGTGAATTGCAGATTGCGTTCTTTTTCTGGAGTGACGATCTTGAATTTTGTTTGTCTCGTTATAGTACTGCATACTAAACACATTCTACAGGGGGACAAGAATATTATCAAATTTGAGGGAGATCACAATTCTCCACGTCCTCAGTTCTACTTTGATTCGATAAACATTTTTTTCCACAATGTTTTGCAACCGCCAGAGGATGAGGTGGGCGGAACATATTTTGACTCAATGCATGATTACTTTGGCAAGGTATCTTAACTACAAATGATCGAGTATCTAGTTCGAAAATTTTTCAGAAAATACATCCTCTAACCTTTGACAAGTACTGATTGTCTTACCTTCAGGATAATTGGTGTAATGTGCAAAAACCTGGCTACAGTTCTGAATCTACAATTTCAGGTAAGACCATGACTCATATCGTTTGTATCAATTTTCAGTGCTAATTTCCACCTAATCTTTTTGGCACTTACCATTTCTTTATTCTCCTATTTTAATTATAGCTGCAGAATTAGCAACAAGCAGCAGTGCAGATTCCTTGAAACAAGTCCGTCCAAAAAGGCCAATGAGTCGGATGGAGGTGAATTATCGTCTTCGATTTCTTCTAGAATGTTGGCACTTCACCTATTAATCAGCCCATACAACCTAAGTCCATTAAAACCTACACTCGTAGGAACAAATCGGGAAAGGGAGGAGGGTCAGCTGCCATGTAGGCAAGTTTGTTAGAAGGTAGTTAGAGAGAGAGAATGAGAAGACATATAGCTGAACATTGAGGATAGGGAAAAACGGTATTTTTTATCATTGTAAAAGTTGGTTTAGGCCTGATTCTACCAGGAGTGGGGGCTTACTCCGGCTTGTTTTCATCTTCTATACGTATCAATAATACAATCTCTATTGAGGTTCCTATCACAGAATGTCTGGCCTGCATTTACAATCAGAAGTTAAAAGCAACAATATTATTAACATTGGTGTCTGAAAGTAGAGAAGTGTTTATTTTGATTGGGAGGCAAATGGCATGAGTTTGCTTGCTTTTGGGAATGTATGCACAGTGAGTTAATTCAAGAGAGACAAATAAATTAACTAACGATAACTGGATGTATCAATACAAAATGGTGTTCACAATACGTTTGACTTGAGGAATCATCAAATGCAATCCACGGTTTATGTGCAAGCTCTATTGTAACAAGCTTCATGTTGGTATGTGTATGGGGATGTTGTTAATCAGTTATTTGTCTTTCTTCAGGTACCTTCTGATCTTCCATCTAAACTTGATTCTGAAGCCGAGGTATTATTTCCTTTTCTGGTTGTGAAAATAGTGTGTCAACAGATATAGCTGCAGGATTGCGCCTGGCGGCTGAGGTAAACATTCCTAATATGTATGGTGTTTTCCTGCAGGATGAGGATAGTGATGACAACAACTTACCATCTTCATCCAAGATGATTAGCTTTGAATTATCCAATGGCTACCCATATGTTCCACATGTTCCCACAGCAATGGATGATGATCAGTATGTTGAATATCAATTAGATGACTTGGCAGGTTTTCCGTGCAACGTAGAGGAGGAAGAGAGGGTAAGTCAGTTATGCTGATTGTACGAAAAGGTGGTTACTTTCCTGAGACTCAACTCACTGTTTGCATTTCAGATGTTAATGGAAGCAATAATCGAGTCGTTAAAGGATGTGGAGGTACGAAAATCCCTGGCAGAAGAGCAAGCAACCAGCTCCAGCCCTGATTCTGTTGAATCTTCAGGGAACAAAAGCCTGGATGCATTGTCTACAGAACATTGTGAGCACTTGAAGATACTACCAACTCCCGCATCAGTAGAACTACAGGAGCCATCAAAGGCAGAATCCACTTCCTCATCCACTACAACTGGCCAAAATTCAGCCACTGAACACCCATCTCCTGATACAATATCTTTGGCAGGGCTCAAATCTGAGACTCCATATTCAACAGACCTTGAAAGCACTACAATATCCAGTCATAGTGATACTTCTCAAAGCACTCGGAGCTTACCAGATACGGACTTGTCAGGTAATACAAGAGCTACATTGACTGTGGAGCGCAACTCAGTAGGTAATGTCATGGATGGTTTTATGCGTCGATGGGATTTCGGCTTGTTCCGGGGCAGTAGATGATGCCTTTGTAATTATAGATAGTCTTGATCATCCTTCTTTGTAAAATATGCAAACTTAAAGAAGAAAAAATTAGGTTTTTTCTAGTGATCACAGAGAAATAGGCTACTTTTTTACGTTCTCAGTATTGATGATTAAACTGGGTTCATTTAGTTGAATTCTCTGTTTATTCATTCGTGAAAGTGGCTGTTGTGATTCTTTATTAAGTTTGATTTAGAAAAGGAGAGATCTTGCATGGCATTATCATGTATTTCAATGCTTCATAATCTACTCTCATTCATTTTGCTGAATACAGTCCAACTTTACGAACAATTGAGATGTTGGGTGCATACATGATAACTGATATACTTGGAATTTGATAGGCTTTTCTTTCGGGTTTTCATTGTTTTGTCTATTGGATGATATATGATCATTGATTGATTATTTATGCTTGATAGGTAAATCTAGAAGTGGACCTAAGCCCAATTGGGTTGAATACTCAAAAGCTTGTCAACTCCAATCGTGCATGAAATTGAGTTAAATCAACTCCAATTGTGCATGAAATTTGTCTTTTTTCCCCTTAATTTTGCTTGTTATTTATCAGCTCTTCCCATCTTTTTAAGTATCATGATATGATCATTGATGCTTTTGAGTTAACTTACCTATCATTCCAATATGTTAAAGGAAGGACTTCACTTGATAGTGTGCATGTCCTTGAATATTCATCAGCAGCTTTTAACTTTTTCTAATATTTTAAGGAAATCCGAAACATCTGATAATTTGTGATTTTTTCCTAAATAAAGCCAAGTTTAGAAGAAACTGAACAAAGTTGTAACATATGAATCACGTTCTTAATTACATATGCCAAACTAGTGTTCTTAGAAGCACAAAGCTCTGAACATCTTAACAACATAAGAATATAATATGGGTTGGAACCTAACAAGAAAGGCCCCTTTTCAATGTGTGTATTCATGCACATAAGAAAAGCCAAGATCCTTATTTTCAGAGTGAGGCACCAGCAAGATGGTCAACAAACTGGTTAACTTCTCCAACATAGAAACTGATAACCTGTGCTCCAATCTGTGGAACATGAGAACCAGAGAACTTCACGTGGCAACTGGTCAATTCAGCGTAGCAACTTTCTGATTATCATACATCCTTCTTATCTTTGATTGTTCCTCTAAATCAGAGGGCATAAGGGTGAACACCGAAGACCTTAATCAGAGGGCTGAGTTACATCATGCAGCTTACCTTCCTTCGACATTGGTCCCCATATTAAATCTTTATAAAGCAACCCAGCAGTCAACGTCACTAGAATCTGATAAATTTTCATTCCTGCAGCAGATTAACCTTTACATGGAGCGATTTCACAACTGCCATCCTTAAGAGTTGATTTGCAGTTAAATCTGTCTGCCCTTAAGAAAAGATGGCATCAGTACCAATGATTCCCAGATCCAACCTCAGCAGCAGCAACTTTCCTAGCCATAATCTGTGGCTTTTGCTGCAATCCATTGGACCCTTCAATTACTTCATCTTCCCCCCTATCATTCTTACAGGGTGGGTTTCTTCTAGAGTACGAACCATTTGCAGCAGTATATTGAGCTGAAATAGGTGGATTCCTGATCATTCTGCGCTGTTCAAGAGCTTCAGCTGCTGCTGCTGCCCCACAATTATTGTATCGTAAAAGAGAACCAACAACTTTCCCAGGTTTTGCAGCACCTGCTAAAGAAAATGATAATCAATCTAGAGTCAAACCTATATCACAATGGTTCAGAAGCTCAACACCAGGTCCATACAATAGATAAAATAAAAAATGCAACAAGACGGATGAATGATATCGACGGACACAAAAAGCCACACGATTGATGACCGATTGATTAGATGATAATAAGTTACAGGGATCAATGTTATAGATATTCTTACATTTCCAATTTTCTGTTGTTTATGCAAGCAAAGTAATATTGCATGATAAAAAGCTTACACAGAACAGTCATAGCCAAGTAAGAAAGGCATGATGATACACAAAATATCTTGAATTTGAACAGATAATGAAATTTATTAATGTAATTGGTTATAAAAATCATCAGTAGTTAAGCAAGGACTCCGTCAACCAGGGCAGGCTCTGATTGACATAAAAGCAGAGTTGACAGATGCAAAGCAAGGTTTCAGGAAAATGTTATCTATATGACAATCACATAAAACCAATCTATCCGGAGTATTAGAACTTATTAGACACTCTTTTAACTATCAGAATAACTTAATATGTGAACTCAAAACTATATTGACCTTGCCATAAGAAACATTTTCTGTTAAGTGAAAACAATCCATTTGAAATCAAACTCAATTTAGGTGAAACACAAATCCCAAGAGGAGGTCATAACGGGGTCGTCTGCGTCTGCGTCTGTGTGTGTGTGTGTGTTTTTGTGTTTGTGTTTGTTATGGGACAGGGCAGGCCTCTGTATACTAATACATATGTGAATACATGTTTCAAAGTAAAAATAACTCTTCAGCTTCAAAAAATAGTAAGAGAGATCAAACAGAGAGTAAATGAGAAATGAAAAGTTACCTTGAAGACTTTGGGGAACTTGAAGCGGAAGCTTTGTCATCGGGATGCCATCATTCCTGTCCAAAATTGGCCTTGTTTCTCTAATGGAACACTTGGAAAGATCATTTGCAACTTCAGCTGATTTATGTACCGTGTTATCTGAATATAGCACACATGGCCTGCACGGGTAGAATATTCATTAGTATAGTAGTTGATCACATAGAAGACATGAAAGAGACCAATAAATAAAAAGTACGATTTTAAGAAGAAATATTCAACAGGGATACCTAGGCAATGAAGCATGTTGCCTCTCAGGTGGAGCAACAGTTGCACCATTTCCATAGTGCTCCTCAAGGTAAGCAAATTGTTTCTTAAAATGGTCAACAGCACTGCATTTACAAATAAACAAAGTAAACATTTTCAACCTCCAAGGCTTTAAAATTCTTGTAAGGCAAAAGATGAATCATTAAGTATACATAATAAAATGGTAGAGATATGATTTAAAACTATTATTCAGTAATCAATACCTAGGATACATGAAACCTGTTGGCTCTGAACCCTCCAGAAACTCTTTCAACATTTTCGGATGGTACTCTAAAATTTCTCGATATATGAGTTCCCGCACGTCTTCCTTCGTTATCCTTCGTCTCTCAAATTCAAATTCCATCTTGGAAACTGGTTGAGCAGAAGGTTCTCTCTCAACCCTGGCCAAACCCTTAAAGTAAGGATATGCAAGAGCCTGCCAAATAACAAGAAAGGAGCTTCATTAAGCTAAAGCACAAAACCAAGAATGTTATGGAAAGGCATAAACATTGACCTCTTCAGCACTAGGTCGGTCTTTGGGTTCAAATGCCAACATTTTTTCTAACAAACGTAGAGCAAGGGGATCAGCATGAGGAAACTTCTGTGAAAAGGGAATGGGCTTCTTCCTTCGCATGCTGCTTAAGTATCTCCTAGCTTTCTCATTGCGCACCTGCCCATATGATTCAATACCCTGATAAATACTACTATTCTGACAGATGAAACAAAAGTTGATGACTATATGTGATACATACAAAAACAAAAAGTTATTCTTTTGTCATTTCAAAGCTAGTTGACATACCCTAGCAATAGATTCAGCTGATGGTGTTCCCAATAAATCAGTCATCAAATCCAATTGATGGACCACATTTTTACCAGGAAAAAGAGGTTTCCCTGTCAGAAGTTCAGCAAAGATGCATCCAATGCTCCATATGTCTATTGCTGGGGTATACTGAAAGCAACACAGAGTATCATCTTTAGACAAAGTAAAACGAATTCGTTACCCTACAACCAAAGATAAAGTTACTGCATTTGCACACTAATGGATTTAGTCCACAGTTATTCACCCTCGCCAGCATCACACCCTTCCAGATCCCCAAACTAACCTAAGAGGAGAAGGGGGTGTCTAATTAACTGCTTCTCAGTCTCAACATTTGGGTCTATAGAATTATGGAAATAACAAATTTCATTCTAAGGTGTTCCAAGATATCTGAGCAACAAGAAAAGCTGTTAAAAAAGGTATAATGCTCGTAGTTTTAAGTATCAGCAGGTTCGACTCAAACACCAAAAGAACATCAGATCAGGTAATATTAAGCAGATGGCAGTAGTGATAATTCCAGCACCTTAGAGAAAAATGACCCACACAATTCCGGAGCTCTATACCATCTGGTTGCAACATAATCCTGTTCAACAGTTAACATAAATCAGGTGCTGCTGAATTTTCCCGTAAGTGGCAATTTGAGTATAGCATTAAACAAAGAAAACAGAAAGAAAAACTTACTGTCCAAAAGATAGCCGTAGGACTATCATTGAAGGCTACTCTTGCAAGACCAAAATCACAAATCTTCAGCTTGCAGTCAGCATTTGCCAAGATATTTTTAGGTTTGAGATCCCGATGAAAAACGTTAGCTGCAGGACAGTAATAGAACTTAGAATGAAAAGGACAGAACATCACAATATTCACAACAAACAAGCAGTCGAATGTTACTATTACCTGTATGTATGTATTTCATCCCTCTAAGAAGCTGATAAAGAAAGAATTGATAATGTTCTCGAGTTAAGTCATCATTTGCTTTAATAACTTGATGCAAATCAGATTCCATTAGTTCAAAAACTACATATATATCCTTAAACTCTCTTCTGGAAGGAGGTAATAAGATGTGCTTGATCTGCACTATATCTGGGTGCCGCAGCAACCTAAGAAGTTTAATCTCCCGAAGGATGCGAGTGGCATCAGAGACATGTTCAAAGATATCATTTATTTTCTTAATAGCAACTTTTTCTCCAGTGTGTGTGTCATAAGCTGAGCAAACAACACCATAGCTTCCTTTTCCAATTACTTCCTCTATTCTGTACCTGCTCCCCTCACCATACTCGGTGAAAAAGTCTACATCCACCTGCAATACGAGATTAAGATAAACAACATTAGTCATAAAAAAATCACCCCTGGTTTTGCAATTTTCAGACAAAGAATAAGTTCTGCGATGGCTTTTATCAAACATTCAATTTTTTTCCTACATGCATTCAGGCTATGATTGAGATGAAAGGACATTACAATCACATTCATCTACAGGGTTCTCTTAAAATTTGCACATTGGAACTCCACTATTACTGCCAAGCTTACTCTGACCCCACAAAACCTGCTTTTAGAACCTTATGATGGTTCAACTCTAAACTTTAACCACGTGAAGCACTCAGGTAATGATATCTGCCAATTACCATGATTACAACTGTTCAAATGACAAGGGATAAAACATTATCCCCTTAGCCTTACCATCAAGTCATGCGTGTAACCACAAAGGAAGTATAATTTGCATACTCCTCGGCATTTAAGTACTATGCAAAAGAAAGATCAATTTCTAGACTATATCTACATCAGATATGGTCCCTAAAATTTAGGTTGCAATATCACTGTTAAGGTGTGAGATTACAGATGTTTACGGTTGATGGTGGGACCTGCCACGATTTGTAAATTGGGGACTTTAGCAAGTGTTCATCAAGCTTTAGACATGAATACGAAGCCATCCAGATATATAGGAATCACACCCTAAAAACAATGAAACAACCAGCACAATTTGGAACGTAAAGATAATCTAAGGACAGCTGAGATCAAAGTGGAAATGGAATCGGATCCTGAGCCAACCACGGAAGGTTATTGAGCCAACAAAAGAAGCAAGAAGTTTAAGACTAGGATCATGCATAGACTCAGAAACAACCACTTTGATCTTGCTTCGATATGAAGAACTATGCATATATTACCGTAGCAATATAAACAATTTCGATATGGTTGATACCGTACCTTTTTTCTCTGATCAGGCTGCATCTCAGCTACAACACATAAAACGTCTTTACTGTATCACTGTAAGTTATCCTTCAGACTCCGATCCAAGAAACCAAAAACTGATCACGCTTAACCTTAATCAAAACAGAAGAAACCAAAAGCAGCTCAATAAAATTGAACCAGAACCACGAAGCTAAGATCACAAAAACCAACGAACCAGAGACAAAATCCGCGGAGTCAAAAGAATCCCAAAGACCTATATTCCCTTATAAAGCATCAATCTTTTTGGGACTTCAAAGCTAAAGAAGCTTATTCTGAGACCAAAGGCAGCTTAAACAAACAAAGATAGGCAAAGAATAGATAAACGAGTATGTGGCCAAAACTAAAAGGCGGAGAAGACTATAATGCAGTAGCAGAACACGAGAGATTATGAATCAGAAGGCAAGTGGGTATTTGCAAAACCGAACGGACTTAACTAGAACTTGAAGAATCTAAGAAGAGATGGGCGATAATCTCGATTACCCAACTCAAGAAACAAGAAAAGAAGTGCTTTAAGAGCAGAAAGGTTCAATCTTTCTAGTTTCTGCGAAGCTGATTCTGGATCTCAAGGAAACAACCACCGAAGAAGCGAGATTGGTAGAGAGAGAGAGAATTGAAAATCGCAATAATAATAATAAGTGGTGTTCTTCAACTTCAAGTTAAGGCCTTTTGCGTTAAGAGAGACAAACGGTAAAGGATCGTTCTTTGGAATCTATAATTTATATATTGTGTCGTTTTTGCAATTGGGTAAAGCAAAATAAGGAGCATGCAAGAACTAGGCTTGTGAAGTGAATTTGCGAAAACACGAGGCACCAACAAGGAAACACCTACTGCTTGTTTCTTGTGTTTTTATTAATTCTAAAATTTTTTAATAATAAATTAAATTAATATTGTACTAGGATTGCACATTTTTATTTTAATTAATTACTCAACCTTCAAATTTTAAAAATTATATGCAAAGTGTCCATATTATTTTTTTTTCAATTTGAGTAATTATTTAAATCTAGACTTTTTCATTTAACAAAATATAAAATTAAATTAAAAACAGTTTCTCTATTAATTAGGGGTAATGTTGCGTACTACTAAACTTTCTAAAGTTTTACGTATCTGCAACATTTATAAAGGGTGTTATTTAAATAAAATAAAATAATTACTAAATAAAGTAAACTCTTTATAAAAATAAAAATAAAAAATTTATTTTTATCTAATTGATTCTTCATTTTAAAAAAAAGTTGCAACATATAATTCAATCCCATAATCATTGCACGTGCATCACATGGTGGGCTGTGGAATCTTATGGTTCAATGAACATATGGTCGATTTCCATTAACACGTAAAAACTATAATTAACGAAATAGTATCTATTTTTAAGAGTTTATTTATACATATATATTAAATTTAGTGATTAAATTATGATTAGCAACATTGTGAACAAAGCAAAGTAGTTAAAAATTTAATCCTAAGACCGACAATTAGATTCTTAAATCTAACCCAATCCAACTTAAGAAAGAGAGGTTCCCATAAGTTTGGAAGCAACAAAAAGCCATCAAATGGCAAAATCGTAATAAGCCATAGTTATATTGTAATTTTTTTTCAAGAATTTTGAATTATTAAATTCTAGTTGAAGATACACAAATTAAATATTTAAATATAATTAATATTTTATTTTTAAATCAAATTAATTTTAAATAATTATTTAAAATATGTATAAAATATTAACGATAAATTATTATAAAAAGGTTAAATTAAGAATTATGCAAGGAATTGTCAAACAAAGTTGAATGATTCCACGCGTGTTGCGACATCTGGCACGAAAGCGCGTGAAGGGATTCTGCGCCTCCGGTCCACCTCCTGCATTATTTGTGCTGTGGCTATGAGTTGTGGTCGTAGAAGTACAAAAGCTTAAAGCTGTCGGTGTCCATTGAGCTCTTGGCGGAATTATCTTGACCGTCTGATTCATCAACTGGGACTTGTGTCATCTATGATTCTGATTATTCCAAATTAAAAAAAGAATGACATAAAATGGATATTATAAAATTAAAATTTTTAAAAATTAAAATTACATTAATAATAACATGACAAATTTCATGCCACCAATAAATTTTATCATTTTCGTCGTTATCACACTCAATTTAAAGTCTCGTAATAAAGTAAAATTTAGAGAAGTTTAATAATACGTAATCTTATATTTATATAATAAAAAGACTATTTTTAATAGATTCATATATATAAATGTGATAATAAAAAAAATGATTTGAAAAGACTCTAACGAATACGTAAACTACTAACGAAAATGAAGCAAGTTGAAGGATTGTGATCCACACACCTGGCCTTGGAGCCACTATCCATAATTAAATGTTTCCGACAAGGCCAGATTGCGACACATTAGATTGGGATTTATGCTTTTTTAACGATCATGCCTTCTAAAGTGGACTTCCTATGCACTTGCCCATTTCCATGACAGATAAGTTAGCATGATATGACCCAAACCTTGTCCTTATCTAATCTAATTTAATTTAAATTTACTAAATAATTTTAAATTTGTTGAATTAATTTTGGATTTCATATAAATTTTAAAATTTTCAAAAATTCAATTTTAAATTTAAATTCAATTAAACTTAAAACTTTACAGAAAAATAAATTTAAATTCAATTAAACACAAATTTTTTAAAAAATTTTAAGTCAATAGCTCTGAGTTCGATAAAAATCAATTATACTTAAAATAATACGATTCAAAATATTAAGTATCTATTTAACACATTAAAATAAGAGAATAAAGGAAATGGTTAATTTAAATATAGCTAAATAAATAATTTTAATAGGTAAATTTATATTAAAATTTTAAATTTAAATTCAATTAAACATAAAATGTTAAAGAAAAATAAATTTTAAATTCAACTAAAAATAGAATTAAACAAAATTTTATTTAAAAAATTTGAGTCCGTAGCTCAAGTTCGATAAAATTCAGTTATACTTAAAACAATATGATTAAGAATATTAAGTATCCATGTAACACACTAATAAAGGAAATGGTTAATTTAAATATAATTAAATAAATAATTTTAATAGGTAAATTTATATTAAACTTGCAATAATATGTTGGTAGTGTATGTTACATCATGATTTGAAAACTCAAGTTATGTTTTTATAACAAAATGATATTGTTTTAAATTTTATATTATTAAAACTTATCTAAAATAATATTTAAATTAAATCAAATTTTAAATTGAATTCAAGATGGAATTCGGTCTATAAAGAGTTTCTCCTTTCTCAAATTGGGATCCTAAAATTTGTAATTATGCAACTAAGTTGAGTGATCTAAGATTATCTATAACCATAAAAGTTGCATCAAAGCATATTCAATGCACCAACGATATGAAGCATTAACTAGTCCATAAAATTAAAATTTATTTTTATATTTAAATGTTTAATAAAAAAGCTATTTTTTGATTATATAAAAAATAACATATCATAACTAGAGATGCTAAAATTTGTAATTATCTAATTAAATTCGTCCAAACTACTAATTTTATTTAGAGTAAATTATATTTTAGATTCGAAACTTATAACTAAAATTATTTTTTATATAATTAAATTTGATCATACTATATATAAGATTTAAACTTGAACAAAAAGTTTTGGGCCGAGCTCGAGTCTAAACACATTGCCGAGCCCGCTAATGACTGCTAACAGCAAAAAATTACATATTATTTGGACTAATAATTTTCTAACTAAGCCCGGTCAGACTCAGGCTTAACAAGAAAACCCAAAACCCATTTTAACGTTCCTTCACCCAAGCTTGATTTCCAAAATGCCAACTTTACTTGCGCCATCCTCTAAAGAAAACATAATCTTATTCGATTCTTAATGTACATCAACTGTAATACAACTGCAGCATGCAAAGACCTCCCATTTTATTCAAAGACTACACAAGCTGGGTAACAGGTTCTCGTATCACTCACTTCACATGCTTGGCAAACCACTCCAACAAGTCTCCATGAGCCTCGTTTGCAGCCTTCACAGCAGCTTCATCCTCGACGCTGTATCTCACGGTCCACCCGTGAGAAACCTTAGGAAATATCTTCACGTAGCTGGCAACCTGCAACGATCCAAAAATTACATCATCTCCAAGCAGAACATACCAGCTACTGGAAAGAGTGAAGCAATTGGGCCCTCCTAGGATCAGACATCAGTTAAATTGGTTGGTTAAGAATGAGCGCGAAAAAGAATGCTTGCAACTGTATCTTACTGCCGACAGGAAATCGGTGTAGGGAAGTACAAGGTGATTCAATTACTGAACTAATTGTTGTAAAAATTGTTCGCATATTTGTAGTTAAATAGGACTTAAAAAATAACAATGAACACACAAATTTTATATAAAAAACTCCTAAATTAAAGTAAAAATTACGAACAAAGATAGAAAAATTTTACTACTGAAAAAATTGGAGAATTACAAAAAAAAAAACTACATCAACAAAAATATACAAAATGTTTTTTGTGTCTCTCTTTTTTTCCTCTCTCTCACCTTATGTTTCTCTATTATGCCCTGCCCATTTCCTTATGCTACCCCTGCCTTTTTATAGGTAGGAGTTCCTTACAACAATTGTGGGCAATTGTTGACACAAATTGTAAGCATGGAGGGCACCGAATTTGGTGCCAGTCATAATTGTTGACAATTTTCCCACTTGAAGATTTGATTGAGAATCAATCAGATCTTCACACTATTCTTTCCCCCTTGCCACTTCATGTTGCTTACGTCTCTGTCAGGTCACACGAGGATCGACACCACATAAACTTGTCAGTGTTGATTGCTTTTGTTATAAAATCTGTCAGGTTATCCATGGTATGAATTTTCTGAATATCGATCGTTCTTTCTTCCATTTCTCATTAACGAAGTGGTATTGAACTCGAATGTGTTTTGTTTTTAAATAAAATGCTAGATTCTTTGCAAAATGCAAAGCATTTTCGTTATCACAAAATAGAGTAGTATTCTTTTATTTATATCCAAGTTCTTCCAACAACATCTTCAACTACACTGCTTCTTTACTGGCTTGTGTAGCTGCTACATATTCTACTTCTGTGGTTGACGTAGTCACAACTGATTGCAGTTTTGAAATTCAGCTCATAACTCCTTTAGTTAGTGTAAACACATATCCTGTAATGGATTTACTTTTATCAAGACCACCTGCATAATCAGCATCAACAAATCTTCTCTTAACTCCAATAGTCGTCACCGCTTCACAGACCATTACACCTTCATCACTTGAAGTAGTTGTCGCATTTTCTTAAGGAATAGAATCTTTCTTGTTCAAATTCCAACAATTCTTCTTCAGGTGTCCTTTCTTGCTACAATTGTAGCACTTGAAATTCTTTTTACTCCTAGATTTTGATTTGCCATAACTATGACTCACACTCGGGCCACGTTCTATCGATCTTCCTCTCATCACCGTCAAGGCCTTCACTTGTTACGAATTTACCAACCTGTCTTCCTTACTTTTGCGCCAACTCTCTTCTTCTAGAATAGGAGCTGCAATATTGTCGAAGACTAGTGTCTGTGTGCTGTTTGTTAAATTGATGACAAGTTGATCATACAAATCTGGTAGACTTTGGAGTAGAAGTTTCGCATGTTCACTTATCTTTATTGTGTGCTCCAATGATGTGAGTTAGGAAAATAGAGTATTTAAAGTATTTAAGTGCTTCGTCATCGAAGTGGATTCTGCCATGTGTAAAGTGTATAATTTCCTCTTTAGAAAAATTTTATTGTAGAGTGATTTGGCCTCGTACAATTTTGTGAGATGATCTCAAATCTCTTTTGTCATGTTCTTCTCCTCTATGCTTGACAACACCCCATCTGCAAGTGCCAGATGAAGATTTGCAATAACATTCCCCTCTATCTCATTCCACTTTTCATCTGTGACTCCAGCTAACCATTTCCTAATGGTCGCCAGACAATTATCTTTTCTCAAGATAGCCTTTATCTTCAACTTTCACAATAAGAAATTACTCCCATTGAAATTTTCAATCTCAAATTTTGCTGTCATTGCTTCTTTCGTGAACAGAATTTAGCTCCCACTATTTCACATGAATAGTACCTATATGTGAATAGTACTGTATGCGCATGTATGAATAGTACTGTACGTGAATAGTACTGTATACTTGAATTACAGTAACTACACAGTTTAATGCATAAACAGTTGTCACCTTTTATGGTTACTGTTTACCAACTTTCATTCTGTTCAACCGAACTCCAAACAGATTATGCCAAAAAATTCTTCGTAATTTTCTCACCTTGCTCTGATATCACGTGTTGTGAAAATTGACTAGATTAGAGCAGGTTCGTAGCTAAATAGGATTGAAAATACACATATTTTACGTATAAAACTCCTAAATCAGGGTAAAAACTACGGATAAAGATAAAAGAATTTTACTACTGAAAAAATTGATGAATTATAAGAAGAAAACTATACCCACAAAAATACACAGAATGTTTTTGTCTCTTTTTTTTTTCTGTTATGCTTTGCCCATTTCCTTATGGATATGTTACTCCTGCCTTGCCCATTTCTTTATGTTACTCCTGCCTATATCCTTACAACAATTGTGGGCAATCACAATTGTTGACACAATTAGCTGCCTACCAGCATAATATGAACTGGAAAGACCTTATAATTGAGAAACATGTAGAGTGTTTTACAGTTGCTTGTCAATGAAGATAAAACCGGAGATAGAGTACAAAACAACCATATATGCTGCAAACACATTGAAGATTGACTGAGGAAAATGCCACCGAAAACATATGCAGCTATAGGAGTTTACTAGACAATCTAATTCAAACGATAAGATATTTTGTTCTACTGCTCTTGAAACTAAAATATGTATTTGGCTGAGCAACATTATCATAAACACTTAAGAACTTTAAGAGAAGCATCAGAATATATTTACCTCAGATTTAGCAGTTAAGATATCTTCAAACTGTTTCAAAAGTGCTGGAGGGGACATCTGGTCAATCTCAGCTCCTAGTATTGAAATAGGAACCTTAACCTCTGCAAGAACGAAACTTTATTATTTAGAACTTATTTTCCGGAGGTAGTTCTATTTTGCACTCATTTTTGCACTCAACAAACAAAAATTAAAAAATAATGATTTGATACGTAGCATCATTATGAAACCAGTGAAACACTTTTTTGTAATGGCATTTCAATGCATTTGCACATTCAAGTCATCCTTTGGCAGCTGTTTCAAAGTTTCAGTGATGAAACATTCATACAATAGCCTCCAGGTATTTTGGATCTCGTGTATATACCTTTGATATCATCTACAGTGACAAACGAAGGATGGAGCAGCACAGCAACTTGGATGAAGCCAGAATTTGCAAGTTGAACCACCACCTTGGCTGCAAAAAACAAATCCTGAACTTAGAGCATTCAAGTACGATGCTCTTATTCAAGCCGTATCAAACTGACCGTTCAAGCAAATATCGATTTGAAGACCAAATCACCAAATACTGAAGTTTTACGTAAAGAAATTCTAGCCATTAGTATCGAAAAATTAAAAGTTCAAGATGCATATCGTACCCCCAAGACAAAAGCCTGCCGCTCCAATTTCAGATGCACCTTGACTCTTAATAGTTTCAATTACAGGTTTTACGTCCTCAGTTATTTTATCCTGTAATGAAATCATTATGCATCAAAGAGAACTGGTAGAATCAGACATCGATAAATGCTATTGAAATTGCATGACTCATGGACCAGTGCAAGAGAGTTGCTGCAGTTATGAAGTTTGATGAGAAGGTTGGAATAGAAGCTAGCAAGCACTTGAAAGTAAAAACAATCATAAACGATTCAACCGAGAATTTCTTAAATGTTATACTACCAATATCAACTACTCAGGAAAATCCCATAAAAATCCGTCTCAAGATGAAATGAAACCACTAAACTAGCCCTCGAGAAAATTTCCCTTAAAAATTGCAGTCTCAAACTAACCGGTGAATGATTCTTTAACCACGTCTGTATGTCAGTCTTCTCAGGATCAAAAGGATCGCCATATATGTAGTCAGGGACTACTACATAGAATCCAGCAGCTGCAATCTTGTCTGCAAGCTTCCTTTCATGGTAGAAACAATTAAGAGTCAGTCCCAAAGTACATAGTAATATGTAATAATCCGCGCAATTTGTATGCTTTCGGACTTGGCCAGAAGGTCATTTCGCATTTCCGGATTTAGGTAGGATCAAGGGATCAACCCCACTCCCCACTCCATGAAAGAAAAACTAACAACTTCGTTATTATTTCTTCTTCTTCTCAGTTGTATTTCCTTACCTCATAAACTATTTTGCACAACACTAGAAACCTTGATGATCATGGAAGAAGTACAGATTCGAGAAGGAGCCATACCTTAAATTTGGAGCTTCAAATCCTGCAGGATCAGGCCACAAAGACAAGATCAAAAGATGACAAAGAAGAAGAAAGAACCAAAGTTAAAAGCAAAAAATCAGTGAACTAAAAGCATGAATCAGTAGTTCAGAGCGTCCTTTCATGGATCAAAGATTGAAACTTGAAGACAGGAAGATGAAGAATAAGACAAAAAACGAAAAATCCACAAAAATTCAACCAATCAAAAAGCAAAAGCACAAGCAATCCAAAACCAAAAGAGATGTGTACAATCACCAAAAACATCGGAGGCAAGAAGAATCGCTCTCTTGGAGTCAGGAGCTCCAACGACATAGCAGTGAAGACCTCCCACTTTCTCAGTTCGACCAACCCCACTTGACGGATTTAAGGTTGGCGGGTTTTCACAGCATTGGGGTCCCGACATCTTCTTCTCTTGACTCTCTGGTGTAAGCTACTGACATAACACTCAACGCTTGTCGGGCAACAGAGGATTAAATATGCCTGCAATCAGGTCACGACATTATCTGTGAGAGATATGCCTGCAACCAGGTCACGACATTATCTTTGAGATCATCTCTCACGTCATGGATTCTTGTCTTCCTTGAATATTCAGTTTTGATTCCACTTGTAACAGAGTGACAAAAGATGTTACAATCAACTGACGTTTTGAAATTTTAGCCAAACATTTTCCACAGTAGAAAATAAATTTTTTAACTGCAGGCTCAAGGGGAAGACTTTAGAGTCAAATTTTCTACTCTCTGACTAGTCTCCGGGGGCGTAAACGCAACGGTGAGGACTCTTCGACTATACCTTTCTGTGGATGCTTCATTTGTTGTTGGTTTAGATGATTCGGTGTTTCTTTTTGTTCGACATGAGATCTTGATTTGTGGCTGATCTAGCCTCTGGATTGACATCTAGTCCATTTTATGGGATTTTGGTTCGTTTCTGGTTCTTCGACTATTATTTGATGCCGTGACTTGCAGATCTGGGTTGATGTTAATTAACTGACAATTTCGCTGGATCATCCATTTCTAGCTGCCTCTTTGATTATTGATAGAGTTTTAACTGATTTAGTGTTACGTATAAAAATATTATAGCTGTTAACTAATTGTGACTACTATAAAAACTGTAACCGTTTCTCTCGTCAAGCAAAATATGAATTAGCTAATGTCTCTTTTTTTTTTAAGTTTTCTGTTCTTCTCTTTTCTTTACGGACCTTTCTCTTTCTCCTCTCCTTCTCTACTTTATTTTTATTCGCAACAATAGTATAAGAGAAGTCAATTATGTGTAGAATCGAAGAAAACATGAAAAACTTGATGAAAGCACATATTAAAAGTGAGAAAATGTTCCTAGAATTTCAAAACAGAAATGAGAAAATATTTCTGAAAGCTTTAAACAGAACAAACAAAATGGAGACCAACCTGCTGTAGCTTAAAACTATGGTGATACAATTTTTGAAACAACAAAGAATGGAAGTGGGAGCTACTATTACAATTACTACGGCACGTACGAATCAAAACGAGCAACCCATGTAAGAGAAGGACTACATAAAGTTTTTGGCCGTAGAGTCCACCCCTCTCATGAATAACAAAGAGGTTGCCTATGATGGTGAGTCACCCCATCTCCCAGCGAACCTGGTAAGATCAAGATGTACTCTCCGACATTTTACGCTGCTTGAACAGCTGGTGGTCTTCTCAGCTGTGGTCTAACCCACATGATGGTTACTCCTCTTGATTTTGTTAAGAGTAACATGCAAATTGGACCTGCAAAATATAGAAGCATTTTATCTGATTTTAGAGTTATGCTAAATGAGCAGATTGTGAGCTTTGCAGGTGGTTACATTGCTGAAGTTTTATATGCGATTGTGTCTCATTCTGATAATCTAATCTCCTTCCTCCATGATGCTAAAAAAGCAATTGCTAGTGATGTTGTGAAGATAAGTAGTGAAAAGAAAATAAGATTATTCATTTTTTGTCCATTATGTAAACCTCCATAATCTTAGGGACAAGGTTTTCTAAAGGAAAAAGAATTGTTATGTATAAAAATATTATAGCTGTTATACAGCTGTAACTACTATAAAAACTGTAACCGTTTCTCTCATAAAGCAGAATATGAATTAGCTAATGTGTGTCTCTTTCTCTCTCTCTCTCTCTAAATTTCTCTGTTTTTCTCTCTTTTTTCTTGACTTTTCTCTTTCCCCTTCTCTCCTTCTCTACTTCTCTCTTCTGTGCTTCATTTTTATTCGCAACATTTAGTGTCCTAATTTATTGTCGATGATGTTGCTCATTTAGTTGATTTGATCAATCAATCCAGCTACTTTGTGGTTTTGGTTTTGGGGGTTCTACTCCATGCCCATGTATATACTATTCTCTTTGATGTTCTCTTCTTTTATATTTCTAGATTTTTCAAATCAAATCAGAGTCTTCTGTACACTATCAGACTTGTTTGCTTAACGTGAATCTTTGAACTGGAACAGATTTAGACCAAATTTTAGCGTTTACCGTTAGAATTCAGTAGGTTTATGGTCCATTAATGACTGATATGGTATAGACAACTGTAAAGTAGTACAAATGTTTTGCTTTTTGAGCAGGTGAAAGTTTATTTTTGTCTCATATGATATTGGTTTAATTGAGATCTAGGATGAGGGCCTAGGGTTTTAGTTCCCAGAAAAAAAATTTTTTTTTTTCAATTTTCTTTCTCCAAAAAAATGAAGAATGTGTTTGGGTGAAGAGGAAGAGGAAGATTTGTGAGGCAAAAAAGGGTATTTTTACTGTATAATGGAAGTGGGTTTGGATGAGTTTTCTTCTTTCTTATTGCAAACAGCTTTTGGGAGGGTCGGTGGGTCACTAGATTGTGTGGACAAAAGTTTTGATCTTTGAAGTATGAGACTTTCTTCCTTTGGCTTCACTCAGGAGACTTAGGAAGGTATGCTTCACCTTATTGCTTCCTTTCTATGATTTTTCTATATGTATTATTTCCTTTTTATTTTAGCTTGTTCTTCTTATTCTTCTATTAGTTAGTAATTGAGTTTTACTTGTATGCAACTGTGCGTTTTATTTCGTATTTTCCTTACTAGTTTATTTTGTACATAAGTATTTACTATTGCGTTGTTTCTAATTGCATGCCAACATTATGATTAGTAAAGTTTAAGTACATTATTTGGCTAATCATATGTCCCTTCAGGAACATATGATAAAATTAAAAAGATACAGAATATATATATATATATATATAGGAAGGTATGCTTCACCTTATTGCTTCCTTTCTATAATTTTTCTATATGTATTCTTTCCTTTTTATTTTAGCTTGTTCTTCTTGTTCTTCTATTAGCTAGTAATTGCGCTTTTACTTGTATGCAACTGTGCGGTTTATTTCGTATTTTCCTTACTAGTTTATTTTGTGCATAAGCATTTACTATTGTGTTGCTTCTAATTGCATGCCAACATTATGATTAACAAAGTTTAAGTACATCATTTGCCTAATTAAAAAGATACA
Organism: Erythroxylum alaternifolium; assembly: GCA_027478495.1. Classification (NCBI taxonomy): domain Eukaryota; kingdom Viridiplantae; phylum Streptophyta; class Magnoliopsida; order Malpighiales; family Erythroxylaceae; genus Erythroxylum; species Erythroxylum alaternifolium. The sequence continues at coordinate 85,934,659 of JANIIA010000192.1, read as the reverse complement.
GAGCAGATTAGCATGACCCTTACATAATCATATATATATATATATATAAATAACTTTTCTTTTAAGCTTGTATCAAATCATGACGGTTATTTTTATGGACATCATATTAGATATCTTATTTAGTTTTATTTTATTTTGTTTATTTATTTATTTTTAAATTTTATTTACCTACTCTTTTAGCATATCAGTTTTTATATCTACTTTTATAATCTGCATCACTTTTTTATTGTCATATTCACTCGTGGATCTACTGAAAACAGTCTCTCTATTATGTAGGGGTAAGGCTGCGTACTATCAGACCTCGCTTTATTGCGAAATTTTTGACTAGGTGATGGTGATGATGATGTGAAAGTGATATAACTTTAGTAGGAAAAAAGCCCAAACTTATTTAACTTAGGTGTACGTTGCATAAAAGTTTCTTTTTTTTTTGAAGTAACTTTTAACTTTCTAAAACTTTTTCTTTTGACCTTAACTTCACTGAAAGATTTTGTTTGTGTAAAACGCTCAGCTCTTATGAAAACGTGTTAAGTTGTAATGACCTGTTAATGTATATTTATATTATTGTCCAACAATTAAATGTGTTTTGTAACTTTCCCAATTGAAGATAGAAGTTGGTACCAAACATTTGAGATTGTAGATAGAAGTTGTGTTTTGTATCAAATGCTTGCATTTTGTAAGACTTTCTAAAGATCGAAGTTAGTATTAAATGCTTGCTTTGTAAGAAGACTTTCTAACTCTTAAGTATGAACTTATCGTTTTAATAGTAACAGAAAGGAAAAAACAATAGAGAGTTGAGGAGGAGGTTGGAACTGAGGGTGGAGAAAGAGATTGACCTTAGAGTATTGAGGTGGATATCTTCGTGGCAGAGTTGGGAGGAGATTCTCGTTAGCATGGTGTGGCTAATTGGTCCACAGTAAGGTAAATTAGTGATTTCTTTAATTTGTACGGTTTAGGCTTCAGCTTCTGCTTAAATTAGGTATTTCAATTTGTATAGAATCCACTACTATTAAATTGATGATGTAATGCATAAATAGGTATTTACAAAGACATTGGGAACTGTGAAGCGGAGGAAGATAAGATATTCGTGATAAAGAAGTAAGAGGAAGACCTTTCTGACACTTATTGCAGTGTTCTAATTTCTTTGCAATTTTCTTAAATTCTAGGGTTACACTTCTTGTAGTGACACTTTATAGCCATAAATTGGCCCACATTGAGGTAAGTTTGTGATTTTCCTAATTTCTAGTAATTGAGGTTGAATAACTTATTGCTTATTTAATTCCTATTTTATTAAGATGTGAATTCCTATTGAAAAGGAATTCTCTATGTGAAAGAAATTGATAGATATAATTCATTTCAATATGTAAATGGTGGTAAATTATTTGTTAAAGGTATTGACCAGGACAAATTATGTTGGTTTAGTATCGTAGGGATTGCTGAACATAATTGGTATGATAGATTAGATAAAGTGTATTACAGGCAGTCAAATAAATATGAAGAAGGTGGGTTGATTGAGATTGTAGAAGATTCAAAGACACGCGATTTGATTTATATTGTTGAAAATCATGAAAAAGTAGAGGTTTATTTTAAAGGTGAGTATAACGAAGAGAAAGCATCAAAAGAAGATAAAGTAGATGGTGTTGATGATAACTCACAGAGGATGAATTGCTTGTCTTAGGAGCAAGTAATATAGATGATAAAGCAAATATTGAAGAAAACTTGTATTAGTAAATGACATTGATGATAATGATGTGCCTATTGAAAATGTGCATATTGGGCATAAAGTTTTGAATAGTGTGTATGATGGTGAGCCTGCTGTTTTAAATTTGAAACAAGATGTGCATGATGGTGTGAATATTGAGAATGATGTGTGCAATGAAGATTATGTGCCTAATGCTTTTGTCAATAATAATGTGTCTAATGCTTCTGGTGATGATAATGTGCCTAAAAAGGATGTGTATAATGCTTCTATTGAAAATGATGATAGTGATAGTAATTTGGTGACTGATTTGGAATGTGAAAGTGAAAGAGATGATGATAAGCTGCAAGTTGTCATATCAAAGTATAAAAAGAGGAAGTCCAGGTAAAGAAATAAATATGAGGTTGTGAATAATGATGTTGAAAATTATGAAAGGGAAAAAAGGGCATGAAAATGACCATTAGGATTCTATTTTTGAAAAAGAGAACAAATATATTGAAAGTAATGACTTAGGTCAATACTATACAAGTTCAGATAAAGATGCTGATAGTTCTTGGAGAAGAGGTAAATGTAAAAACCTATATTATGATCCAACAATTAATATTCCTACTTGGGATGTAAGTTTGAAGTTTAAAGATGCAAAAGAATTCAATGAGTCCATTATTAAATACTCCATTGTAAAGAGTTTGGGTAATCTCGAATGAGAGTGATATGTAGATCATAGTGCCCTTAGTTTTTTTTTGGCAAGTTTGGAGAGAAATGACAACAATTTTTTCGTGAAGAGATATGAATCTAACCATAGTTATATGTCGACAAACATCAATAAGTAATAGACATGATTGGATTACAATCAAATATCAAGATTATTTAGTTAAAGGCTTTATTGAGGAAAAAGTTAAAGGTAGATGTGAGCTTTAATACTTATAAAAAAGCAAAAGTCAGTGTCATTAAAATGTTGCACAAGTCTCATATGGAGAAATTTGCTAAACTCCTGGGGGACAGAGAAGAGGTGAAGATCAAGAACTCAGGTACAACATGGGTAATCAGAACAAGCCCTAATGATGAAGGAAAAAAAATCTCTACAAGGTGCTATGTTTGTTTCAATGCTTGTAAAAAGGGTTAGATTAAAGGTTATAGACTAATAATATAACTAAATGGATGTTTCTTGAAGGGAATATGTAAATGGCAATCGTTGTTGTTAGAAGCTAAAGGATGGAAACAATCAAATGTTTCCTATTACTTGGGGTGTGGTTGATGTTTAGTGTACTAAAACATGGAAGTAGTTTCGAGAGCTTTTTGTTTCGTATCTATAACTTAGAGATGGTAGTGGTTTCATATTCATATCCAATATGCAAAAGGTATATCTATATTGAACTAAATATATATATTTATATATGTGCACTTAATAAAAACTTTTATTTTTCTGATTATATTATTGTTTAGAGTCTTCTACTTGCAATGAAAATTTTTTTATTGAATGTTGAGCATAAAATGTGTGCAAGGCATATTTATGCTAATTGGAGAGATAGATGGAATGAAGACTATCTAAAGTTTCAGTTTTAGAGGAAAGCTAAGGCAACATTTATTCCTGATTTTAATGATCAGTTGCATATGCTAGATGATTTGATACGAAGTTACGTTTAGTCTCTATTAGACTATCCCAAGGAGATATAGTGCAAGGCATATTTCAGTGTTAATTATAAGTGTAATTGTGTGGATAATAACATGATTGAGAACTTTAATGTTTAGATCTTGGAGGCTATGGTGAAGCCTATAACTAAGCATATTAGAGAATATTAAGAAATGGTCAAAAAGAGGATGCTTTTAAAAAGGAATTTCGATGAGAAATTGGACAAAAACATATCACTAAGAGTTCGAGCTGTGTTAGAGGAAAATAAGACTTAAAGCTTTAATTGTTTTGTTGATTGGAATGGAGCTTATAGATATAAAGTTGAGCCTGGAATAGACAAGTTTTATATGAGAATTAGTAGTACGTACTTCTATTTATAGATATTGGGATTCTACAAGGATTCCATGCCCTCATGCTATAGTTGTCATTTTCCATAACCACCAAAATCTCAATGACTATATTGAAAAAATGACAAGCATATAAGTACCCGTTTGAGCCATTTGATGGACAAAGATTTTGGCCCTTATTTAAAGTTATAGAGTTACTTGCAATAAGGACAATGCTGGTCGACCTAAAAAAAGCAAGAAAGATAAATTTGAGCAACCTAAAATATGCAAAGTGACTAGACATAGAAGAAGAATAACTTACATGAAATATGGACAACAAGGGTATAACTAAAGATCATGCAAAAGTCTAATAAATATCGTAAATTTCTCATTAATTATGGAATTTATTAACCATTTTGTTACTAACCAATCATTGTTTGAAATTATGTATATAGGTAACAAGATCATATAGTACCATTGTAAGGAGAAAATAAGGCAATCAATCCACAAATTTAGTGTGTAATGCATTGACAGATGTTAAGCGTACTAAAGAGACTCGTGAAGATCAAGAAAGTATAAAAAATGATTAGAGGAAGAGGAAGAGGTAGAGTGAGAGGAAAAGGTAGAGACAGGACCAGGGGCAGGGGTAGAGGGAGAAGGATGAGTGGATATGGAGTACACTTCAATTAGTCAACTAGTTCAATTGAGTACCATTTAAGTTAACTGAAATTTGGAATATGTTAATGTCAGCAATTAAATTTTTGTTTTAAATAACCATGTTCATTTTCATGTTTAAATAACATGGAGATAATGTTTAAATCGTGAGGTCAAACTGCTCACAAAGATCTATTACTGTAGATTCTAATTCCCAAACTGAAATTAATTTTCAGTCAAGAAGATTAGAATGGAATGATGGGAATAGCATCACTTTATCTACCTTTTGCAACGAGGGGGAGGTAAAGAGAAGAAGGCTTGAAGATTCAACATTGAGAGGAAGTGAAACTTGATTTTTTAACTTGTAGTGAATTATTCTTTTTGAACTTGTTGTGAACTTGTTCGATTTTGAACCTGTTTGGAAATTGAAGTTATAATGAAATTGAAATTGTTTGGCATTTGAATTTGGAATTTGTGAAATTGCTTATTATTATGACACATTAGAAGTTGGTGATATAAAAACTAGTTAAATGACTGCTGGAATTATTATGGAACTTATGACATTTGGGAGTTAGTTAAATTTTGAAATTGTCATTTTAAAGTTGTTGTGGGTATTATGTTCATTTGATTTACTAATAATTAAATACAAAAACAAATAAATACAAGAAGAACTAAAAATGCTATTATAAAAGTTAATAATATATTTATCCTTATAAGTACAATAAATTCTTAATCCAACAAGACAATCTTAACAAATTACCATAATACAGCATCAAATTTTATGAAGTTCATATTTTTCAACTTTTTAATAATTATAATTATAAAAATAGCTACAAATATTATAACACATACTCTATAATTACATACCACTTTATGCAATTTTCTTGTCTTATATATTGTATATTTTAGTACCACTTTCACTTTTGCTAATTCACCTTATAGCTCATGCACATTATCTATGTAAATACCGTCTTTCAACTTCTTATTATCAATCTTCAACCTTTTATTCTCAATTCTCAATTTGTTTATATTGCATTTCACCTTTTCACTGAAGTCTTTATTTGCCCATCTAAAAAGTTTACACCCCCTTCCTATAATGGTGCTGTGACAAATGTATTAATTACTAATAATATTTAGCTTACTACTAATGACCTATCAAATTGTGTTATACATTAATTTATTTTACTCCTATAAGCACATCCTTATACATATTAGAGACCAACATATTTAATCAAGTATGTAGTCAAAGTACAACTTCTTATGACAAAAAACAGATTTAATCCCACGGTAAAGAACAGGAGTTATTACGAATAAAGAACAATATTAATCTTTGTTATAGTCAAAAGAATATATTTAACATCTTATATTATGTATGTATGTACAAATTAGGAAAATCACATATGCTTACAATGTGAATGCAACAATTGTTGATTTGGTAGCAACCAAGCAATAGTAAGATGGGGTTAGTAGCAACCAAAGGTTGAATTAAAAGGGTAGAGTTAGTGGCCTAATGGTGTAAACTCTTCACTTAAGGCTCTCTCTTATAGGAGGTCTTGAGTTCGAGTCGTGCAAAAGGAGGAGAAATGAGAAATTTGTCCTATTGATGATCCTCTGATCCCTAGGCAAAACTCCTTAATCGGATCAATTATGGAAGCCTCACTTCCAACGACAGTATGAAAGTTGAAGCTACTAGGGAACCCAAGGGTTGCTGAGAACCTGATGCTGAGCAGGGTCAGCGATTAATCAGCAGTTGACCGATCAAGTATGTGACAACTCCTTGTGCGCAGAAGTGTACAGGCTACGTAGGAACCTAAGGGATCTTAGAGTTTCAGATTTACATCCTCTAGGACTTTTGGAGTAGGGTCTTAGGGGCTTAGGATTAGTCCAACTAAGCTGAGATACTTAATGTAATTAAAAAAAAGGGTAGAGTTAGTAAGAAACAATGCATCAACCAACATAAGCAACAAACCCCAAATGAACTCACAAAAGCAACAAAAATTGAATGAACCCAAATAAGAAACAAAACCTATATTGAGTGCTGGAGATGGAGGTACCTTAATTGAACGAAGACGTTGGAGGTGGACGCCGGAGAGAAACAAAAGTTTTCTACTTATTGGAGAGAAACAAATGTTGGACATCACATGATTCAATGTGCTGGAGATAGATTTTTACAAAATGGTTTTTTTTGTAGCAAAATAACAAAATTACCTATCTTTTTATTCATTATACCAAATCTAACACCACTAAGGAGGAGTGTGTTGTACAAACAAGATCTTCAAGTGAAGTCAGGGTTAAAATAGAAAGTTTTAGAAAATTTAAAGTAAATTTGACCAAAAAAAAGTTCGTTGAACTTTTGTGCAGCTTACACCTAACCTGGAGGACCAATTTGGAAAATTTCCCCTTCTTATTAATAATTTGTCTAAATATTAAAATATTAAGTTAAAGAAATAAATTTTAAAATTATATTATTTAATATATATAAATCACCTAATTATAACATTATGTAAATTAAGTTAAATAAATATTCAATTATAAGAAAGTAACAAAAATTTTATTTTTATTAAAATTTAAGAGGTTATTAATATTATTATAAATTAAAATGTAATGTAATATTATATTTTTAAAAATATTAAAATATTATTAAGACTTTTGATTGCATTCTTTATATCTAATATTCTTTAACTTTAAAATATTTCTTGTATAATTTTACTTAAATTTGTAAAATATATTTTATGATAAAATATTAAAAATATTTTACGAAAAAAATATGTTAATATAGATATTAATATGGTATATGTTACTCTGACAAATCTTTTATAATTATTCTAATATAATTTTAATTCTTGTTAGATTTAAAACTTAAATAAAGTGTTATTTTTAAAATAAAAATTTAAAAATGATAAAGCATAGGCATTTCCTATAATTTAAAAAATATAAAACTTTTCATCTTTAAAATCCTAGAAGATAATTCTTTTTACTTTACAGTTTTCCAGAAAAATTTTCTCTTAATCTTCAGTTTAAAAATAACGATAAAATACGTACAAATATGAATATAATGTGTGAACTAACTAAATAATATTTACAAAAAAATTCAATCCAACTTTTAAATTTGATTAACACTAATTAAATATAATTCAAACTAATAATTTATTATAATTTTATTAACTAATTAACTTAATTATTTGAGTTAAATTTAATTAGTACAAGTTGAGTTATTATATTACTAATACTTAGATTAATTTTCGATATTTATACTGTAAATTTCTTACCGTTATTTTATAATGAATAAAAATTAGAAAGAATTAAAATTTTAATTTTTTTAAATTACGAAGAATATCAGTAATCCTTTTTGTCCTTAACTAGATATTTTTGTTTTGATTATAACATTTTTATCATTTGTAATTAAATCTTATTTACATAATTATATTAACTATACGTAAATATAAAAATAAAATTTAATATAGCATAATTAGAAAAGCTCGATGCGGCAAGACATCTGTACGTGTGTGTATGAAACTGCGCCAAGACATCTGTACGTGTGTGTATGAAACTGCGCCATTTTCTGACATGACATATCTGAAGAGTTTTTTCAACTGTTTCCAGTTAAATGGTTTTTTTGTGTTTCAAATTGAATCCTTCGACAAGGCCGAAATTCACCTTCTTCCCCCGTCAAAGTATAATCAGTCACTATTTAACTCCCCCATGTTTTATTGGTTTCCTTATCGACAACTTTCATTTCATCAACCATTTTCAAGGGGTTTTTGAAGGGTTTCTCTTCGTTCTCCTACAAAGGAAGAAACAACAGAGAGAACAAGAAAGAAAACACACACACACACACACACACACAAAGATGGGTTCTTTGAGAAATGATGAGGAGAGTGAGATGGGTTTGCAAGGAAAAGAAGAGGAATTTGGAGACGGGCGAGAAGAGCCTATTCTGAAAGAGCAAAACCAGAGGTTTTGTATGTTCCCTATCAGATACAAGCAACTATGGGAGATGTACAAGAAGGCTGAGGCCAGTTTCTGGACTGGTACTTCACACGTCCTTCTCTCATTCCCTTTCTGATTCTTTGTCTGTCTGTTTCTTCTTCATCATATTTCTGGCAATGGGCATGTTATTTGTTCCTGCGATATCGAATTTGCAGACTACTAGGTATGGTTGCGTTTTCGTTTATATGTATGGCGTTGGAAGTTGAAGTGGGGAAAAAGTTCACTTCTTTTATTGGAAAAGTAGGCTATTTTTGATCATCTTAACTACTACTTTCATTATCATCAAAATCCTTAATGAAGAGAGTTTGATACGTTTGTGTTTCTTCTAATCTCAACGAATAGAGTTCATTATTAAAGATAAAGCAATTACCTTTACTCTGTTTTCCCAATCACACAGAATTTGTTCTCCTTGTTGTTGTTATTCTTCCCAGGGACTATTGATGAATGTTGTCTTAGTTGAAAAGAAAGGGGTGTCTTTGAATGGACTTGCTTGACTTCGTAGAGTTCAGGGGAGAATTGGTCACAAAAGTGTTACTTTCTATGCACTCTGAGTACGTATGGTATGAAAATGTGAATCCGTGCATACAGTTAAATCAGGAAAGAAATAATGCAATGTGTCGATATATTATGTACTTTGGGGAGCAATTTGTGCCACTTAATTCTTTTTACGTGGATTGCAGCTATCCTGTTTTGTGCTGAGTACAAAGATCTTAGGGGCAGTTTCATGTGCAAAATATATGGCTTCTAAAGATTTGATTAGGCAGTAATATTGTTGCAATCTTGCTCCCTCGAAGTTTAAGCCCGCAAGTCTCCCTAGGATGCTCCTTGTACATGTTTACTTCCATAATCTGGTTTGGAAGTTCGAGTTTTTATGCAATCCCTTAGTTTCAGGCCATAGGCAGGCTCACCTTTTATGATGTGGGGAAAATTTTTAGGATCATATGTATCGTAAGTGAGGTATCTTGACCCTTGATTTTCAGCGTCAATTTTCAAAGTTGGGTCTTCAGTCTCTGTATTTCTTGGGAACTTCTGTATTCATGTATCTACCTTTTCATCTTGGTTTAAATAAACAACTGATTTGTGGCTTACAGCTGAGGAGGTCGACCTCTCCCAGGATGTGCAGCAATGGGTGACTCTCTCTGATTCAGAGAAACACTTCATTGGCCATGTGCTGGCATTTTTCGCTGCATCAGATGGGATTGTTTTGGAGAATCTAGCTGCAAGATTTTTAAATGATGTTCAAATTCCAGAGGTGAACTTGTTGACAATCTCCTGACATAAGTTTGGATCAATTCCTTGGCCATGTTGCTTGTTTATGTTGTTCTTTAGACATTATGTTACTGCTTAGACTGTCTTTTTGTGCAATCAATTTAGACATTTGGTTTACTTCAATTTCTTCATCATTTATGAAGTCTAAGACCTTAAAATTCTTTCTAGCTATCTTTGACAACTCGATATACCAGTAAATGTTATTCGTAAGGCACACGTGTATTAGAGAGGAAGTGGAAAGGGGTGTGTTGTCTGTAGGAATCTTGTTTTTCTGTCTTTACTGAATTGATTGTCTTAGAAAGGATCTTTTGATACCTCAGGCTCGAGCATTTTATGGATTTCAAATTGCAATGGAGAATATCCATTCTGGTAGACTTTTCTAAGTGACTTTTTTTAAAAAAATTCTCTATCAAGTGTTATCAACTTGGCTGGGTTTATAAATATTTGGTTCCAATTATCAGAGATGTACAGCTTGCTCCTGGAGACATACATCAAGGATTCTAGAGAGAAGCATAGAATGTTCAATGCTATTGAAAACATTCCTTGTGTAGCTAGGAAAGCTAAGTGGGCTTTGGATTGGATTCACAGGTACTACACCACTTGTCAACATTAGTTTGTGACTGCTGAATACTACAAATCCTTCAGTCTATCTTCCTAATGGTAATCTCTAATGCTTTCTCTTGGCCAGTTCCACTTCATTTGCTGAAAGACTTGTTGCCTTTGCTTGTGTTGAAGGAATCTTTTTCTCTGGAAGGTAACCCTCTGTGTATATGTAGGCAATTAGGTTCTTCTATAAATCGTCATTTCATTTGTTTTGTGTTTCTTTCTGTCAGCTTCTGTGCCATTTTTTGGCTTAAAAAGAGGGGCTTGATGCCCGGTTTAACATTCTCGAATGAACTAATATCTAGAGACGAGGGGCTGCATTGTGATTTCGCCTGCCTTTTGTATAGGTGACCTTTCCCTCTTCTCAGTTTCCTGAGTGTTGGCTTTCAGATAGGATAAATGGACAATAGAATTTTCAACTTCTGGCTTTATGCTTGCTTGTTAACTTATTTTCTGGAAACTTGATTTTATCATGGCTGTTTATAGTTTGTTGCAAAGGCAGCTTCACTGGGAAAAAGTACATGACATTGTTCATGAAGCAGTGGAAATCGAGATTGAATTTGTGTGTGAGGCTCTCCCGTGTGCATTGATTGGCATGAATGCAACACTTATGAGCCAGTACATAAAGTTTGTTGCTGATCGTCTTCTGGTATATCAGTGTTCATTCGATGCTTTGCATTTCATTTCAAGGAAAATCAATGCTTACAAGCTTCACTTTTCTCTTGCTTACAGGTTGCTTTGGGTTGCCAGAAGAAGTACGGTGTGGAAAATCCCTTCGATTGGATGGAGTTCATATCTTTGCAGTAAGTAGTAAAGATAACCTTATGAACGTTGCTTGTCTAGCTGAAAAGTGTGTGATTGACTACAAATTTGATTTGGCTTAGCCCTGATATTTTCAAGCGAGGCTAGGCAATAATTTAGGCAGTCTTTGAATGTTTGTTCCCTTTCTTCAGATTATTTGGCCTAAGTATCACTTGAGAAGTGAAGAAAATGATACACTATATAGGCTAGATCTGGTTTTTAGCCTTCTGGTTTTCAATTTCCAGTCAAGTAGCATGTACCCCTATCTGATTACCAATCGGAAAAGTCATCTTTCCGTCGACTTGCATTTCTTTTAGTCTTATGATCTTCTACCTAAAGTTCTGTTACAGATTATGTCCAGAGTTTAGGACATAGAAAACGTTACCTCATCTGCATTTAGTAGAACAATGGTAATTCGGCCTTATGGAGAGGGGTTACTGATGCAAACTGGTATTGTAAGACTGGGAGAATATTTGTTCTTCTTGTCATAAATCTTCCGTTTAGATCATTTCATTCATGTTAATGTTACAAAACTATTTCCCATGAGAGTCCGAGGCCATTCAGGTAGAACGAGTCATCGGTTATTAAACTTAATGCGTTGCAGTCTCGAGCAGTTCCACTTCTGGCATGATTAAGCATTGTGACTGATACTATGACTGTAATATTTACTTAATTTGGTATGATTACAATACCATTTTCTTAGTAAATCACTTTAAAATTTGACCAACTTCTCAGGGGAAAAGCGAACTTTTTTGAGAGAAGGGTAGGAGATTATCAGAAGGCATCCGTTATGTCGAGCCTCCATGATGGCGGGAAAAATTACGTCTTTAAGATAGATGAAGATTTCTAGTGTCAAGAAGCTTGAAGTCCCTCCGTGGCTGCTGCAGATTTTTTGTTTACATTCATTACAAAGTGCCATTACAAAGTGCCATATTGGTTAGTTAGTAGTCTACTGAACTAACTAGGTGAACAAGAGGTATGTGAAATGTTCAAATGTATCTTCATTTTGGGCTGTTAATGTTGTCCTGTCTCTGTGTCTGTGATGATAAATTTCTAGTGCTTATCAGTATAAAGGAGGCTAGTGATGGCAATTTTTGCCCAAACTGGTCTGGCCCGATGTTAAGTCAATAGGTTGGATCCAAATTGATCGGATTTTGAGCTAAGTCGAAATTTTTTTTTAGAGTCCAACCTAACTCAAAACCGAATATATTAAGTGAAATAAGGTCATTTTATTAAAAACGACATCGTTTTTTAATTTTTAATTTTAAAAAATAAATTAATTGTTGTTTTTAAATTTTCATTTAAAAAATTAATCGGACTTAATTAAGAATCGATAATGCTTCGAACCACCCAAATCCAATCAGGTTTGGATTCAAGTTGTCACTCTCAGATTTAATCAGACTCAAGTTGGACCGACTAGATGTAAATTTTTTAGCTAAAGTTTGAACTGCCAATAGCCAAGACTAATCAAGGCAGGTAAGAAGGGTAAGGTTGTGCAAACCTGACCTTACTTCACTGCGGTGGTGAAGCCAAGAGAGATTGAGACTTAAAACTAAAGGTTACATCAGTCTAACCAATTTGAACCTAACCTATCTTTTTAATCAAAATTTTAATTTAATTGAATTTTAAATTAATTAAAATTAAAATTTATATCATTTATTAAAAGATATAATATATTATAAAGTGTCTAATTTTTGTGCTTAAATTTTTAAAAATTTTAGTTAAGTAATTACTTTTTATAACTTTATAACTCATTCGATTGGTATTTTATGATTTAATTAATAAAATCTTTTTTATCCATAACATATAAGCATTTACGAGGAAAACTAATTATCGGCTAATCATTTACGTAGACTAAAAAGTCTCATTAGATTAAGGTCTTATTTGATTGAAGGGTTGGTAATAAAAAAGGTTGGAATGTAATAAACTTTTATCGTTTGATTGAGAGTTTCATAATAGAATAAAACATAATGAGATAAAAGCGGAAGGTTTCATATTACATTTCATTCCATTCTAAACAGTGAAAATAAGAAACTTCTGATTCAAGGGTTTAAGATAGAACGTAAACTAATAAATATATAATACCCTATATATCTTCAATAATTTTTCTTATTTCTTCTAACTCTAACATCCTTTTTCACAGATTAATTTATTAGGAGTATAATAGTCATTTATTATATATTACGTTTCGTTCCATTCATCTTCTAAACAACATTTCACTACATTACATTATGAATCATTCATCCCTCCCAAACAACTTTTCACTATATTACATTCCATTCCATTATAAATCGTTTCGTTTTGTTCCATTTCATTATGTTCTATTAATTAACATCTAACTAAACAGACCCTAAGGGTTTTAGTCTATGTCGATGATTAATTGTTAATTAATTTTTCACATAAATGCTTACATGTTATGAACAAAAAAGATTTCATTAGTAAAGTTAGAAAATAATGCACAGAATTAACATTTTGATCTGAGTTGTTAAAACTATAAAAAATTAATCACTTAATTTGAAAAATATAAATGTTTGGACATTAAATTATAAAAATCTTAAAAAGTATGGGATACTCTATAATACGCTGTCCCTTATTAAAATAATATTATTTTAATCAATAAAAATTTAAATTAATAATAAACAGATTTATGTGAAATATAAACTATAGATTAAAAAATTAAATTAGTTTGATACAAAAAGATGGGTTTAATGATAAAAATTTTGAGCGAACAACTTTTTAATCTTTTTATTATTAATAATAAAATTAAGTCAATTTAATCGATCAATAATTTAAAATAATTATTTTATAAATTAGTTAATTTTTATTTAATATTATCTAATATTTTTCTTATTTAATCAAACTTCAACGTCATCTCCTTCTTTAACTATATTTCAAAATCTTAAGGAAGTGAGGTGAGAGACTAACAAAGGTTTTGGGTTGTTGTTTGTTCTTTACCCTCTGCAAAGCAAAGATAAACAAGAATTTTCTCAAGAATCAGGTGAGAGCTTCTCTAACGCTTGCTTGTCAATGATTACTAGACGTTTTCTTATTGGGAATGGTATATTTTCCATCAGATTCTCACAATCCGACCAGTTCTATCTTAGTCAAAGATCATTGCTTTATAATTCTAGATTCATTTCATCCAATGCGAATCAATACCCATTTACTGTTTCTTATCTGATCGATAAATGTGGGTTTTCTCCAAAGGAAGCGTCTTTGTTAGCATCTAGGTATATACGCATTAAATGCCCAGATGTTCCTGATACTGTTTTTGCATTTCTGAAGAGACATGGGTTTTCTCAATCTCAAATTCGTAAGGTTGTGAAGAACAACCCTGCCTTACTTTTGCGGAATCCTGAGAAAACCCTTTCTCCCAAACTGGAGTTTTTCTTCTCTAAAGGTGCTTCTAGCATTGATGTTGCCAGAATATTTTCTGGTTATTCATCACTTTTTGCGAGGAGCTTAGAGAGGCAGATAATTCCTTGTTATAACTACTTCCATGAGTTGATTCAATCTGATGAGAAGCTTGTACAAGTTGCTAGACGGTGTCCACGGATACTGGCGTATGATGTTCAATTATATGCTTCAAGAAATATTGGCATCTTGAAAGGAGTTGGAGTGCCCATGTCAAATCTTGCCAAGGCAGTTTATTTGCACCCGAATATCGTCCTGTTAAATGCGGATCGGACTGAGCAGAATGTGGAGGAACTGAAGAGATTGAGATTTGATCCTTCAAATTACAAATTTCTTTGTGCATTCGCAATGTTGGCGAAAATGAGCAAATCAACAGTGGAGAGGAAATTTCATTGTTTCAGAGAATGGGGTTGGTCCAAGGAAGATTTTTTTGTGGCTTTTAAAAGAGAACCGATATGTATCTCACTTTCTGAGGACAAAATAAATGCTGCAATGGATTTCCTTGTGAATAAAATGGGGCAGGATCCTTTTTCTTTGGTTAGACTTCCAAAGCTTCTTGGAATGAGCTTGGAGAAGAGAATAATTCCAAGGGCGATGGTTGCTCAAGTTTTGGTCTCAAAAGGTTTGATCAAGAAGGATTTGAGTTTATCTTCACTATTTTTATCCAAAGAAAACTTGTTTCTTCAAAAATTTGTTCTTCCCTATGAAGGAAAAGATTATCAGCTTTTAAAGCTATATGAAGATAACTTACATCCTCGAGGAGAAACGAGAACTACTCATAGTATCTAAAAACAAAAAAGATATAGGCAATGGATTTTGTTGATGCCTTCTACAACCTACAGGCAGGCTGTACAGGCAGCCTGTGGAAGTTGTAGGTTGGAGGTCTAGTGTAAAGGTCTAGCCACACATAGCTAGATTTATTTGTGTTTAGTTGTTATTTATGGACTTCCCCCTCTATACTTCAAAAAGAAAAGTGGGGTAAGCACCATAGTGATTATTGTTTCAGCAATGACCATTGATTCACCATTTTAATACAACTAATATAACTTAAAGTTTTGCTAAATTCACCTTGAATGTAGCATAGCTTATCTTGATCTTATCCGAAGCACACAACCTAGAGGTCAGTTCATCCGGTATCCTTACTTGACTGCTCTGCTTTCAAGTTATGGAGTTATCTCTATCTTTCGCTCTGTTGCTTTGGGAGAGATGTTTGGGATTCTGTATACCTAACCTTTCTACCCTCGTACAGCTTTGGCTTCATAGGAACATGTAACTAAACATTTTCCCCTCCTCCCCAAGAAAAAGTTAAGTGACTTAAGATATTGACTTGTGTTTTTACATTATGAAATTGCATCATGATTTTATTGTGCTTGATCTTGCGAGTTTGACTTGCTACTTACTAAGCATGCTGATACTCATTAGTGAGGATTTATATGTTTCAGTAAGTACCTATTCAGAACTCCTGTCAATGCAAGTGTCTGTGATCTGTTGACACTAAGGTTGATGTGCCTTGAGTTCTAGAATTTTGGTTGATGAACAAGAAGTGATCTTTTTGTATTTTGAGGTCTTAAACTTGAAAGTTACGGAGTTTTAATTCAATTGTGAGAAGAACTTGTTAACTTTTTGATAGAATTTAAATGATAACCACATAAGTTCCAACTTCCAATCTAATCTTTTTTTTTTGAAAGGTTGTCTTATATATTTTTTCAAAGCTTGTCTTATATTGGAACCTAAGAAATAACGATAATTATGATCTTTTATAAGGTTGAAACTATAAAATTCATTAGTTGAATTATAGTGGCAAAAATTTATCGAATGACAGACTCAGTATGGTTTAATTTGAAGCCATTAAGTTAAGTTTTGATTGGTTGATTTTAGGTCAAGTTTGAGTATAAGAGTCTGCTTAAAGTTCGGTTCAAACAATCTGAACATCTTCTCTAAAACGAATTGATTTTAGTTTAACTTTCAAAAATGACATTACTTTGGTCTTTAAATTTAAAAAAGTTAAAATTAAATGACATAAAATTAAGGTTGATTGAAATGAATAATAATAACAATAACAATGGTAATAATTAGGCATATTAATAAAATTTAGAATGTTAATAGTCAAAATATTTGCATGCATTTAAAACAAGATTCGTGGATGTGTATGGTTTGTATTACTCAATTGATAAATTTTCTCCTTTTTATTCAATTATTCCTAAAATTATGCACAACCTTTTAATAATTAAAATTATGCCCAACTTGTGACCTGGTCAACGAAGGCAGGCCAGATTGCCACCATTGCTCCAAATTATTTGGAGATCCTATGAGTGATAAATGTAATCAAAAGTTAAAATTCTTATTCTATCTTTCAATTAGCACTATTGCATTTATGGAATTATAAAACCACACATGTAAAAGGGTTTGGAAATAATTTTTAAAAGACATATAATTCTTCTGTATTTTAAAAAATTTGAAAAAGATCTTTAATGTTTAAAATTTTAAAAAAAACTTATTTTAGTTTTCAATTTTTTTTAAAAGCCCCTTCTTTAAGATTTCAATTAAAAATAACGATACAACGTACGTAATATGAACATCATGCGTGGACTAATCAAATGATGTTTAAATAACAATTGAATCTCAGTTCTTGAACTCAAGTCGAAGTAATTAAATTTAATTCAAACTAATAATTTATTATAATTATCTTAAATTATTAATTTAAGACAAGTTTTATTAGTCTAGGTCTGGTTTAATAGTTGAGTTATGTTATTATGTTAGTGACATTGATTAGCTTATACTTGATACTACATGTATTTCGTTATTTTTTGATCGAAATATAAAAGAAGTTTTCTAAAAAAATAAAAAACAAAAAAAATCAAGAACTTAAAAAACTAGAGAACTTTTCTAAATTTTTTAACCTAAAAAAGAAGTCTTGTCTCTTTTAAGTCGTTACCACGCTCAAATTAATTCTTGCTCGTACTTTATGAAATCTTGAAGGATGGCTCAGCACTATCACCAAATATTTAACACCGTTGTATTCACAAGCAGAGGAGTCGAACCCTCAAATTTGCTTAAGCGAAGACTAGCCCCTTACAACTGGAATTCGGTGGTTATTACTTAAACTTTTGAATGCAAGTTTATTATTCCAAAACTTGCATGTAAATTAAGAACAAAACTTATTATGCTTTGTGTAGAAATTGTTCTATAGATCAATTCAGGTGATGTCGAAGGTATCATTCAAGCTTTTACACAGCTGTGCATTCCACCTTTCTTCACTACATGGAGAAGATACATTGTCTGCCACTGAAATGAAGCTGATTAGTCGGCAAATCATGAAGGGTTTGTTCATGTTTTCCAACTTGACTTTTATGCTTTTCGATCCTGTCCTTTAGTACAACACAATTGATCAATATCTGAGTTTGTCACTGATCAGATTTCTTTTGTGTACAGTTCAATTCGATAATGGCAAGATATTTATCCGAAAAATAGAGAACCAAAACATTATCAAATAAGAATGACAATAGACTTGTCAGGTTTAAAATTCCTGTAATTTAAATTTGATCCGTTTCTATTCAAAATTTGATGAGTTGGAATTAAAATAACGTCATTTTATTCGAATCGTTCGAAATATCTTAATTTAACTCTCTAAAATTTGATCTCAACCCGAAACTCAAGCAATCTGAAATAAATAGGTTCGACCACATTTCCCTTTCCTTAATCAAATCACATTATCACATATTATCTGCTGCCACTGTAATGTTCAGCATTATTGTGAGCCCACATAATGAGTTATCTTCTTCCTTTCTTCCTCTTGCGTGCCCACACACAAGTCTACTCATGATCAGTTCCTGCCACAGATGATGTTTCTCTAAAGGGAATGTTGTGACTGTGGTGTCTCAGTTAGTCACATCATGAACTGCCTATAATCTCTCAAAACAACATCCTCCATTATTGTACTCATCAACCTCCAAAACAAAGTTTGCAACAATGCAAAAGACCCCTCCACCATTTGGAACTTTCCTAGTTCCTTCTCATCTTCACTAAACTACAACATTGCAATAAAGTAGGTTGACATAAATTGTCCCCAGAAAATGCTTTCTCTGCATTGTTTTATACATATGTGTGTGTATGTACTTCAAGCTAAGTTTATCAGATGTAATCGACCAACTAAATATCCGGCAATTGGTAGTTCTTTATTGAGTTGCCTGAAAAACCCATTATCATCTTTATATTTGATAAATTTCTTTTATAATTTAAGATATTAAAAATTATTTAATTAAAAAAACCTTGTAATTTTCAAAATTTTAGAAAAATCTCTTTTAAATTTCGGTTAAAAAATAATGATAAAATTCACATGAAATGAAAATCATACTTAAATTAACTAAATGTTATAGACATAGTCACCTACTTAATTCTTAAACTTTACACGAATCAATTAAACTTGACTTGAATTAATAATTTAAAATAATTATAATAAATTATGGTCAAATTTAATTAGTTTCGTTTTAATTTAATAGTTGTATTGAATCGTCATTTAAACAACTTCTTGCCTTTATTTTGATTAAAGGTTAACACGTAGCCATTTGTTTCGGTTTGCAAGCGTGCCAGGAATTTAAAGTGATTTCAAACTAGAAAATAAGAAAGAAAATATTGCAACTCTTAATCTAAGATTAAATAAAACGATTGTGTATGCTAGAAAGGGACAAAAATCTAACAGAACAGAACTTTGCTTTATTAATAAACAATTCGGCAAAACACAATGACTAAGAAATTAAAAATTGCTAGAATCAATTGAAAAAGAAAGACTAATGCTAGGGAAAAAATAAAGGATTGCCGAAAATAGAAATAAGCTAATATGTTTACTGGGATGTCAAGCTTTTGATATGTGAGATGTTAGAGAGCTTTTTTTTTGCTTCAAAACTTTTATTTATAGCCAAAATTAATGAATGTCTTACTGCAATTAAACTTGTAATTCTGATAAAATTTTATCTTACTAGATATAGATAAAATTTGAATAAACTCTATTATATCAAATAGAGATAGAATTTGAGCAGATGTCTATCAAATTTATCATCTTATTTCCTTTTTATCTTGGACTTTTAGACTCTCAATCTAACTCTAATTCTACTACTTTCCTCTTCGCTGGACACTAAAATCTAACAGGCCAAGGTCAATGGATTTTTTTTGGACTCCGATCTATAAGCTTTTCTTTGAGCTTCGATTTTTCGGCTCAAAATAGTAAAAATGGGCCAAATCTATTTTTTCGGTGTAAACATCAACATTTGATTAGTTTATGTACGACGTTCATACTACTAAGCATGTTTTGTCGTTATTTTTCGAAGCATATAAAAAATAGGATCTCCATAGGGCTAAGGTCGACTTCCATGAAAAGAAACACAGAAGACTTTCCCTACCAAATGGTTAACACTAGTGATTAATTTAGATAGGAAAATGAGTACATCAATTCAACAGGTCCACAGAGATTGACATGCTTATTAAGAGATCTTATCTTGGATACCATTTTCCCTTTAAGATAAGGTACAGGACCTTTCTTTGCCAAGCTTTACTATGGCACGACTTGACATGATTTGGACCCTAGATTATGACCCTCCATTAAATTCTTCTTCTTCTTGATCACCATTATTAACTACACAAAACCATTGTTCCTCAAGAAGATGATACTAACTATATTCACATACATACATGGCTGTATGTGGAGCTGTTTCAGTTTCTTTTTATGGGGTAACTCGTGGGGTCTCCAAGAGGAAGGACCCTCCTTCCTCTTTCCTTTACATCTGCTTTAAGAAGGAAAAACTTATGGTGTCTATAAAAGGCCAATGATGTGGGGTTGGTCGATAAAAGGGATAAAAGGCCGAGTGTATTCTTTTTTTTTTTTTTGATAGATTCAAGATAAAAATTGGTACAGAATGAGCAGTTGCAGAGAAATTTCAACCAGTAAAACATAAGTGTTTTGAGTTGGAACTTGGAAAAGAAAAAGCTTGCACGTGATATCTTCGTGTTTTGATGGTACAAGTGGACCCTATCACAACTTCTCCAAGCCTACATGATGTTCGAAAGTCTCAGGACTCAGGAATATATATATGTGTGTGTCTATATATATGAACTTATGTGTGTTAAGTGCTGGTCTTGAACTGAAGATTTGATGCAACTTGTGATCGAGGAGAAAAAGAAAATGGGCAGGAGGATTGAAAAGTGGAAGAGAATGGTGAAACAACAAAGAGGGAAGCTTTATCTTGTTAGGGTGTGCATTACAATGCTTATTTGTTGGCACAAATACTCCTGATGAAACCAAAATCTCCTGTAAATTTTTGCTGACCTGAAATAGGTTCCATAATGTCCTCTCTCTTCGTTTTTCTCTTTTGTTTTCTTGTTCTTTTTTTAGCTAGTTTCTTTGTTAAGTTGTATTTTTCCTACTCTCTAGGAATGGAACTTCTTTTGGTTCACTGTAGAAATATGATCGAATTGTAAAGAAAGCTCTTTAAGGGATTGAGAAGCGTAAAACGTTTGTTCCTCCTACGTTGCATGTATTATAAACAGTTCCCAGTATTTTGCAGGTTACTTTTCTGCAGTTTAGTTAGGTGGTGTATCAACTAACTTATGTTCCAACTTTATAAGAACATAACAGTTTCATTAATACAGGAAGATTCAACAGTTTCATGTTTGAATCTAAACTAGTTAGGGAGGTTGCAGAATTCATGAAAGAATAATACCCGAAAGATACTGAACAAAAAGCAGATTTTACAGGAACTTCTGCTACTAAACAAAGTAATTCCAGGTTATTGTGATTAGTGAGGACATGTTTAGGTACTAGAAAAACCTTCCCGTGACGAAAATAAGGAGCTTTCATGGCACAACCTTCCAAGCACAAGCAAAGAAAACAAAAGAAACCCCGAAAATCAGGAACTGTACGTGGTGAGGATTACACAGTGAAGGACAATTTAGAGGTGAAAGAAAGAAGGGAGGGAGACATGGGATGGCCTTCAAAATGAGGATAAGTTAATGGCAAGTCCATTTACAGATGTGATTTGGTAGCTGGGAGGCAATCTGATGGATCTGCTTTGTCTGCTTTGTTTCAAGGGGACCATTTCATGTCAACCCACATATTTCTGTCCCCATAACAACACCACCACCTCTTTTCTCTTCAAATCTTTTTTTCTCTTTTTCTGCTTATTTAAGTTCATCACTTCACAAACATTCACTTCACTCCACTTCGCAAAAATCATCCACACATCACAGTCTCATATCCTTTGTTCACGTTTTTTATATGGCTAGACACTTGCCACCAGTTAGATTCCCTAAGGTTCGATATTTCCAACGATGTTCAAGGCTAGTCAGAGAGCAACGAACTCGTCTGTACATTATATGGAGGTGCACTCTGATTCTTCTATGTTGGGATGAGTGATTTTAGTTCTCTTTTAATTTGGCTTTTTTAATCTCAGGAAGCGGAAACTGACAACTAGAGTATGGTCTGACTTTTGGGTCGAGGTTGTACGATCAGGATGAGTCATGTATTTATGGACAGAAGAGTTTGTCTATGTCTCAGGCAGACATAGCCAAGAAGCTTGTAGCTAGGAAGTGTTGTAATGTTTGTATATATTCTTTTCACACGCAAAGAAGTAGATGTTTCTCCAAAATCTTACAAATATGTTATTGTGTCTCTCTGTCTGTCTGTTTATCTGTCCACAATCTTTCTCACGAACACATCACATGCGCGCACACACACACACACTCAAAAACACAAACTTTATATTTATAAATATAATTGTATAAAGGTTAAAACTTTAGCACTCTTCAAAGCTTCCAACGTTGCTGGATTCTGGTTTCTAACTGAAAATCGAAACATATGTTAACGCTAGAGCTCTACTTGTTTTCGTACTAATCAATATTTACTAATCATTTAAGTTGTAATGTTTCAATTGGTTATTAAAGGACCGAACATGTTGTTCCTCATAAGTTGGAACTCGTGATGGCAGCTTTTTGCAACTTAAAGGTCCAGCAGGTTACTAATGGATAAAAGTTTTCTGAAGAAAAAGGAAAAAGAAATGCTAAAGAAGAAACAAAGGAGTTGCCATTTAATGACAGCCGTACCTTTATCTTGCAATTTTAATTTTTCTATCAAATTATTTAATGAATTCAATCAATTCATGCAAATTTCAACTCATCTTGCAATCCTAATCTTAAATTTGAGTAGGATATTTATAAGTAAAGGTCAATTCATGCGAACTTCCAACTCATATTGCAATCCTAATCTTAAATTTGAGTAGAATAATTGTAAACAAGTGACGGTCAATCTATGCAAACTGCAATTCGTATTGCAATCGTAACCCTACAAAATTTGAGTAGGACAATCGTAAATAAGAAAAGGATAATTCATGCAAACTTCAACTCATATTGCAATCCTAATCTTACAATTGGGTAGGATTTAATCTCAGAATCGCAGGGCTAAGTGCCATCTTCAACCGATCCAGTTATTTGCCAGAAAGCGTTTGAAGTCTCTATATGTATCTTTTAAGATAAGGAAGATTTGCTTCATCTCCCACATATCCAAAACACCAAAGTTTGAAAGATCATAGTTGAGGAGAAAAAAAAAGTGGATAATCTACTCATACATTCCATATACAGCATTGAAGTGTTTAGTTCATTTTTAGTACAAATAAAATTTCCACTCCTCTCATGGTTTGATGCAATAAGAAGTGTAAAATCTATACAAGTATTCATCTTTTGTTTCCAAAAGTATGCTCATCGGAAGTTTCTGGTATTCTTGGGGTATTTGAATCACTCTTTGGGGTTTGCCCTTGCTTTCCTTGAGCTCCCTGCGAATTCCAAGGAAATTAAAACAAAGTGAGGTTTTAGGCATCAAATGCAGTTTCTGTAACTGAGGTTTAGCAATATAAATTATGTAAGCAGTTAAAATCGTTGGAACTAATGATTTGATGCATAAATGGTTGCACTTTATCGTATTTTAGTTTTCTTGATGATTTCTGCTAATGAAATGTGTAATATGGCACAGCTTAATCATTTTCACATTTTATACTCAAATCTCAGAAGGTTTGTTCCAACTTTTCCTCTTCAATGTGAAGATACAGTTTGTATACATGGCTCTGTAGAGGCAAGGAGCTGGTTGTTTTTCTTTACTGTCAAGTTTACTTATTATGTGCATTCCGAGGGGTTCAATAAATGTTCCCTGCCTATACAGTATCCAAAGAAGGCCGGTGTTGATATGGCTACCATTTTGTGGTTATACATTAAAGATAATAAAGGAATAGAGGAAAGAAGGAAAGTTGATTATACATGAATTCCACTTACCGCTCCCTTATTCGCTGCCAGCCTTCGGAATGAAGGAGCTCGTGCCACTGATGAAGCAGCTGCCGCTGCAGCCACACGGATTCTGCAAAAAAAATTAATAAAACAAATTAATCGCAGTTACTTGATGGTTGATAAGCATCCAATTGATTTTCAATTACCTTTTATGCACATCTACATATTCATCCGTCTCATCTACGATCTCCTCCTGAAAATGTCAAGATTTGCATGATATCAAATGGTGCCAGTGGCAACTGAAACAATAGATGGAATGGAAGTCCCATTTTACCTGCAGAAGTTCCTCAAACACATCTTCCAGAGTAATGATTCCAATCACTTCACCATCTTCAATATCCTCTGATACTGGGGCTAATCCATTAGGTGCTGCATCATTTCGCGTAGATGAGATGTGCTTATTTCCATGTGTTTGCCTTGAAACCCTATCAATGTCCACAACAACATCTTCATCTTGCTTAGATAGCAAAGGAGTAGTTAGCTGGGAATGGCCGCCAGTTGCTTTGTTGTCTTCACATTTGCCGGAGGATGGAAATGCCTTACTTCTATCTTTAGCCTTCACAACAGCCGCCATGTGACTACTACCCTTTTGAAACTCGTTCAAAATATCGTAGAGAGGCATATCAGATGGAACCCTGGAGAAATGAACACACAAACTCTTTGTATTCTAGATTTCGAGGATTGCTGCTAGATGAGAGAATTAGCAACAAAAGAGAAAAATAGGGATGAAAAAACCTTGGAATTCTCCGGATTGAAACCGCACTTACTGGGGTCTCTGTCTCAGGTCGTACAGTAAGAAGACTTTTCACCTATTTGGGAAAAGGCCAAGAAAAACCTTTTTTAATTAAAATGCTTCAGAGTAGATACCTATATAAAAACCTTAGTCTGGGAAGCTGTATCTACAAACTCACCAGAAGAAGTCCAATGATATTTCTAGGATTGCCAGAATAAACAGGAACTCTGCTATGGCCTCGGGCAAGAATTTTCCCCATGGCCTCCCTGAATTTAGGAGTTATTAGACAAACAGACAAGTATGGACAGATGCAAATATCCAACATAATATCAGATGTTGACTTCACAACGAAAAAAAGACAGCTACGCTAATTATTAAAATGATTTTTACCAGTCCAACTTTGAGTTGACATCTAACGAGAAAGTTGATTCAATCGGTGTCATAGCCTCTTCAGCAGTCTGTTAAAGTTCAACCAGAAAAAGAGAACATCAAGATCTTGCGATGAGCACTGCAAGCTATATTATCGAACTAAAACTCTTCAATCAAGATCAGACATGACAAAAAAAGTTGGACTGCTTTAAAATAATGACTCCAATACTATAGAGGTGGTCAATAGTTGCTTGATCTAGGTCAGGCATGTTAGATATATCAGTTTTTATCTTTCTGAACCACTTGGAGCCATTTAACTTTGTAGCTCAGTCATTAAGCTGACACCAGATTCAGAAAAGAAAATGCCTACAGCATGTACTTACTATCAGATCCCAATGCCACTTAAACCAATCAAACCAAGTATCATTTTATACAATTAATTTGTTCTAAAATCTGTACACACTGGTTGTATGCTCAAATTTCTCCAATGTTGTTCAAACAAGATATTGAATGAAAAAATTTTTAAAAAGAAAGTTTAGAAGGTATACACCTTTTCAGTTAAATCTAGTGCTCCACTGATAATTGTTGTCTCATCATGAGTAAGTTCACCTCCCTTTCCAGCCTAATGTACAAGAAAGAATAAGTAATTATTCCAATATTGTTGTAAGTTCAATACTGCTTGGCACTTCCTTTGTGGTTCAGTCTCAACAATTTATGAAGGCTAATATAAATTGGTACATTACCTCCTTGCTGTGGATGGAAACAAGGGCCTTTAACTGAGCACGCCTAAACAATGCTTCATTATGGCCCAGTACCCAGTCTAGAACCTGTGACAGTAAATTTTCAAGTTAAGAGTGAACAAAATAAAAGGCTCTCAGCACACAAAATAAGAAAACAGACAAGTGAGCTAGAAGCTTTCACATCAAACAATTCAGAATTTCATGATAATGGTAGATTAGACGAAGAAAATTACAGTAACAAAGGAGTGAAATATAATTGGGGTCATCAGCAGAGGAAACATAAACATTGTTACAGCTAAGAGTTATGAGGCAGGAAGATGAATCGACAAATGTTAATCCTTAGCAAATAACCCATACATCTGTAGTAGATAGGTTGATGCCAAGCAGTCTACAACAATTTTTTGAAGCACTTATGAACAAAGAAGTTTAAAAGAACAGCAAGACATTAAAGCAAGGGATCTGAAGCAATCCATTTGAAAAAAGAAAACTACTTGTCAAAAATATTTTACAGCTTAAGAGGAGTAAAAGATAAAATGAAAGATGCCGAAAGTTTTTATTTCATAGATTGATTCTCCGATGTCACAGGCCATAGACCGACTTCTGGTTATGGGACTTTGTAGCTGAATATCCGATAGGTTATGTTTGAGAGACTTCCTCCCTTTATGACCTATCTTGAACGAGGGAACTCATTAAGAGAGAACTCTTCGATCTCTGGAACTAACAATGAGTCAACAAAAATTCTGCTTATTTATTCATGCTCTAAAGAGTTGTATTTAAACTAGCTAACAGCCCTTAACAATCCCTACTTTTCAGCAATAAAATATCAACTAAAAGATAAAACAACTTATCAGAATAAAACACTCTTAATATTCTGATATCTTATTCAAATAACTTATCTACTCCTTCCTTTCCGCACGTTTGAATTTGCCATGTGTGAATCTCTAGTAAACTTGGTTAGCAGAATTTTGCTACTCTTGGCCCACAACAGAATGTCAAAATAAGTCCATCAATACTCTAAGAAATATTCTTCGTGTTCCTAGACTACCAACCAACCTTGTTTCCATACAAAAACTCACTAAGATTGATGTTGTGATGTGATTTTTTTACAATAGTCATTGTGTATTTTGGGACAAGGATTCGGGGAGTATGATTGGACTTGAGAGAACGAGATAACCTCTAATATATTGAAGCACCAAGTCAGTTGAACATCATAACTAAAGAAAGATTATCTCATTCTTTGATATCAAATTTTGTTGCATCCAATAAAGAAAAAATTATGTTTCACCATTATTAGTTAGAACATCCATCCAATGTTTTAAAAACTGGATCAGATATCAAACTGATCAAAGAAGAGGTTTAAGACTTAAAGGTTCAATCGGTATTAAACTGTTATAAAATCAGTATATAATAAATAAAAAGTAAAAATTATAATAATAAGTAAAAATATAGTATAAAATAAAATAATTTATTGAAATAGAAATGTACTAATAATGTTTACAATATATAATAAACTAATACTAAATCTAATAATTTAAACTAAGAATGAATCTAACATAAAACTTAAAATAATAATAAAAATAACAATTATATTTCTATATATCATTTATTTAAAGACTCAGAAAAAATTGATGTATATTTAAAGAAAATCAATAGAAAAGACTCTAACTTTATTCTAATTTCTCTTTCAATGTCCTTTAAACATAATTCTTTATAATTTAAATATTATTTTTTAGCACATCCTTAAATTATCTTAAGCAAAATCACTTATACATACGAGTTAATAATTCAATTTTATTAAAAAATCATGATAAAAAAAATTTTAACAATAATATTTTAAAATTTTTCAATTAAAGTATAACGAGATAAATAAGGAACCTAAATTTTGATAAAATATAATTTATTAATGAGATTAAATAAATAAAAATAGTAATTCATTTTTTAACAATAATAATTTAAAATAAAATTTTTAATTAAAATACAAAGAGATAAATAAAGAATATTAATTTTAAAATATATAATTTATTAATTAGATTGTGTGAGATAACTGAAAAGAAAAGAAAAAATTCATTGAAAAGTGAAAAATTTTCTGAAACATACCTGTTAAAAATCTCAACTTTCGTATAACAACAACTTCAATTTGCATTAATGATAAGTTAACAAGCTCTAGAGCATTCTGTCAAAACTAGATAGTTACAAGGACAAGGACGTATATGGGTTGGTGTGCAAGAGGTGGCTTCACTTGGAAAGAGGGAGAAACTTGCTGCTAGGCCCCACTTTTTGTTTACAAATCTTGATGTTGAAAATTTTCATTCTAACACAAGCATGTACATTTTTCGATTAGAAATCGAAGCAGCTCTATTCCTTTTTAGCATATTTATAGTGAAATTTAGGGTCCTAATGTTTCGAGTACTTCAGGGACAAGATGATTGGTTTCTTTTATTGATGATCGTACACATGTTACCTAAATTTTACTCAAACCTAAATCAGATATTATGAATATCAAAAGGTTTAGGAAAGATAATGTCAAGGATTATTTCAATCAAGTTCTTACCCCATACTTTTAGAAAGAAGGAACAATTCTAATGACAATATTCATCTTTACTACCAATGCAAATGTTTCTAGGTAATATATCCATTAGATTTGGGTATAACTTTTGGCAACCAACCTAGCCTTATATCTTTTAACATTCCCATCAAATATATACTTCACTGTGAATACCCACCTGCATCCAACCAACTTTTTATCCTTGGGCAACTCCACCAACTACCAAGTTTTATTTTTTTTCAAGTGCATCCATCTCACTTTTCGTAGAACTTCTCCACTTCTCATCTCCTAGTGCCTTGGTCAGATTTCTTCAGAATCATAATGTTATGGAAATTTTTTTTGGTACTTTTCAGACAGGTTTTGTATGTCATGAATAGATATAGTGGGTGTTGAATGTAGGTTCTAGTACCTTTTCAAAAGGCGACGAGTATGTCTAAATCATTAGGTTCAATTTGTGGGTCAAGGTAAGGCTCACCATCAATCTGCAGATTAGGTCCGGATAAGCTCGTGGTAGGTTCAATTGGTTCCAAATATAATTGGAATGCTAGAATAGTAGCTTGTGCAGGGGCTTGGACATGATGAAGGTGAGAGATAGGTCTCTTCCTCATGTATACCTGCAATTGTGGTTCAATTGAATATTTTGAAGAATGTGTTTCCAACTCCATTCGGGTGGGAAAATAAAGGAAAAATAAATCCCTTGTCCTATCTTCATTCAAATTCTCCCCGTGAAGATAGGGTTTCGTAAGGAAAGGTTTGGATTCATTAAAAATAACATCAGCAGTGTAAGTAGGAGGTGAAAACACTTGTATACCTTTTGGGTGGAAGAATAACCAAAAAAAAACACATGTAAAAGCATGAGGATCATGTTTCCTTCTATTTTGAAGGTGAATATGAACATAAGTTGTACTTTCAAAAATTCTAGGAAACAAGATTACTAGAGAGGCTTAGATTCGGATAGAATTATTATTATTTAAGAACGTTCATTGGTGATTCAAAATTAAGAACTCTAACTGCCAATCTGCTATATAAGTAGATAAAAGTTAGGACAACTTCCACCCAAAAATTTTTGGAACATTTTTCTGAAAGAGCAGTGCCCTTGTGATGTTCAACAAATGACTATTTTTCTGTTCTACAATCCCATTTTGTTGAGTAATACTAACACATGAGGATTCGTGAATGATCCCTTTTTCATAAAAGAAATTTGATAAAGTTTGATTAAAATAATCTTCGGCATTATCAAAACGAAATGTTTTGGTTATGCATCAAACTGAGTTTTGATCATGTTATTAAAATTTGGAAAAAGAGTACTAACATCAGACTTGTGTTTCAACAAATAAATCCACACGACTCTTGTGCAATCATCAATGAAAGATATGAAACACTTTGCCCCAAAAACAGTAGGAACTAAAGAGGGACCCCAAACATCATAATGAACGAGAGAAAAAGGAGTATGGCTTCTCTTATTACTTATTTGAAAAAATGCAAGTTTGTGGTTTGCAAATTCACATTCATCACATTGGAAAGACTCATCAGCTATTTTATCAAAGAAGGACGGAAGCATTGGCTTTATTACATAAAAAGAAGGATTTCCTAAACGAAGATGATAAAGCCACACTTTTTCTTTACTAGACGTGACTGACTCTAAAAGAAAGGATGTAGGAAGAAAAACCTCAAGTTTATTTTGACCTTCTTTATTCTCTAGGTAGTAAAGGACATTCTTCTAACAAGCTTGGAGTTTATGCTATATATGCTCCAGCTTGAGAGGGAGCATTAGGAAAAGTTACATCTATATGATTTACTATTTATTCCTAAATCAACTTTCCTTGTGTAATTGGTACTTTCCTTATGTAATTGGTTCTTACTATTATATAAAGACTACAAAGGTCTTAAGATTGAATTAAGCCCGCAATTGACATTCTCTAATACTGCCTTTAGCAAATTTTTGTATTGTTGATCACACCAGTCATATGGCTATTTTTTATGAAAGAAAAACATGAAGTTGGGTCTACCTTCAAAAGATTGATTTATGATACAAACTTAATTCCAAACTCAAATCCAGATTCCTTGCAACGACATTGCAAAGGAATACTTTCAATCTAATCATGGAAATTATCTTCTAGAAAATTGAATTATTCACCAAAGCTCTTGTGTAGATACGCTGCAACAAAATGGAGTAGCTGATCGAAAAATAGACACCTCCTGGAAGTAGCTTGTTCTCTTATGCTCACCTCAAATAAGCCTAAACAATAAGAACTACATTCCTCATTAATAGGATGCCCTCCAAAACTCTAAACTATCTCACCCCATGTCAAAAACTCACGAATTACTATCCTAAAAGCAGAATTATTAGCTCCATAGTAATTAGGATCTTTCAAATGCACAACCCTTTTCTATATCCATCCACAACATCAAAGCAAACTTGATCCTAAATCCATAAACTTTATTGTTTTAGGATTCTCACCAACCCATAGCTGGTATAAATGCTATGCTCCTAGTACTAGAAATTGGATTTTTAGTATGAGCTATAAGGTAGATGGAATCATAGAAAGGTATAAAGTTCAATTAGTTGCCAAAGGTTTTACTCAAACCTATGGCATAAATTATCAAGAAACATTTGCTTCGATGGGCAAGATGATTACTATTCGAGTACTTCTATCATTGGCAATGAATTTAGATTGGAAGCTACATCAATTAGATGTGAAAAATGATTTCCTGAATGGATATTCGAAACATGAAGTGTATATGGAGATCCCACCAAAATTTGAGAATTAACAAGGTTTTAACGAAGTGTTTAAACTACACAAATCACTCTACAGACTAGAAAAATCACATATCACACAGTTTGATCTACTTACCAAAATCGTCGAGAAGCATGGACTTTCTTAAGGACAAACAAATCACGCATTGTTTTCCAAACACTCATCCAGAGAAAGAAAGGATATTCTTATAATCCGTTGATGACATAATTCTCATAGGCAATTAAGAAGAAGAAATAGAATGGTTAAGGAGATTCTTATTATTGATGGCTTTGGCCCTTTATTGTACGAGCACGTAAGATAAAGAGTTGGGGAAACTCAAATACTCTCTATGACTGGAAGTGGAGAGATCTAAAAGGGGAATTGTAGTCTCCAAAAGCAAGTATACATTTGACTTGCTAAAGGAGACTAGTACGTTTGGCTAAAAACTGTCAAAAGTTCCCGTGGACCACTCAAATAAACCTTGGAGTAAGAAAGATGGAGTCCCAATTGAAAAAGGGAGATATCAAAAGCTTGTGGGCACTCTTATTTTAACACATACCATACTGGATTTCAACTTTGTTGCAAGAGTGATTAGTCAATTCATAAACATACATAAGAACATCTTGAATCATTATACAAAATCCTTGGACATCTCAAGATGTCACTGATAAAGGATTATCCTTCAAAAAGGGTACCCTAGATATAATGGTGTCGGCTTGATTACTAATCGAAGATCTACCACTGGATATTGCACATACACTTGGAAAAACCTAGTTACTTGGAGGAGCAAAAAACAATAAATACTTACAAGTAGTGCACAAGTAAAATGGCTATGGAAAACGATATATGTGAAGGAATATGGTTAAAAAGGCTTCTTGATAAACTAAAGTTGCAAATTGGGAAACCATTAACTTTATATACATCACTTTATAACTTGTGTCTATGAGAAACCCTCACATACAAACCACATTGGCAAAAAGCTTAATCTAAATATTTAGTTTCTTTTTATTTTTTTTACAAAAAAACTACAGCTGGATTATTCAATATGACCTCGCTTTTAAGAAGAGGGTTCAAACGCAAAGAAAAAAAAGGACGCTTTGGATTGAAAAGATACTGAAGATTTTTGATGAAGAAAGAATTTCCTATTCTTTTTCTCACATACTTTACATTTAATGAACATAGGTATTTATACAGAAATTCTATGTCCAAATAGGAAAGAATTCTATGCCTAATTTAGGAAAGAAATATTTACAGCTAACAATAGATGATTCATTCCAATTATACTTAACACTAGTCAACACTCCCCCTCAAGTTGGTGCAAAGATGTCACACATGCCTAACTTGCAAACTAGTGTATGAAAAATCTGTTTGTTGAGACCATTCAGCTAGTTGTTTTTCAGATGACACATGAAACAAACTTAAGATACCACTTGCAACCTTTTTCTTTGATGAAGTGTCCATCAATTTCAACGTGTTTTGTCCGGTCATGTTGGCAGCTTTGTTGTCACAGTACAAGAAAAGTCCCCCTTTTTCGCATAGTTTCAATTCCTCTAGTAACTTTTGTCGCCAAAGAAGTTCGCAAACACCTTGTGCCATGGCTCTATATTCAGCTTCTGCACTTGATCTGGCAACTACACTTTGATTCTTGCTTCTCCAAGTAACCAAGTCCCTTCCTACAAGAGTGCAATAACCAGATGTAGATCGCCTGTCATCTAGAGATCCAGCCCAATCTGCATCTGTAAAGGCTTCAATTTTGAAGTGACCACGCTTAGCGAAAAATAAGCCTTTTCCTGGAGCAGACTTCAGATACCGCAAAATGCGAAGGACAGCTTTCATATGAGAATCTCAAGGATCGCGCATGAACTGACTCACCAAGCTAACTGCATAGGCTATGTCTAGTCTAGTGTGAGAGAGATAAATGAGTCTTCCAACCATCTCCGGATATCTCTCCTTATCAACTGACTTCTCAACCCCAGCTTGTAACTTGTGATTGCTTTCAATGGGCGATTCTA
Organism: Erythroxylum alaternifolium; assembly: GCA_027478495.1. Taxonomy (NCBI): domain Eukaryota; kingdom Viridiplantae; phylum Streptophyta; class Magnoliopsida; order Malpighiales; family Erythroxylaceae; genus Erythroxylum; species Erythroxylum alaternifolium. The sequence goes on along the minus strand of JANIIA010000192.1, from coordinate 85,901,818 downwards.
TTGGTTTGCAACCTGTCATACCAGTTTCTTTCAAGAGATCTAAAATATATTTCCTTTGAGAAATAAAGATCCCTTTTTCTTACCTGGCAACCTCAATTCCTAAGAAGTACTGCAATTTTCCTAGATCCTTGATCTCAAATTCCTGTGCCAATAGCTTCTTTAATTGAGCCATCTCCTTTTTGTCTTTTCCTGTTACTACAATGTCATCAACATAAACTATGAGAAGAGGAAGTTTACCCTCTTTATGTCTTATGAAGAGGTATGATCAGCCTTGCTTTGTTCATAGCTAAAGGAGATCATGGCTTTGTTGAATTTATTAAACCAAGCTCTAGGGGATTGTTTTTAGTCCATACAAGGCTTTTTCCAGCTTACATACCTTCCCTTGACTCTGTTCATTACCAAAACCAGGATGAATCTCCATGTATACTTCCTCTTCCAAGTCTCCATGAAGAAATGCATTCTTCACATCAAGCTGTTGTAAGTCCCAATCAAGGTTAGTTGCACATGGTAGCAGAACTCTGATGGTGTTCATTTTTGTAACTGGAGCAAATGTCTCCTGGTAATCCACTCCATAGGTTTCAGTGAATCCCATCAACTTTATGCTTTACAGTGAATACCCACTTGCAGCCAACCCATCTCTTGTCTAGTGGATAAGGGACAAGTTCCCAAGTCTCATTTTTTGACAATGCCTTCATTTCTTCAATCATAGCTTGCTTCCACTTGGGATTCGTGATAGCCTCTCTCCAATTCTGTGGAATAGACACAGAGGAAATAGACAAGACAAAGGCTCTATAGGAGGGGGACAAAGAATCATAGGAGACAAAGTAGTACAAGACCTGATTCCTTTTCTGTGAGCAATAGGCAAATCTAATTCATTTGGAAATGTAGATAACTCACCAGTAGAGAAGGAGTCAACAGATTGCATGATGGCTTCTTTAGCCCTATTTCTTCTTGAATATCTTATCAAATCAAGTTTATCTAAAGGCCCAATAGTCTCCCCCTGAACTCTATCTCCAATTTCACTCTCCCCTGTGGCAATGTCATCAAGAGGTTCAACAACGGAACCAGGAAAAGAGACCTCTTCTGTCTTATTGTTCTTCCCCTGAAGAGGTGACGAGGTAAGGCTGAAATAGGGCTCAGATTCTCGAAAGGTATCATCCATACTGACAAAAGTTCTCCTAGAAGGAGGATGATAACATTTGTAACCTTTTTGTGTAGGAGAATACCCAAGGAAAACATATTTGAGGGCTCTAGGATCAAGTTTCCCAACATTCCTAGTGTGAACAAAACATATACACCCAAAAATCTTTGGAGGAACAGTGTATTCATTTTTACCCTTTAAAGCTTCTAGAGGACTCTGAAATCAAGACTTTTGGGTGGCATCCTGTTGATAAGGTAGGCAGCTACTAAAATGGCATCCCCCCATTAAGGTTTTGGTAGATTCATGGTGAACATAAGAGATCTTGCTACCTCTAATAGATGCCTATTTTTCCTTTCAGCTACCCCATTTCGTGCACTAGTGTAAGGACAACTAGTTTGATGGATTATCCCATTAGACTCCAAATAAGCACCAAAGTTTTTATCCATGTATTCT
>JANIIA010000192.1:85878759-85898528 GCA_027478495.1 Erythroxylum alaternifolium | reverse complement strand
TAATTTATTAAATATATAATCTTGAATTAAATTATTCATAATTTTATTAATAATTAAATAATATATATTTAAATGATGTTATATCAGATTATGAAAAAAAACAGAGACAGGAAACAAAAACTATTTTCTATGGTTTTTTTAATTTTTGAAAACTGGAAGAAACCAAAATTAAAAACAGAAACTAAAAACTCAAGCAAACAAATTTTTTTACTAAATTTGAAAATAAAAAAAAGTGGAAGCAAACATCTCTAAACTTTTGTCAAAATTATTCAGTTTCAGGTAACAAAAATGAGGAGAGTGACAGAGGGAGTCTAATTTGACGTTTGTTTTTAACATCAGTAATATTTGGTTACTGATAGTCTTAGCTTTAGATTGTTAGGACTGAGTTGTAGGCCAGAATGTAGACTTGGTAAATCTGTAAAGTAAAGAAAATTTGAGAGTGCTAGAAGCTGACTACTTTACCAATTATACTTTAGTTATATTTATAAGAAAATAAAAGAATAGACTCTATTGATTATATTCATTGAACTTGAAATTTTAGGATGTTTGTGGGTAGAATTATCAAATTTAATTAAAATTTAGTTTTAAAATTTTTAGAATCTCGATTCTATATTCAATACAACTAACGATCTTACTTTTTCAAACTCAAATTTGACGTTACTAAAATTTCAAATTTTAAATCCAAACCATAAACCGATATATTTGGCAACTTCATACTTCACAATAATTCTAATAAATTAAGGATATTCAATTTATAACTTATTATTGGCTTGTGGAACTATGCTTAATTATGTTGCTTCCATGATTAATTCCTTCAGGTTTATCAATTAACAACGATAAGAGCCATTTAATGGGTTTAGCTGGAGTTGAACAAATTTCACTTTGCCTAGTTGAAATATCAGAGTTGCAAAACAGATTCCCTCTATTCACCTATCTAAAGGTACTTATAACAAATAGGCTCACATATGGCCAAATTCAAAACTTATTTGATTTTATACAAAGGAGAATAACTCAATGGAGGACCAAGTGTCTCTCCTTTACCGGTAAGCTGTAACTAGTCTTATCAGTTTTGAATAATTTACATATCTAACAGTCCTTTCGTTTAGTGATTTATGAGAACATGTCTAAATATACTGAGAAATTGTTAAGGAATTTATTATGGATTGGAGATGCTTATAAAAAGCTTTATGTGAAGATCAGACAGAATAAGGATTGCTTGCAAAAGAATGAACAGGGGATTGTTAGGTATTTTGCCTATTAAACTAATGAATAGAGTGATGCTTGTCAAGGAATATGGATAATTCTTACAAGCAATGAGTCATTCATAGTCCAAATGATTACATGGACATTACTTGGTAGGAACGAACTTTGGGAGACTCAAACCTAGAAGTGATTCCTCTTAGATAATGGTCTAACTTCTAAGGTTGAGGGATAAATTACATATGGAGATCAAATATAGAATTGGCAATGAGGAAAATGCTTCGTTGTGATTTGATAACTATTATGATCTTGGTTTTCTCTACTTGGTACCTGAGTTACATAATATGAGACATTGTCACGGGCCTAGACCGACTGCTAGTTATGGGACCTTGTAGCTGAATATCATATAGGTTATGTTTGAGAGACTTCCTTCCTTTATGACCTATCTTGAATGAGGGAATAAGAGTTCGTTAAGAGAGAACTCTTCGATCTCTGGAACTAACAATGAGTCAATAAAAATTCTAATTGTTTATTTATGCTCTAAAGAGCTGTATTTAAACTAGCTTACAGCCCTTAACAATCCCTACTTTTCAACAATAAAAATCTTAAGTGAAAGATAAAACAACTTATCATATTAAAACAAACTCCTAATATTCTGATATCATATACAAATAACTTATCTACTCTTTCCTTTCCTTACGTTTTAATATTCAAATAACTTATCTACTCCTTCCTTTGTTCACGTTTGAATTTGCCATGTGTGAATTGCTGGTAAACTTGGTCAAAGAGGGCCACTTGCACAACAAAATCTTGTTGCCCCTACTGCTCTTGATCCACAAACACAAGAGGGGGATAAGGCTGAAGTATATTGGAAATTGATTCCCAAGAAGCATCAGTAGGCAAGAGACCTTCCCAATGAATGAGAACTTGTGGAATTCCAAGGAAGGTATGTGACTTCAAGACTGCTTTAGGAGTGAGCTGAACAGCACCTTTGTAAACAGCTGGAAGTTGAGGTATAGTGGTAGGTGATCTGTAGAATTTCTTTAGATGGGAAACATGGAATACAAGATGAATTTTGGCTTCTAGTGGAAGGGTGAGGCGGTAAGCAACCGTCCTAACTTTTTCAACAATAGGGAAGGGCCTATAAAAGCGAGGAGATAATTTTTTGCTGCTTTTAGAAGTTAAATTAACTGTTAATAAGGGTGAAGCTTATGCAAGACCTTGTCACCAACTTCAAAATGAATGTCACGATGGTGGAAATTATAGGTAGTTTTTATGGTAAATTTTGCAGTAAACTCGGTATGGAAAGACATTTTTGGCTCCTCTACGTCTTCTTCCAATTTTTCTGATTCATTTTCATCAACACCTTCTAACTAGAACAGTCGTTTACATTGATGCCTAGTTTATAATGTTCGTCACAATTGAAACATAAGCCCTTGGCATGCTTTTCCTCCATCTGTGCCCGAGTAAGCCTTTTTATAAAGGGTGTTCGCTAATTTATACTAGTAGAGCCCTTTCGAGAACCACTTGCCTCTAATCGTTGTTAGATTCCCATTTGTTCATAAAGCTAGGCCAAGCTTATAGCACTAGTCAAATCTCGTGGATTTTGTAGTTCTAATTCTACTGCTATTGCTTTTTTTAAGTCGTTGATGAAGATTTCCATCTCCTATTCTTAAGATAAGGTATTGGCCCTGGCTACCAATTGCTTGAAACGCCTTTGGTACTCCTTGATAGTCCCTGTTTGTCTGAGTTTGGACAGTTCCCTAAGCATTTTACTGCAGACTGGAGGTCCAAAACCTAGGTTGCAGTTGGTTTTGAATTCATCCCAAGTCAATTGTGGTCGGTCATGCTCTAATTTAATGAACCACAATTGAGCATCTCCTTCTAAATGAAAGGATGCCAGTCCAACCTTGTCTTTTGCTGCAGTACGTTGATGACGAAAGAAATGCTCGCAGCGATTTAACCAACTCAAAGGGTTAGAAGATCCATCATAGCGTGGAAAATCAAGTTTGGATTATTTTGGAACAAAGTTGCCCCTTCTTAGTTTCTTGCTTTGGTCCATTGTTCTTGTCGTCCGCGCTGATGACCCCTCTCTATGGCTGACGGCTAATTCTCAGGATAGTCTTTCTAGCTGGACTGCAACATCCTTCTGTCTTGCTTTATTAAGTGTCTTTTCCTTTTCTTTCATTACGCTATCTTTGGCTCGATCTTCCTGGTGCCATAAAGGCTTCAAATTGCTGCTGGAAATTGCATCCGTCTCTCAACACGAGCGGCTTTGATACCAAATTGTCACAGGCCCTAGACTGATTTCTAGTTATGGGACTTTGTAGCTGAATATTAGATAGGTTATGTTTTAGAGACTTCCTCCCTGACCTATCTTGAATGAGGGAATTGTTGGACATTTTTGTCCTTTCCCACAAAGTTGGACAACATTTAATTGCATTATTTAGTTTTTAAATAAATTATCGGTTAAGTTACGTAATTTGATCTAGATAAAGATAATAAATTGGCCTAATAAATGAGCTAAATCAATGGCTCAAAGTTTGGGCAAAAAATGAATCACTTTTAGTGTGGATCTGGTCTATATCAGACTTGTAATGGAGAAGCCCGATATGGAAGCTATATATATAGGTTAAGATCTCCTGCAGTTGCTGATATCAATCGTAAGCATAAGGATTCTTTGACCCGTTAAAAGAGCTTATGTTTTGAGAAAATTATAGAAAGACCTACATTGCATCCTTATGATGGATTTCTATGAAGACGGTGGTAGATTCGAGCTCGTTTCGGCTTCAAAAAGCTAGTTTGAAGTTGAGGAATCGAAATCAGGTCCTTTTCGTATTTCTTCATTTTTTTGCCCTTTCACATTTGATATGGGATATGTAACTAAGGTACCGTTACGTATTACACGTGATATCAGAGCGGTGATGTGATCGGGTGGTTAAAAATAGAGATTTTTTGATTTTTCTCCCTATAAGATTTTCAGAGAGTTAACTTCTGTTTCTTAGTTTTTTCTTACTTTTTATTACATGAAAGTAGTATACATGTGTTTAGCCTTGTGAAATAGGTTGAAAACAAGTCTGGGAGAGTGAAAAATAGACTCAAAACTTCCTAAAAATTGCCTTTTTCCAACGAGGGAGCGATTACACACGTGCCCGACCATGAACAATAATGCGGGAGAGGCGATGAGTTTGGCGAGTACGATGCACGCGTCGGACACGTGACCAAATATCGACCAAACATGTGGCTGATCGGAGGGCGACACATGCCATCCACGTTGACATGTGGTTGTCGTTAGCCGTACGGACATCTACAGTAAATTAGAAAAAACACAAAATTTTTAGATTTCCCGTAAGGATACCCCAGTGTGTTTTTGGTTAGTTTCTGGGTCCGAGAAATTCATAAAGTTAATTTTTTCATTTTTCTGGATTTATTACATTAGTAATAAATTAAATTTTAACTCCAGAAAAAAGAATTAAGGTGTTCTAGATCCAATTTTAAGTGAATTTTCATGCTTCAGACATCACATGAGGCAGATACTTCAAACTTTCGTGTCTCAGGTCTCATGTTCAGTGTTTGAGATCATATGATAGTTACTCGAAAATGGAAATGAGACATTCTAAAGCCATTTTTGAGTGAATTTTTGTACAACGAACTTGCCATAAAGGAGATACATGAAGTTCTTGTGTATTGGACGGTCGGTTTAGTGTCCAGTAATGTATAATAGTCACTCTATTGAGATTTTTCTTTTACAAAAATCTTAAATGAAGTTTTCAAAAAATGTCTTCAGCAGGAGTGTGTGACAATGAGATTGCGCATTCGAGTTTTTTCATTTATTGGTATTACATTGTCACATGCTATATTTTCGTAAAGAATGTGAGGATAACATAAAGATGTATCCCTTGTGTTTGTGAACTTTTTGAGTGCTGATGAGAATGTAGTCACCAAAGTAGCATTTCAAGTTAGTATTTTGAATTGTTCTGCTTGCATCTAGGGGGATGTCTCTGATTTTATGTTTGGTTATTCTGCCCAAAGGTGTTGGCCTTACATAATATTTTGAGATGTTCGTAAAATCATTAGATAGAGAAAAGTCGTTGCTTAAATGATCTATTCACCTAAAGGTGGTAGTGTCGTGAGAGTTAATGGTTTGTACTTTGATCGCTTTTATGTGAAGGTTTAATTGCATATATTATGTATTCAGCCTAAAGGTGTTTCATAATATTTGTGATCGAATTTTCAGTAAAGATACTATTTATTGGCTTTGAGTATCGTTGTTATCCTACATTTGTGTTGATCTAATCAAAGTTACTTTATAGTCACCTTTTCGGTTAATAAAATCAGTGTCGCCATTGAATCCCTGACTGATTTCAATACAAAGAAGTGGACAGAGAATGTATTGACTGCTATGGAGATAGATAAGGTTGATATGGCCATACAAATATATAGGCCATCTTCACCTATATCCATGGGTTCAAAAGCTCATAAAGTAGCCTATGAAGTCTAGGATCGGTCTGACGGATTAAGTCTTATGATCGTTAAGAGATCCATACCTAACCATCTGCTTAGTGGACTTCTGGACACAGATACAGCGAAGTAATTTCTTCGTAATGTCTCCCAGGGGTACACAATCTCACCTAATGTTGAGACAAGTACCTTGATGAAAGAATTATTCTTTATGAGTCATACGGGAGAAGGGGGGTAAAAGAGAACATATTAAGAATGATTCATCTTCACAGTAGACTGAAGATGTTAAACATTCCTCTTCCTGATGTCTTCATAATTCACCAAACTCTGAATATACTCCTTCCAGAGTTAAGTAATTTGGTGATGTCATATTATTTACAGGATGAGGAACAGGACTTCAATACTTTGATTGCTAATTGTGTTGCTGAGAAGGAGGAACTCAAGCTTGTTACTTTTACAACCCTCGATGCAACTAAATGGAAGGCAAAGATGAAACTCACTAAAATCAAAGGTAAAAAGACCGAATCTTCTCCACATATTGATGTTGGTCAATCCAATACTGGTAGAGGTCTTAGGGATATAAAGTAACCAGCAGTATAAGGCCTAGAAGGAAAGACTATGACTATCAGATAACTTCTTAGCTTATCAATTTATGAATTTGATTTACGATAGTCACATTAAGTACTTAGGGTGGCTATATAATGGAGTATCTGATCAAGTTTATATCCAGGATAAAGCCAAATAAAGAGAAGGAGAAACTGATGGTTCAAAGCAATAAAGAAGTGGAAGTAATATCTATAGGGGATGTATGTATTGAACCGTGTTGCAAGGTTCATTTTGGGTTTTGCATGAAACATTTTATATATGATCTTTGGATCAATTTTGGACAAAAAAGGTTGACATTTTGTATTTAATGCTTATGTTGTACAGTAGTGTTTAATGCAAAATATAATGGTACAACTTTCTTGTCATATAGTTTGTATAGAATGTGTCTTACCCTAAATTAGATATATGCTTCTTTGTATCTTACTAAACAAGTCATGAAATGAAGGAACTTGATGAATGAAAATTCATACATAGTGTGGCATAAAAGTTTAAGCCACATTTCCAGAGCTAGGGTTGAGAGACTGATTAAGGAAAGCATTCTCTCAATTATATATTATGATGATCTAGAAACATGTGTTGACTATTGCAGGGGTAAGTTGACTAATAAGGATATTAAGGTCAACTCATGTTTCTGACTTGTTTAGTCTGATACTTACTGATATCAGTAGAACTTATACAATTGCATTGTGCAATTCTAAATATATTCTGACATTTGTTAATGATTATCTCCATTACAGTTATGTATTCTTGCTTAAAGATTGAAGGTTGAGAATTAATTGGAAAAATCTATTCAGAATATCATATTTGACCGTGAAGGAGAATATTATGGCAAACATGGAGTTTCAGGAATTGAAAAGGTCCGTTTTCCAGATATATGGAATCAGTTGGGATAGTGACTTAATTCACTATACCGGGTAGTCTTGAGCAAAATGTTATGTTGTAAAAAGGCATAACCGCACCCTAAAAGACTTGAAGAAGTCAATTCAAAATAAGATTAATCTACCTGATTATCTAGAAGTGTGAAAACCCAGTCTCACACACATTCATGTGTGGGGCTGCCCTACCGAGGTAGTATAATCCTTATAAAGAAAAATTGCTTGCTCATTATGCTCATTACTATTTAGTAAGATATCCTAAACACTGTACAGACTGCAGATTTTACTCTAGAGAATGAGAGAATAGAATAGTAGAATCACAAATAGTTAAGTTTCTGGAATACGATGTCTAAGATGATGGTGGGCTCGTTGACCCTTCAAATGATAACAGGTTGGATGCTACAGTTATTATGTACCCGCTACTCATACAGTTAGATCCGGTGGATGTAGGTCTTTATACCATAACTGTACAAGAACAAGAACTCATACCTGTACACACAGAGGTTCTTGGAGGTACAAGATCTAATATAGTTATGAAGATCCACCATAGTGAGATGACCTGTTATCCCATCTGATATCATATTCTATTAGGTGAACAAGATTGTGATATTAGATATGTTACGAATCCGGTTGCTTTTATAAAAGCTGTTTCTGTACCCAATGCGGAATTGTGGTGGCTTGCTATGACTTATGAAATATAATAAGGTCTAGGAGCTAGTTGATTTTATAGCGGAATTGCAAACCTGTCAGTTGTAAATGAAGTTTTAAGACCTAAAGGATTTTAGGATAAAGTCCAGCAGTTTATGTCCTAGCTCAATTGCCTGATAGTTCACTCAGGAAGAAATGTTGACTTTAATGTTACTTTGTCTCTCGTATTCTTGAAGGATACATTTTGAGTGATTATGACAATTGTAGTGCATGATGATAAAGAGATACATCAAATGGTTGTCAAAATCGCTTTCCTGAATAAAGACTTTTATGAAGTGGTATATATGGTACGATATGAAGGATTTCAAGATCCAAATGGAATTGACATGGTTTGCGTGTTATGCAGATCAATATATGATTTCCATCAAACCTCCTAAAAGTAATATCTTATAGTTGATTAGGTTATGACCTCTTTTGGCTTTATGGAAAATAAAGTTAAAAAGTTACTTGTACTATAAGGTTAGGGGGAGCAAAGTTATCTTCTTATTACTGCATGTTGATGATATATTGCTCATGTCAAATTTCTTGACCATGTTGTATAAGATTAAGCAACGTTTGGTCGAGAACTTTGACATAAATGACCTTGGTGTTGCATCTTTTTTCCTATGTATTTACATTCACCGAGATAGATCTTAATATTAATCATACCTCTCACAGAGTGCATACACTAAGTATATGTTACAAAAATTTAATACGATTAATTGTAAACCTATCGTAGCACCTATCTCTCATAGTGAGAGATAATCTTTAGCACAATATCTAAAGAATAAAGTAAAGAGAGAGGTTATGAGAAATGTTTCATATTCTAGTACAGTTGATAGCCTAATGTATGCTCGGCTAGGTCCTAGGGAGGACATTGCATTTACTGTTTGACTATTTGGTCAGTATCTGGTTAACTCAAATGTAGACCATTGAAATACAGTCAAGCAAGTGTTAAGTTATTAAAGGGAATCAAGGATTATTTGTTAACATATAGAAAAGTCAACATATTAAACCTCGTAAGGAATCAAGATTCAAAGTAAGCTATGTGTCTGAAAGATCGAAAGTTCACTTAAAGTTACAGTTTAAGTTTGTAGATGGTACAATGACGTGAAAGTGTGTCAAGTAGACATGAGTGATTTCTTCAATCATGCATGCATAGTACATGCTATAGGGCTACTTAACAGATGGTTTAGCTCAGAAATTACTGTGGTTGATTCAGTGACTAAACTCATTTGGTTGTAATGTGATAATCAAGCTACTATGTTATTTAATAACAACATTGAATATCACAGAGTCTTGATATTTTGAGTTCAAATATTTGACCATGAAGTAGTTGATACGAAAAGGTGACATTAAGGTTTGGAGCATTTAAAGACTGAGGAACTATAAGTCGATTCTTTAACTAAAGGTATTTACCTACTTGTGTTTGGATTACAAGTATATAGTATAGGTATTTTGAAGTCCTTAGACTTTGTTAGTTAAAAGATTGTTGTGTTTGCCCCATGTACCTTTGTACATTTTAATGTATTATGACGGTATGATGGTTCATCAGTAAAGATGATCATTGTTTATCCTTAGTAATACATGTTATCATACATTGTCATAATACATGTAGAAGTTTTAAGATTTGTGTCAATCTTAAGCATTTAAAGGTCATTGGGCATATATACAGGTTGACTTTGAACTTATGTCATATAGACACATACAGTTTTGTACGGATATTCTTAAAGTTTTACACAATATAGGAGATATAAGTTTTAATCCTATAAAGGTTCTCTAATGCAGCTTAGCATTTAGTTAGAGAACATAAAGGTTTTCTCTAATGTTGTTTAGCATTCGGTGAGAGAAAACATGATTTCTCTGCTACAGTTTAGTACATGCAGTTTAGCATAAAGTTGAAGAAATCGAGACTTACAAACGAAGATGATACGTATTAGATCATAAAGGTATCATCCTAGTTTACCACACTCTATTTTCCCATTCATATTAGTGATGTATTAGATATGCGTGATTATATTGAATCTGTGTCGCACATGACATATGTATTTGATACTTTTCAGTATCAAAAGCCTTGCAAGATGGAATGATGGATTTTCATTATCTTTGGATCAAATATTTTGTTTTAAACTTAATCGACTAATACAGTAGCGTAGCTTAACCAAGTTTTTAAAATTGTTTTTTAAACTTGAGCCAAAACTGTAATTAAGTATTGTCCAAGAGGGAGAATGTTGGACATTTTTGTCCTTTCCCATAAAATTGGACAACATTTAATTGCATTATTTGGTTTTTAAATAAATTATCAGTTAAGTTACGGAATTTGATCTTGATAAAGATAATAAAGTAGCCTAATAAATGATCTACATCAATGTGTCGAAGTCCAGGTAAAAAATAGATCCCTTTTAGTGTGGACATGGTCCATATTAGACTTGTAATGGGGAAGTCTGATATGGAAGCTATATATATAGGTTAAGATCTCCTACAATTCTTGATATCAATCGTAAGCATAAGGATTCTCTGACTCTTTAAAAGAGGTTACGCTTTGAAAAAACTATAAAAAAACCTAAACCGCGTCCTGGTGATGGATTCCTGTGAAGACGACAGTCAATTTGGGCTCATTTTGCTTCGAAAAATTCGTTTGAAGTTGAGGAACTAAAATCAGGTACTTTCCGCATTTCTTCATTTTTTTTCCCTTTCACGTTCGATCTGGAATACTTAAATAAGGCATCGTTACGTATTACAAGAATAAGAGCTTGATAAGAGAGAACTCTTCGATCTCTAGAACTAACAACGAGTCAACAAAAATTCTGCTTGTTTATTCATACTCTAAAGAGCTGTATCAAAACTAGCTTACAACCCTTAACAATTCTTACTTTTCAGCAATAAAAATCTCAAGTGAAAGACAAAACAACTTATTAAAATAAAACAAAATCCTAATATTTTGATATCTTATTCAAATAACTTATCTATTCCTTCCTTTCCCCATATTTGAATATTCAAATAACTTATTTACTCCTTCCTTTGTCCACGTTTGAATTTGCTATGTCTGAATCTCTGGTAAACTTGGTCAAAGGGGCCACTTTGACAACAGAATCTTGTTGCCCCTGCCGTGCTTAACCCACAATAGACATATGTTTCCATAAGAAGCTAGGGGCTAATTAGCAGCAATGAGTGGTATTATAACTCTAAAGGATTTTGCTCCTATCTTGAGAGGGTTCCTTTCTACCCCCTAATCCTAACTTGGTTGATCAACTAACATATGGAGGGAAATCTTTGAGGAAATTCACTAATAGATCTTCTAAATACATATTCAGGTCTTATGCTTTAAAAGTCAATAGTATAAAATTGTTTAGTTCAACCAAAGCTCCTTAGAAGTCTTCTTAGTTTCTAGTTTGCAATTAGGAATAGACTCAATACATTAGATATGATTAAGGGAACAGGTAACTCTAATCCTATATACAGGTTGTACAACATGGAAGTTGAAAAACTTAGTCATCTCCTTTTTAAATGTGGCTATATAATATTTCTTTGGCCAAGCATTCAACTGTATATAATCAATTTTGTCAAGAAATGGAGTAGGAGAACAAAACACAATGGCTACGCAACCTCATTAATTGTTTGATGGAGATTGCATCCTTTTCAAATTTGCTCTTGGGTGCACTATATACTCTATATGGAGGGAAAGAATACAAGATTATTTAGGCATCAATCGTAAGATTCATAAGTTACCATTCAAAGGAACTTAGCATAGATAAGGGAAATTGTTATGGCAAGATGCTAGGAATTGAACCTTTCACAGAGCATTGGTAAAAGATGGAATGTTTAAAAGCAAGCTAAGCTAATAACTAGATTGTTAAACTTGTCTTAATTATTGCTCTTGTACTTATAATAGCTTCAGCCATTATACTCCTTTTAGATATTTTCAATATATTCTTTAACTTAATAAAACCTGTATATTTTAAATTTTGTTAAAAATTATATAAAATATAAATAATATTTTTAATCATTTATTAAATAAAAATAACTTAATAAATTTTCTAAAAATTTGTATAAGATCTAAAGAATGAATTATTAAATTCAAAATTAATTAAACTAGTGCTTTCAACATCAATTGCCTTCTCAAATTGGATCTGAAAAAAGCATTTGATAGTGTTGATTGGGAGTTCATCTTAAATGCTCTACAGACCTTGGATTTTCCCTAGATCTTCATTCAATGGATCTTAGAATGAATTACAACCCCTTCCTTTAAAATCTTGGTGAATAGACAACCTAGTAAACATTTTAAAAGCTCCAAGGGGATAAAAAAAAAGGGATCCCATCACTTAATATCTCTTTGCTCTTGTTATGGAAGTATTAAATAGAACTCTTAAAAGTAATTGTGGATCACACAAAAGCCTTTAAATTTTACGCCAAATGCAAAAATTATAGCATCACTAACTTGTGTTTTGCAGATGAGCTTATACTCCTATCCAATACAGATCAAATCTCAATCTCCACTCTAATGAAAGCTTTGAAAATCTTCAACAAACTCTCTAGTTTGGAAGTTAATTGTGCAAAAAGTAATTTCCTATTATTTAACTCCGCTTTAGAGAATGAATCAGTTATCAATTCCATCACTTTTTTTCAGGTTTCAATCATTCCCAAGGGTCTATCTTGATAATCCAATCTCAATTTCCAGTCCCACTTCTACTGACTTTGCTTTTCTAATTAAAAGAATCAAAAGCATAATTGCATCTTGAAGTTTTAAATCTCTATCCATTATAGAAAGGATTCAACTTATATCTTTTGTTCTAAACTCTATTAATATATTTTGGGCTGCACACCTGGTTATTCCTAAGAATATCATTAAAACTATAGAGAGGATTTACAATAACTTTCTTTGGAGTGGACATGAGGAAACTACTAGGAGGGCTAAAATGCAATGGAAAGATGTCTGTATTTCTAAGGGTAAGGGTGGGCTTGGGATTATCTCACTGAAATTGATGAATTCTATAATGCTAGTTAAAAGACTTTGGAGATTATTGATAAACAAGTAATCCTTTTGGTGCAAATAGGTTCATGACATATTCGTAAAGAAAAGAATCATTTGGAGCATTAAAATCAAATCCTCTTTAACTTCTAATTGGAAGGCTATCCTAAAAACAAGAGATCTTTTAAGGAATGAGTTTGTTAATCGAGTTGGAAATGATTAACTAACCAGTTTTTGGTTTGATTATTAGTTATCTTGTGGTCCTTTAATCAACGTGCAAGAGATGGATGGATTCAAATCCTTACTTGATCAGGGGACAATTGTAGAAGCTTTAAGGGACAGATGAATATTATTACAAAATATAATCCCTAGATCTATATATGAAGAACTTCACCAAACCACAAATGAATATTATTACAAAATGTAATCCCTAGATCTATACATAAAGAACTTCACCAAACTAACTTGCTTGGAGTGGAGGATAGTATTATCTGTAAACACACCAAAAATGGGAAATTTACCAACCAATCATGTAGAAAATTCTTGCATAAACATTATATTACAATTCCTTGGACCAAGGTGGTTTGGATCTAGCACTGTCACCCAAGAGTTGCCTTGATTTTGTGGTCATCTATGAAGGATAGATTGCCAACTGTGGATAGGTTGAAGAACTTTCTCAATATTCCCAACTGGTGCATCCTCTGTCAGAAGGCTGAGGAAAGTCATGAGCATTTGTTCTTTCAATGTGCGTTTGTTAACACTAGCTGGAAAATGATTATGCTCAAATTACATTATGGATGCCCTTTGTCATTGGAACTCTATCAATACATGGAATGGCCATTTTAAACAAGCCGATGAATCAGTCAGGTGGTGCTTCTACATAGCTCTATCTGTTATTGTCAAAGCTATCTGGGATGAGTGGAACTCTCATATATTTTAGAATAAAAGTCTAACCAAGGAGCAATTTACAATAACATTTTCCTATAAATTAGAAGTTATCTCAGTCTACACAAGATCAGTTTATAGAATAATGATTGATGGTCTAGAATGAATATCTACTTTCTACATGCCTAAGAAGGTTGCTCTTATTTTGTCTAATGTATTTTAATTAACTTTACAACTATGTACTACTCTTTTATAATTTGTCTATAACTTTTGATTGCCTTAAATGACAAAATTCATTATATTTTCTACAAAAAAAACCATCACCCTTTTGTTGATCATCATTATTCAAATAAGAACCATCATATTTTCTTTTAATAAACAACTAAAATATAGTAAGTAATTTAAATATATAAACAAAATAAATAATAGTCATTTATATGAAATAAATAAGGATAAAGTAAATTTAAAATTTTACTTAATTTTGTAATATTAGTCTGATGTACACAAAATTAATTAAATCTCATTAATTCTTAATTGCTATAAATATAACTAACAACCAACTCTTACTGTTAATTTTGTTTATGTAGACCACCATATAAGCTAAACCTTTCTAAATCAACAAATACGTTGATTTTTAATAAGTATAGTATTTAATAAATTAAAACTATAAGGGTTTAAAATTTCTTCTCAAGAGTGATAAATTAGTGGTTAGTTGATTTTTCATTATTTTTAACCAATTGTTTTATAATTTAATCATAACCATTTATTTATTAAAATTTTCATATATACTATGATGTAGGTGGGCCAAAATTATGTGATGATCTACATTAACAAGGCTGACAATAAAGATTAATGGATTCAACCTTTATGCTACATTTGCAACAAATTAAAACTTTTAACATTTGATTGATATCTCGTAGTACTTAAAGCTAGTACTATAAAATTGAATAAACTTTCTAATTTAAAATATAAGTTATCCATAAATTACATAACACAAGTCTTTTTACACTCTTCTGACTCTCAAAGTAATGAGGTGTTAATGAACTACGAGATAAAATTACCGTTTTTTAGCCAAATTAAATGTAAATTTTGAAGGCATTATAGAAATACAAATAATCAAATGATCTCTAACTAGTATACCAAAAATATGAAATCATTTAGAACCACACCCAAATATTTTAACATATCAATGTTACAATCTAGATCAATAAGATACTCTTTCAAATGAATATCTAACTCATATTGCTTAAATTGAAGATGGGACATTGCATACAAATATTCTATAATTAGATTATTTGTAAAACCTACTTGAGCTAAAAGAACACTTAGCATTTATGAGATGTTAGCTTCTCTGCAACTTTGATAACACTCAAGAATCATGAGTAAGGTATTCTTCACTTTTTCAATAAACTTAGTTGTTATGGAATTATCATATATTATAAAGTAGCAAAAGCAAAGATAAAACAATTTCTAGTGAGGGTCTAAACTAGTAAATGATAATAATAAAAACCACTAAAAATGATATCTATCAAATTCTTTTTTCTCATATAGTTTCCATAAATAGAGATGGGTTTTTTGTAGCATCTTTTTAAATGGTTATTAATTTTCCATACACCTAAATGGTTGTTTTAAAATACTTTAAAGCAAAAAAGAAAAATGTCATATCATAAAATTCTAATAACTTGCGAAGAACTTTTACTTTATGTCATTCCTTATTAGAAAGTGAAAAATAAAAATAAATATTTATTTGACTACCTCTAATGAGTCAAAACATATTTATAATACAAATCACGATCAATTACAATATAAGTAAAAGTCTATAGCATATATGCATACTCAAATGCTTAAATATATTTAATATTTTAGTAACATAATCATCAATCGTTTCTAATTCTACTTGCATAATAATCTGAACATGATAAGAACATCTAATCTAAAATGTAGTCTATTGTAAAATAATGAATCGTTTATAGTAAGTTAAAACTTGAAAAAGACAACCCCATTGTTATTATACAAATTTTTGATGAGATAGATCAATTTTTTAATCAAAATTCCATAACCTAAGAAAAGAAATATCTTATTTATGGGTTATGATTCATTAAAAGGGGTTTTAATTTCTTAAATCAAATATCCTTTTTACAACTTCCATTTGGTACCAATAAAATGAGTAGTAATGCATGCATAATTTTCTTTTGATACTTCATTCTTCCAAATATCTGAAGTTAAGAAATGATGGACATAAAATTAAAATAACTATTTATGTATTGATTCTCTTTTTTTATCAATATAAAACATTATATCACATTTACATTGAATCGTATTAATTGGTTGGTATATTAAGTAATAGGCAAGGCTCGTCATATGTTGAAGTAGAGGCAATCAATAAACATGATAGGAAGCTTGTCAATAACAATCATCACATTAATTGCCCTTCACAATGCAATGTGATCACATTTTTAATTGTAATGGAGCCATCATAATTTGATTTAGCTCCAATCATATGTTGTCTTATATCATTCTTCTTTTAAATAGGAAAAGTTTTTAAATGAAAAAGTAGGTGAGAGGTATTACTCGTAAAATGGGGGAAAAAATTCTCTCTCTTGATAATTATAATGAAAATTTGAATTTTCTTATATTCTTTTCTTAATCATATATTTTTACATAGTAAACCATAACTTCTTTATTTCATATTGTTATTCTTTTCTTCTTTACGAGATTCATCATTAAATCTTTCATTTGGTAAACCCTAACTTGCTATCCTTATTGTAATTTCTACATTAATAATAAAATTATTTATTATAATAAAAATAAATTAATAATGAAAAAATTAAAAATAATCATCTTAAATAAAAGCATAATGTTATAAAGACAAGGTTTTAGCTATTGTAGCTTTTTATCCTAAATTGTTACTTGTCTCAAATCATTTTATGACAATTGAAAATTCTAGTAAGCTGAATTATGAATATGAACTATAGTGTTTTTTAGAAAAATAATGTGAATTATAGTTTTGATAATAAAAAGAGGAAGGAGACTAAATTGTATTAAGTAAGTGATATGGATAAAACAAAAGTTCATAAGGAATAGTTCAATTTTTTATATGTAAAGCATTTAAACTGAAAGCTAGCCTATTAAAGATGAATAGAGAAAGACAATTCTAATAAGAAATGGAAAGATTATAAACCATTATACCTTAATAAAATTCTCTCTCTTTCTTTTAATACATTAACAACTTTTTCAATTATCTATCAAGAAAAAATTGATGTTAACTACAACTCGTCTTTGATTTTTATTAATTAAGTACTTTTATCCAACATATTCATATTCTTATATACTCATAACATTAAAATCCATTCAAAATTTAAAGGAAGACAAATCTAATCTTAATAAACTTGTATAATGAAAAGGAAAGAAAGAAGATATATAAAACTGATTGATATGGTTTATCAATGTTAAAAATATCGTAAGTGCATGATGTAACTGTAACTAACACAGGTAAGTATGAGTTGATCCCATAAAGACTGTAAATACTAATAATTACTCTTTTTCTATAATCTAACCTATGAATCAGAGTGTGGATTTTAGTTAAAAATTAAAATAAACCAATAAACTAAGAATTAAAACAATACTGAATGCAGAATAACGAAAATACTAAGAAGAATCAATATCACATAAAAGTATCTTGGTAATGAATCCCCCTAAGAATCCTTAAATATTAATCCTTTATCATGAAATTATACTTTTGATTATTGGACTGTTAAATTTCTTATCTCATGTTAATATCTTTTTCAAGACTATTAACAAGTAATCCATCAGTTGATTAACAAAAATCTTTCTAGACCCTTGCATTATTAATTTATGAATTTTATTATTAGGTTTGAACCTAATCCAGAGGATTTATGTCGACTTATCTCTAGATTTGCGTACAACTCCTTTCAATTATGGTACTTCTCAATCTCAATTGTATGAAATCAAATCATGCAATAATATTTTAGATATATTAGAACAAGAATAAAATGTATAATAGAATCACAATAAATTAATCAATAAAATTGCATTAAAAAATGAAATCATATTGCTAGCACAACTTAGGGTTCATCACACCTAGACACTAGACAACTTAATTCCTACCATAGAAACGAAATCAATGAAAAATATACAAAAGAATAATTAGAAAATAAAGAAATCATAATTCTAAATCTCCCTTGTTCTTTTAATAAATCTTTTTGCAAGTTGGATTGGATGAAGCTCTCTAATGAACCTCTTGGCATTATTTTCATGTTTTCCTCATCCCATGATCATAATTGTCACCTCTTTATGTGTCTTACGACTCAAAATTGCTTAAAAATTTGGTTCCCCTATTTTGCCTCCGTTTATGTCCTTTTATAATAACAATTAGGGGTTATGGGATATACACAGTCATTTACACGACCACGTAGGTGACGGTATAGCCCCAAAAATACATCAAATCATGACTTTACATGGTTATAGAGACTTACATAGCCATATACATGGTCTTGTATCTTCAAGTTGCTTCAAATCTTTGTTTTATGCCACGATTTTATCTGAATTCTTCTCCTTTAGTCCAAGAAGGCTATTATCACCTACAAACACATTTGAAGCGAAATAAGTACCAAAAATACTATCAAACCATTAAATAATAAGCAAAACACATTAAATACGAGTATATAAATATAGTCAAATAATCATTTATCAAACATCCCTACACTTAAACTTTTGCTTATCCTCAAGCACTTTGTAATCTAAATCATTAATTTTACAAACATCCATCTCTTATTAAGCTCAACCTATCCATCCACACTCTAAATCATCATATCATATTAATCAAATTGACATAAAAATAGAATCAAATTATTCTAGAACTAACCTTCATAAGTCAATATCAATCATAATCAAAACAATAATCTTTTTGAAATCAAAAGAGCAAATCTTTACACCCTCACCAAGAATTCACCCAATGCACTCAAGTGTTTAGGGTAAAAAGTAAAAAACTCTCAAATCAATGTGCAACAAAATTCTTAACCATAAGCTTGCAATGTTATCATATATTCACCATTTATAAGTAAACTAGAAACAAAAATCAAAAGGTCTTGTCACAAGGTTTTAATTGGGTTTAGGTAAGGTATGATTGGGATGATAAAAAAGGGGTGATAAAATTGAAGGGGATTTACAAAAACATGATTTCAAGAATTACAAAAAACTTATTCTTCAAAATATGTAGGTCCTTCACATAACAAATCCATTGGTACCATAACTTTAACACATTTTTTTAGGCTCGCAACATTTTTTTAGAATTAATCATGTACCAATAATTAAAGAAATGTTGGACCTTTTCAAATTTTAAGTTTCAAAAAATCAAGTGATGTAAATAACCTTCAAGGTTTAAATTAATAAAAAGGCTTCAAGAAAGATAAGACAAAGAATAACAATGGGGTTGTAATTAATGAAAAAGGCTAAGGCTTAAAATTGGCTACTCCTAAGGGATAAAATATAATAGGGTATTTGAAGAAAATATGCTAAACAATTGTTGAATCTAAATGATTTTATCACTTCAATGCTTATAATTTAACATATGTGGTCTCGATGACGTAGAAATATCCAATTATGCATGATATCATACATGAAAGAATAAAAGAGCTTAAAAATTGATGTATTTGCTCATAAGCTCACAAGCTCACACAAAATGGATCTTATGTGCGTAAATAATATGCACTTTTCATTCAAATTGACAATCTCAATGACCATTAAAAACATGACTTATAAAAGCAAATTTATTTTAACTTTCATCCTTTTGCATACTAATGCAACTCAATAATCAATAATCATTTCAAGTATTTATGGACAGATTTTAACTAATTCAGGATATCAGTTAATAAAATTTAATAACAAAGATTATAATAAACTTGGTAAATCCCTTCCCTAGATATGTCAATTTAGGCCCGGCTCGGCCCGTGGTCAACAGATTTAGCCCGGTTTGACCGAGCTACTAGCCATGTACTAGCGAGCCTGGCCACGGCCCGTGAAGTACGGGCCACGGGCCTGCATGGAAGGGCTGCGGGCCAGCCCGT
>JANIIA010000192.1:85864983-85878659 GCA_027478495.1 Erythroxylum alaternifolium | reverse complement strand
CCTTGGCCCCTCCAAATAAGTCCAAAGTGGTTGGCTATTGGTTGCATGCCTCTTCCATTTATTCAACAATAATGGCCACCATTGCATGCCTTGGCCTCTTCCATTTTGTCAACAATAATGGCCACCGTTTAGAAAAATTTTGGGCAAATGCTCACTTCAACTATAAATAGAAGGGATAGTTGCAAACTTAAAAATACTCACTCCTTCCTCTTTTTTCAGTCACCAAAAATAGCACAAATTCTCTCATCCTTTCTTCAATTATTTTCTGGATATTTGATGAGTTTTTGAAAGCCTTTTGTTTCAGTCTTTGTACTTGTATACATTCTCCACATATTAGTAAAATTGCTCACCCTCCGGCCGTGGACGTAGGTGACATTGACCGAACCACGTAAATCTTTGTGTCCTGTTGTATTTTATTTTGTCTATCTTTATTTTCGTTATTATTTTTAAGGGCTATTAAATTTAATCGGTATCCGATCCACGGGCATTTTCTTTAACACCTCTCCATGGTTGACAACTAATTCTCAGGATACTCTTTCTAACTGGGTTGCAACATCTTTTTGTCTAGCTTCATTGAGTGTCTTTTCTTTTTCTTTCTCTGCCCTATCTTTGGCTCGATCTTCCTGGTACATAGCCATAAAGGCTTCAAATTGCTGCTGGAAATTGCGTCCATCTCCCATCACCAGCGACTCTGATACCAAATTGGCACAGGCCCTAGACCGACTTCTAGTTATGGGACCTTGTAGCTGAATATCCAATAGGTTATGTTTGAGAGACTTCCTCCCGTTATGACCTATCTTGAATATCTCTGGAACTAACAATGAGTCCACAAAAATTCTGCTAATTTATTCATGCTCTAAAGAGCTGTATTTAAACTAGCTTACAGCCCTTAACAATCCCTACTTTTCAGCAATAAAAATCTCAACTGAAAGATAAAACAACTCATCAGAATAAAACAAACTCCTAATATTCCGATATCTTATTCAAATAACTTATCTACTCCTTCCTTTCAGCACGTTTGAATATTCAAATAACTTATCTACTCCTTCCTTTGTCCATGTTTGAATTTGCCATGTGTGAATTCCTGGTAAACTTGGTCAGCAAAATTTTGCTACTCTTGACCCACAACATCCGAGTGATGAAGCAAATATCTAATGAAGTCCAAGTAAGAGAAATGAGAACTTCATGCTGATAAGATAACACAAAAGTCAATAAAGTGGGGTTGAACAATCGATTTTCTCATCTTTCTCGCCTTATTTACTTGTGGGGTTTCCATTTTCTTCTTGTTCTTTGATCATCATTGTCCATATTATAAAACTTTTACTTGATTTTTGTATTGCCAGAAATCTTTCTCTATATGCTCAAGCTATATTTCAATTGACAACCTCTTCAACAAGAAAAGGTTAACCATACAGTGCACTTAATCACATGCAAAAAGCACCTAAGTGGCTTTTGCCACTCTTGTTCACAAAAGATGCCAGCACTTGCCTAAGCGTCTATATGCTCCAATTTATTCCCCTCAAAACCTCAATTTACCTATAACAAGAGTTTAAATTTGTTCACTATCTGTCTCAGCCATGTATTCACATACTATTTTACCCTTAAAGCGCCAAATTAGCCACCTTAAGTATACAAGAAATGGGCAACTATGTCCTTCACCATATGGGCAATGAAAGAGCTCCATCTCTTTTATGGCAAAATTATGCTGTGAATTTAAATTTTTTTGACAAGAGAAGTTTAGATTCTCTTTCAATCAATAAGGTTCTGGTACCATGAATGAAAAGTTGGTTTGAGTCTTCTGCCTACCCCACATATCATGGTAGCAGATGTAAACTTGGCAGACTACAGCAATTAGTAATAAATATTTGGCATAGTTTGAGAATATCAAGGGAAGGTACTAAATATCCAGCATTCCATAATTGTCAAAAGGGGCTATGGGCCTAGAGGAAGTAGTCGCTTCAAAACATCTTTTGAATGTGGTTAACTCCAAACTTGGTGAGGTTCTATTCATTGAACTAAAATAGCAGGCAATACTGTTTTAGCTTGCAGTTACCATGCACGAGTAACAATAGTAGCTGAAAAGTTCATAGCAAAACCAAAAGCCATTCCATGTCAAAGTGTCATAATCAAAGAAAACTTGTTGAATTTGGTCGATCACCTTCAGTTTTTACAGTAAATGAAATCAAGATAATACTCAAGAATGTGGCAACAAATACAATCAATGAGAAGGTAAAGTGAAAAAATAGACGGCGCCACTTGGATTTAAAATTTTAAAGAGCAATGTTGACAATAAGGATTCATTTGAAGCAGTTTTATAGAAGAGACATAAAAAGAAATTAAAGTTCACAAATTAGCAAAGTTGGACTGAAGAAGATCACCTTGCCAATGGGATATGCTATTGGATAGCATAGTATCATTAAAATCCGTACAAGCCACACGAAATTGGCACCTACAGCAAGACCATATCTGGAGCATATTGCTTGTGGAATAACCTAACAAGTGAAAAATGTCAACTCCCTGTCTCAACTGAAGTTAATAAGTGTCTAACAAGAGCTGCTCAAGTTGAGGAGGAAAGAAAATGTACCTCTCCAAAAGCTAGAACAAAAGTGACGGATAGAATTATGGCAACATACTGATTGAAAAGCTTATCCAGGTATATAGGAAGAGCCTGCAAATTGAAATCTGGAAGTAAGTTGATAATGAAGACAATTAGAAAACAATATCAAACAAATGTTGATTAGAGATAGTATTAGTTAGTAGTTAAATAACAAAATTTTCCAAGCTCTTCAAGTAACACAAGGAAGAAGTATGTTTCCGCCCATTGTTCTTAGAACTCATTTTTCATAATGTCTAAATTGTTTATATTTGTGATTTAACCACGAATTAAATTGTTTCCTAAACCACACACTAGAACTTGTCCTGAGAAGAAAATTATAAGTTCTGGTATGTCGTTTAAGCTCATTGCACTTCGCAGTCATCGTGTTAGCATATGGTAGGACCCAACAACTGTGCAATCAAGGCTAGGTGGCCGTTGAACGTGAGATTTACAAACTATTTGAGTTAAAGTCAGCTGTTGAACATGAGATTTACAAACTATTTGAGTTAAAGTCAGCACTTTGACAAGAAAAACGGATGCTTGATGTACATCGATAGTTCAGTAATCAAATTCGTGGCCCAAAACTTAAATTTACATCAAAGCACCATGGGTTCGAACACAAGCAAATTCAACCTTCTCTAGATTACACATAGCCTTCAAATGTTCATACACAAGCAACATCAACTTTCTATAGACTATGCATAGCCTTCAAATAGTCGCACAAATACATTATTCTCTAATTCAACAAAACTGCAGCATGGACATAACGACTGAGAACATGGAATGAATCCAGTCGAATTTCAATTTGATCTTGCCACCATCATCAAAATGTTAGCCCTCAGCTTTATTTACAATACATTATTTGATCCCAACTAACTAATATCCCTTTTTTCACGCTCCATCAGAAATGCATATTCCACTCCAAATTCAAGTATCCTGTCTCTAAAAGGTGGATATTTTCAATCATAAAGAGAGTCGCTTTCTATAAGTAAAAGAACTAACGGTAACACACAACAACAGCAAGTTTAATAACAAAAAGAAAACACATTCAAGCCGTTACCTCCATAGCAACAGCATTACATAGAAGCAAAGTGACCAGAAGTTGGTGCTGCTTTTGAACCACGGGAAGAATTACAGCTGATAAAATTCATTCCCAATTCAAATAAAAAAATCAAATAATTCCATTCTCGTATACAAAACATTACTGAAAAAAGAATGAATCTTTACGAATGGAAAGAAAAAGAAAAGACCAGCTTGTTTCTTCTCGGTAGAGGTGCCACTACGATGGAGAATCTCAAGGTCGACGAGTCCCAGAGACATGAGCCCCAGAGTGAGACCCGACATGATACCTGCGAAGAGTACGAGGAAGCAGGAGAGACCTGCGTACGCGAACCATACCAACGACCCGAACGGAATGCCTCCGCCAACAACCCCCGATTCACCTACTCTGCTCATCATCCTCGTCGCAATCACCGCATTTACTAGATGCATCGTCTTCCCAACAAAAACACTCGACCGCTCTCGCGAATCTCCGACTTCCGAGCTTTCTCAATTTCTCTCAGTTAAGAGATATTGTTGTGTTCCGTCTCGTTGAGTGTACATGTGCATATGATAGTAGAAATTTGGAACAGTTAAAAGTCGTTTCACGAGGACACGTGGAGAAAGCATAAACGATCGTGACAGGGTGCTGACAAGCGTGTGGAGCCTCATGCTACGGTAAAGATTGATTTTAAAATTTTAAAATATTCAATTTAACATGGTTTTTGTAAGGTACGATAAATTTCTTTTTTAAGATTTAATTAATCATAAAATTAAAGCTAGATTGAACGATCTTTCAAACAATCGATAAAGTTATTTTTTTATTAAAAAATTATATATTTGAGTTACCAAAATAACTTCTTATAAAAATATAAAGAAAAAATCGTATAAAATTGATATTAATTAACATTTAACTCAAGTTCATTTAAATAAAAATATATTGTTTTTACATAATTAACTAAAATGATATTTTTTTGAAGTTGACCCGATCAAATTTTGGATTGCTCAATCCCGATCAAACTAAGAGCAAATTAAAGTTGTTTAAGGAATTCCTCCCACAAGGCATATCAGAACTTGTATGGTGTTGCTTTTCTTGGAGGTTTGCATGATCCAGGCTTTGCAATTGCAACCAAAATGAACCTGCCATCTAAAAGCTGAACAAGCCCCAGTTAAAAGAAGAAGAAAAAAAGCAACTTTCATGGAAATTTTCTCAGGAGAATCGGTCAACAGCAACTTTTATGGAAATTTTCTCAGGAGAATCAGTCAAAAGGAACTTTCATGGAAATTTTCTGAGGATGCTTGTCAACTACTGGAGATGTACACCTACCTTCCCATCCATTTCCTTCACAGCCAATTCTGCAGATTCTTCACTGCTATACCAAATATATGCAAATCCATGAGATTGCTTTGTGTTCTTGTTCAACACAATCTTCACTGCATCAAAAGATCCAAAAAACACTGGCTTGAGCAGAGACAGAGGATGAACAAACCTCAAACATCCAGAGAAGATTTTAAAAAGCTTGTTTCAGTAAGATGAATATTTTCCAACACAGCAAAGACCAATAACTTCCAATCTATGTTGGCATTTCAATGTACCCCTAATGAGTGCATAGAATGAGTCGGCACAGTTCAGTCACCTTTCTTTAGACTTAGCTCGGCTCTAGATAAAGACAGGATGGACACCTGCTCAGGACCCACTCTTGACCTATTCTTATTTTGTTTCATTTTTTTCTTTACGAGAATCCACCGTTGACACTCATAAAAAACAAAAAGATGCAAAATAGAGACCATTTTTTTCTTTGTCCGGGGTCTATAAAACGCTAAGAAATGCCCTAGGCCTGTGGACTTCATACTCGTGTAAGATGTTCAATGATCCTAAAAGGGTATTTAGATTCCTAATCAAATACAGTTAACATCAGAGGCACACCGGTTCCCTTGTTTATGCAAAAATATAAGACATGATAATAAGCATCTAAGCATAAAAGTTGCAGAAAACTAGTGTACAAGCAAGGGCAGGCAGCCATATAAACATTGCATTGCATATATAAAAAGGCACAGAATGGCACCTCGGCGTACTTCCCCAAATGGCGAAAATGCCTCCTTCAAACGTCCCTCGGTCATCGACAATGGCAGGCCTACACTGACCAGGGTATAAGCCTTTGAAGAATACACAAGAACAGCATTTGGACATGTTGATTCATCATTGAAAGATGGCTGATATAGACACGAAACTTCGCAGTGAACTTAAACAGCCTTCAGAATAAAGGTCACACCAAATGTACAAACAAGCAAGAAAATGGAGATGCCTAGGATGATTGAAATATTTCTACATATTTTTCTTGTATTTAAAAGATTGTGAACCTTGTATACCTTCATCAATCAACCAGCTTGGACTCGGATATTCAGGCCGATCAGGCTCAAGTTTAGGATCAAATATTCAGGGCGATCAAGTGTGGACTTGGCAATTTTTTAAGGCTGGATTATGCCGAAGTCAATGAGTGAAGTCAGGTTTGACAATGGTCGAGTTAGAACTTGAGTATTTGAGTCCGATTGGGCTCATAATCGGGTTTGGGGTTCAACCAAACCCAGTTTCAGGCTCGAACTTGAGCCATGTTTGGATTAGGGACCCTAGGTAGACTAAATTGCTTAGCAACAGAACGAGCCCACATTCTTACTCCTCGGTACTTCTGCAACTTCCACCAAACACCATAAGAACCACTCTATTTCCATTGTCTCCGATAAGTAAAATATTAAGTGATATTTCTCAGTACAAGTTCGAAGCTAATATCAGAAACCATACAATGTTCTGGTCATTCCAATTTTCGAAACAACCCATTAAGAAAGAACGTAACAGATTATCCATTCGACATCAGAGAAGGGTCCAAAGAACACAAACAAAGAACCAACCGCTAAAATCAAAGAAACACCAGACAAGGAGCTACCTTTAGCAAAGATAACAGTTGATGGTGCTTCCTGGGATTCAACTGAAGAGCTGGAACCAGAGCAATTGACACAGAGAGACAGGTAACTTCTGTTGAGACAAAAGGAAAATGAGATTGCAGATGCTGCTACAGGATTTAATCTTGCAGGAATGGAAGTTCTTGAGCTAGTGGGTATTAGTGGGATTGCATGTGAAGAAGACGGAGATAGAAATGAACACGTCCTAAAACCCATCCTCATGTAGGAAAACTCAGGACATCAAGTACCTGAAGACGGTTTATTTAGTTACTTTCGTATGCCTAAGTTGGACATTTTGTGTTCTGTTGCAAGAATTCATGATTGGGTCGGCCTCTGAGGTCTCCATGTTAGTCCAAGACCCAGGAAACGACTGTTCATTGCCACTTGCTTTAGATCCATTGAAGAAGGGCTCGTTAGAGAAATTTGTATACAGATTCAAGATGGGCTTATACGAGAATCCAGTGTACAGATGTTTGAACCTAAAGAACCTCATATTTTGAACTTTTCTCTATTTTAAAATTTTTTATAATATTGTTTTATCATTATACAAGTCTTTTTATATTATATTAATTTTTTGGTTATTTATATTTTTAAAATAAACGATATATTAAAATTTAAATTTTTATTATTATATTATTTTCAGTAAAAATATAAATATAAAACTTATTATTTTATGAGAGAGTCTAAATAAAAGAATAAGTGATAATTTTTTAAGTATATTATATTAAATTAAATAAAAATTCTAATCAAATAACAAATGAGTGTGATATTTGAATATTTCTAATTATTTAGTGTCTAAATTGACTTTTTTGGTTAAAAATTTAAAAATCTCCAATTTTCAAAATAAATTTAATTCAACCCGACAAATTAATTAAGGTATTAAATATTAATTAATATTTTAGAAAATATCGTAAATTGGAATATCGAATTGCCATGACAGTGTGCTGCGATGAATAATGTGGAATCCTCTTTAGTTGGAATTGATACTTCGATTCTTGTAATCATCAACTTATCATTTGCATAAGAATCATCTCAATCGAAAGTTGCTCAAATTCTTCTTAGAGAATTTCTTATCTTGATAAGATTTTTTTTTTTACAACATACCGCGGAAAATATGTGTGCCAACTTATCCTGTACTTATTATGGTCTAAAATAAATAAAAAAGAAAAGATAAATCAAATATGAAGAATTATATTCCAACAAAATGGGAATGATGCAAATATACCATATTCATTGACGATATAAACTAAAATATCTCATGTAACTTATCAACTACAATTTATCTTATTTGCTATCTGTCTCGGAGTCGAAAACAATCGTTTAAAAGTAAGATTGCGTATTTCTAAACCTTGTTAAGTTCCCTGATTATTGTTGTTGTTCCGCTCGTAGTAAACTGAGCTTCCTTGTGAAATTTATAATTTAAAAGAACATGTTGCTTATGTAGATAGAATATAGATTGGAAAATATAATTAAAATTAGTTAAGTTAGTAATTTACTTATTATAGAATTTTGAAACTAGAAGATAATAATCTAAATTGGACTATTTTCAAGTTAGATTATAGATGATATAAAATTAATCATCGAAATATTACTTATAAAGGATTATAAGATGACAATAGATACTCAACATACTTGATTAAAAGATTGGATCTTATCATTAAGGTGATCAAGTGACTTTACACAATGATTGTAAAATATCCAACAAACATATTAAGAAGATCAATTTCAAAATATGATTACGAATATATTTGTTGGATTGACAAATATTATGTCTAAAAATAGACAAAATCATAACTTAATTACTAGGGAACTATTTTTATTTAATTTCTTAAATCATAAGATTTTAAAACAGTAATTAAAAAACTCAACCGGTTCGGTTGATTTAACTGTAAAAATATGTCTAATTGTTTAGTTCAGTTTTCAACTTCCCAGTTCGATTTACTTTAATAACTCTTGTTATTAAAATATAATCAATTTATTATTTAATCAGCCAATTTTTGTAAATTAATAAGTTATTATAAACCAAAATGAACCAATTAATTATCATTTAAGAATTTTTGTCTTCAATTAAACTTTAAATTATTCGAAAGGTAAATAAAATCTCTTTCAATCATATTTTAAAATTTTTAATTTTATTTAATATTTAGTCAATTTTATTACGACCTAATATCAGTTGAACCTTTTAAATCTTAAACTTTTTGTCTTACGGGTTAACTTTCATCCCCGTTTTTAAAAATATTGTTTTAAAGTGTCTAAATTTTTTGGTATTTTTTTAATTCAATGTTAAAGTTTTTAAAATTTACAGTTAAGTCACCCATCTTTTATATCTTTAGCAACTTAGTTCAAAATATTAGTATTATTAGCATTTTACCAATTTGATTAATAAAACTTTTTTGTCCATAACACGTGGGCTTTCACGTAGAAAATTAATTACCGAACTAATGATTATATTACGTGTCTAAACAATCAAGTAGTTACCAATGATTATGTGTGATCTTCGATTAAACAAACCGTGGGAAATCAAAAATATGACAAACTAGTGAAGTAATTAACAACATGGAATAGAAATTAGTTAAATGGTGGTTGTAACATCGTAGTTATAGCTAATGAAACAAAATTAAACCTACTAAATCATTACAATATGCATGATGAACCAATCATGATAAGGAACGTCTTCAATGTGTGAACTCTGCGGTACAATAATTAGACACCGTAGGTTACGTACGTTTGTCCCAGACTAAGTTTTAACATCTTCTTGGAAAGAGCTGAGTTTGTAAGAATCCAACGAGCATGCAAAATAAATAAATAAATAACGGATAATTCCATATAGATACAGATAACGAATAAGCTATAAAAAATTAATAAATACAAGTTTAGGGAATAATATAAAAAAATTGTTGTCAGGACAAATTCGGAAGGATTGAACATGACATCTTTGGCTGCTTTCACTGCAATGTGTTACACGCATTTCTTTTTGTATACTTTCTTAAATTGTTGAGAGTCTGATTTTGATGTCTCCTGCATGATCCTTCAATTATGTATTGTCGTATTAGAACCTCAAGATAGCGAAAGAAAAACAAGAATTCAGGACCTGAGGTTGATAAAAATTACGGTAAAGTATAGTTTTGCTTGAAGTAGAAGATCTGAAAAAGTTTGATAGTATATAATCTTTTTTGTTAATGAAAAACTTGTTTTTGATAGACTCCCGTGTAATATGTCATTCAATCACGAAAATACAAGTTGATAAGAATTTCAGATGTATTCTCTTAATTTATTTCATCTTAGCTTGTGACTAGATAATGGAATCAGTACATTAATTGATACAGGATTCACCCTACGTGTCATTCAACATGTGTGTGTGGTTTTTTTTATTTTTTATTTGGTTAAAACTCGATTAGATCTCAATTACAAGAACAAATAATTAACTAGTGTAATAAAATATTAAAATTGGTTTATTTAATTGATTATATATATAACCAATAGAGTTTTTATAGATGAAATTATTGTAAAATATATCTTAATAATGATAATAATAACTTCACATCGTAGATATAAAATCATCAGAAAAAACAAAACAAGGAGATACTTCGCATGGCCGTGGAGAAAAGAGACGCAGACGGTCGTAGAAAGCAACACTACTCAAATTATTACCTAGTAGTTTTTGTCACGAAACAAAACAAAAAACTTCATCTGTTGCTTTTGATCAACGACCCGACGGTGATGGTCATCCTCCGTGCGCCACCGTCAAAATTGGACTGACTGTCCTCTTTTGAATCCACCGACCGTGCAGAGCAACGACAATAGCGATAGTTACAAGAGAAGCTGCGTGCTGTTACAGATGTTCTCGCAAGGATCCAAGGTGTTTGATGTTGATGATGAAGATAGTTATTTTAATTAAGAAAATAACAATTTGTCATGTTCCAATTGTCGTTTTTAAGCTTTTATTCCTTTTGCCATCATCGTGAAAAGGGACAAAATGAAAGACAGACGAAGACGAGACTAAGGAACATATCTCATAATACATTCTTCATTTCTCTGAATTATTCGGACGGCTTGTAAAATTCCATCTGCTTTAAACTTTAAAGTTTTACGTTGATATATCATTATATGCATCTCAGACAGCAACATGAGCAGATTCAAGGTTGAGTGCAACTCAAAAACGACACAATAATCTTTTTCTTTTTTCAGTCTTAAACGAAGATATTACGACTCTGAAATGAAAGAGCGTAAAGTATAATTAGTCTTCTAACGAGATTGAAATAGTTAACTCTTATTTGTAACATAAGATTCATAATTCTGTAACATAAGATGCATAACTCTGTATAAAACGAAATTGAGATTATGGTGACAAGTATGGGTGACCTATTTGGTTTCAACTATTTACTTAAAGCTTTCCTTTGTAGGAGGTTTTGAGTTGAGTCACCACAAAGGGAGGAGAAGGAGAATTTTTCCTGTTGATGATCTTCTAGCCCCCTAGGCATGCTCCTTAATCGGATCAATTGCAGACGTCTCGCTTTCAGCGATAGTGTGGGAGTTGGAACTACTAGGGAACATGAGGCTGATGAGAATCTAATGCTGAACAGGGCCAATGATCAATCAGCAGCTGACCAATCAGTATGTAACGACTCTTTATGCGCAGAAATGTCCATGCTACGTAGGAACCTGAGGGGGTCAGTAATCAATCAGCAGCTGAACAATCAATATGTACTGATTCCTTGTGCGTAGAAGAGTACAAGCTATGTAAGAACTTGAGGAACCTTGGAATTTCAAATTTATCTCCTTTATGACTCTTGGGGTAGGGTCTTAGGGGCTTATGATTAATCCGGCGAAACTGAAATACCTAAAAAAATTTGAGATTATGGTAGTCCTTTTTTATTATATAATAGTAGTATCGAAAAAGTTTATTATTATTATTATCATCATCATCATTGTCATCAATGTTTTAAAAATCAGATTGGAAGTTAAACTCGTAAGACAAGAGATTTAATGTTTAACAATTCAACCGATATTAGACCAACATATAACTAAATAATTGAATAAAACTAAAAATTTTGAAATATAATTAAAAGAGATTGTCCTTATCCATTAAAAATTGAAGTTTAATTTAAAATAGAAATTGTTAAATGAAAATTAATCAATTTATTTTAGTTTATAAGAACTTATTAATTTATAAAAATTGATCGATTAATTAATAAACTAGTCAGTTTTTAACAACAAGAGCTATTAAAACATATCAAACTGAAAAGTTAAAAATTAAACCCAAAAAATTATACTATTCAAGGCTTTTAAGGTTGAACTAGCTGAGTTTTTCAATCATCAATTATTGTTATTAAATGAAAACTATTTTTTTGACATAAAATGTCTTTAAATACAAAAAATATATGTATTAAATTTACATCACAACCAATATATATGTAATCAGTTTTTTAAATGATAAATAATACCTAAATCAAAATTTTGTTTACTTTAATTTTCTCTACAAATTGCATCTTTCTTTCACTTCACTAGAAAATTATCACCTTTTATTCCTAAGACTCTAAGAGTGTTCCTTAAGACATGAATTCCATTTTAGGAAAAGGCTAAAAGCCTTCTAACCTTGAACCAAAAAAGTTCCAATCTTATTATAATCAGTATTACAAAAGATGATAATCTAGTTCTATTGTATTTAAAGTAACATTTATTCTTAATTCTCTTTTTGTGGGAAAGCTGATTATATTATTTTGTGCAATCAATCAAAAGTTGTGATTAATATGTTGTAGAAAAAGGACCATAGGAGTCTAGGGTCTAGTATGGCGGAGATAAAAAGTAGCAGTGTGTATACATATAGTCAAAGTTAGGGGAGGCTCATATCACAACCGATAACACATATTGTCAATGACACTTATCTAAGATAACACATACTCATTCCTTTAGTGTGGAGAACATTGATTCGAGTCATGTAAAATATAATCTATCATATATATTTATAAAATATATATGCTTAGTTTGAGAAGAAAAGGTGTTAAGTATATTAATAATATTCAGTTCAAGTTTATCTGATTTAAGTTAATTTATTTAAATATTCGTAAAGCATATTTATAATCTATGATTAAATTGAGAGGAAAATATGTTAAATCTATTAATTAGTTTAGATTTATCTGATTTAATTCGAACAAATTTATTTATAATATTTTAAATATTTCATAACTAAAGTTTTCTATGTCGAAGACTTTAATTTAGTCGACTTAATTCAATATTGTATTTGATTATATGATTTTATATTAAAATTATGTTCACATAATTATTTAAAATATCGAATATAAGGAAATGCTTAAACACTTTAATTCTTAAAAAATTGGAGAAAAAAGTATTAGAAAATTAAAAAGTGATGGATAGCCAAAGTAGCCAACTCATGGAAGCTTTTAAATTGTTGTACCCTTTTTGATAATCATGAGTTGCCATATGATATCTCCTTACTTTACCAAAAGTTGATTTTGACCCTCATAAGATACCATTTTCCTTTTACATATACCTTCTCTTTTCTTTTTCTTCTTTTTCTTCTCCTCTAAAAAAATATTTTTCTAACTTATAAAAACAAAACACTACTTTTTTATTTTTTATTTATTTAAATGTGGGTCCATGTGAATTTTAGTATTGGGGGATGGTGAGTGGGGGTATAAAGCTCACACCTATGTGATACAATTGGAATCAAATGGGTAGAAAATGAGAGGAATTCGTTGGATTGTCCCACCAAATATAAATGTCTTATTGCTCTTTCGTCCATTTTTCAAGATTCCCAATTTTTCAATTTGGGTTGCATAATTTTTTAGAGATAAATAAAAGGTAGTTACAAATGTTCCATCATAGCCGTCCATCACGATCACATCACGCATCAATCATGTGATACAATATATAAGTGTACAAAATTTTTTATTCATTTACGATATTTTAACTATATTCTATCACCTTTTATTCATACATTTATCTAGAGTCTACGTAAACATATAGATAAGATTTAATGAAATATGATAGAAACATTATAACTGCAACAAAAAAATCTGACCCTTTACACAAGAGGAAAAGAAAGGGACAGAAATTATAAGCC
>JANIIA010000192.1:85852171-85863675 GCA_027478495.1 Erythroxylum alaternifolium | reverse complement strand
GAAGAATGAACAAAAAAAGAGTTAACGATTTGGTGCGTTGAAGACTATCAGTGGGGGTCATATATCCAATCAGCTTGTAATACACCATATGCTTGTATTATATTCCCAAATCGAGAGTGCTTATTATATAACATAATATTCATTTTGTAGCTTTAAAGTGGTGCTTCGAATGAAAGTGCATAAACCTAGACACCATACCCATTGAATAAGGAATTTTAGACCTAGTATAAGTTAAATAGATCAGTCCTTTTAGTAGAATCTTGTAGTGTTGTTCACTAGCTACTTTGATGTCATCCTTTATTTGGAACTTCTCATTTATATGCTTAAGTGTATCAACTACCTTATAATTCAATATATGGAACCTCTTTAGTAAAATCATTACTTATTTCTTTTTAGAGATGAAGAAACCATCCCTAACTTGCTTCACTTCTACATTAAAAAAGTAATGTAATAAACTCAAATATGATACTTCGATTACGAACATTCATACCCTAATTCAGCAAATTCCGCAAATTAAGCACATTCATACCCTAATCAACACATCCAATTCAGCTAACCTAATCAATTCACCAATTCATATATACCCTAACCAATTCAGCAAATGCATACCCTAATCACCGCAGTCGATGGAGAGGAGATGCTCCAGACGGCAACGGTGACGAGAGGAGATGCAGATGGCGAGGAGAGGATGGCGCGGCAACGAGAGGAGACACAGACAACGACGAAAAATAAAGAAGAAACAGAGGAGAAAGGGAGAAGGAAGATTTGGGGATCCTTTAACTTCGAACTGAAACGTCGTTTGGTAACGTCGTTTTCGATTTTTTAAAACGATTAATCTAAATTTAACAACGGAACGTAAAGACTGTCGGAAAATCACCGACGGAAATCGTCGGTACAAAATCGACGCTGCATAAAATTCACCAAAGGACACCAATTCTGTCGGTAAAATTCTAACGCTATCTAATCACGGGAAGTGTTCCTGTCTAATTTACCGACAGTTATGACAGATTTGTCACTAAACTTTGTCGGAAAATTTGCACGAATATTTTTCCTTCACCTTTACTGACACCAATTTTTTCCGTCGCAAAATGAAATTTTTCATGACAGTGTTACCGACGAATATTGATTTTCCGTCAGTAATTAGCTACGGTATTATCTACGTCGGTAATTTTTTGTCACTAATGCATGGTTTTCTTGCAGTGGTTTAAGATACACGAGTTATCATCCTTCCATGGAATTTCTGCTCATCTTATGATATTGCGTATATATTTATATTGCTAGAACATAAGCATGTATTAAGCCACTTAATGCACATATTTTGCAGTGCACAATCAGTATAGCGTCTTCAAATTTTAAAACCATATAGACATGAAGAGGGAGAAAATATTTACCATTTCCAGCACAACGATCACAAGGTACAGGATCTCCCTGCAAAACCCACAAAAAGAAATGAACCCTCGTAAACAAATGTAATTGGAGCATTTTAAAGAAGAACCCAGAAACAAAAAATTGGTACTTGGAAAGGAACGAAAGCAGAGAGAAAGAAGGGACACCTTGAGGCCGAGGAAGAGAGAGAAGGCAATGGCGGTGAAAACACTGATAGTGGCGAGAGCAGTTTGGGTATCCAAAGGCCTGTCGAAGCCAGCGAACAAGAAAAACTGATGGGCAATGAGATTTGTAGGACGATGTAGTAGTAGTTGTTGAGGGTGGCTACAACAGAAACGGGACGTACATGGTTTTGTTGCTGTTGTTAAGGGAAGAATTTGAATGCTAGAATAACAAGAATTTGATGAAGAAAAGGAAGATGAAGAAGATACAAGAAGCTGCAGAGGACTGGCAGATGAAAGGGAAGCCATGAATATGGGATAGAGCAACTTACGTGGTTGAAAGCTCAACCACCGTTAGAATCCTGGCCTCATTTTACATGTTTGCCCCTTAGTTCTTCTAGATTTATACTAAACAATTTTACCTTCAACTCCAAAGAAAATTGCCAAGTTGGGCTCCCTAGTCCCCACCTTTCGTTGGGTTGTGGCTTGAAAGTTAAAAACTTGTCAAAGCTCGAACCAAATCCGTACTCTTTTGACAAGCCTTCATGATCTGATCACGGGAGCCGTTAACCACTTCGACTTTCCTTTACGAATTCATGTTACCCCAAAAGAGCCCAACTTCCAAAATTCGAAATTTTGGTTCCTAAGGCGGAAGAAATCGAGTAGCTCCCTTGTCTTTTTATAGTGTTCGATTTGGGAATTGGGGGTTTCAGGATGCAATAATGGGGAAGAGAGAGAAATTTGATGTGAAGGACTTCAACTTCGAACTTCGAAGAAGAGACAATGGGCAGACACTGGATAGCGTCGATGAGGAGGCGAATCAAGATCCGAGCTTAGAGATAGTCCGGAAAGC
This sequence comes from Erythroxylum alaternifolium, assembly GCA_027478495.1. Classification (NCBI taxonomy): domain Eukaryota; kingdom Viridiplantae; phylum Streptophyta; class Magnoliopsida; order Malpighiales; family Erythroxylaceae; genus Erythroxylum; species Erythroxylum alaternifolium. Next base: position 85,861,275 of record JANIIA010000192.1, on the reverse strand, counting down.
GCTGTTAATGCCCCCGGCCAAGCTGGACCAAAACGACAACAATGACATTGTCGTTTCGGATTATCAACCGCTGAAGGACGGTATTGGTGTTGTAAATCGTAGCGGTGACGATGACGGCGGTGGTGATATCAACCTGATGGAATTATCTTCTTGTTCTTCCTCGCTGGATCAGGCGGTTTCTGGTGAAGCGATGAAGAAGAAGAAAAAAAAGAAGAAGATGAAAATGGATATTGAAGATAAATCTGAGTTGCTTCTATTTTTTCTCTCTCAATGTTTAGTGGATAAGATTGTGATTGAAGTGTTGATTGAACTAAAGGTTGCGCATTTGATACTGTTTATATAATACTAACTTTTTAAAGGTGGCTAGTGTTTTGTGCTTAAATTTGTAGGAAAATTGACCTCGATGTTAGTTTGGTTAGGTAATAGTTGCGGAGGAAGAGGAAGAGAATGAAGAAATAATTGAGAAGTGGGAAGCAGTGACCCCAGGGGAATCGATTGAATGAGTCTGTCCAAATGGGGTTGAAATGTCAGATACTATTGTACTGCGAAAGCTTCTTGTGAGTTTGCGAAATGCCTGTTATGTGATTTTGGGAAAAAGAACGAGAAACGCCAAAATTCAATTCCAAATCAAGGCTTAGATTGGTATCTCTCTGTTGTATTTATTCTGTCAGCGAGGGCCAAGGTACTTTGATCCTCAAGATCGTGGCTGGTCAGTCACATGCTTTAATTGCAGCGAGGAAGGTCATATTGCAGTGAATTGTCCATCACTTAAGAAAATGAAAAACCCATGCTTTGTCTGTGGGAGTTTGGATCATTCGGTCAAGGTATGTAAGAAGGTTAGTGATTGAAAGTTGCAACAGATCCTTATACTTTTTCCCCTTTTTCTCTTGCTTTTGCTTAGAGGAGGCATGTAGGAACCAAATTGTCATTCTTCATGGTGAAGGTTCCTTTTTTATTTGTTCTGTACGTGAGTAAATTCAGTGTTTTTTATGATCAGAGCATAACTTTCAAACAGTTAAAAGTTTTTGGATGATAAAACTCTTTATGCTCTGATATGAGATGCATTGTTTTGTATCTTATTTTACTTTACCCCTCATATGTATAAGTATTATTTGGAATCTACTGACATAATTTTTTGCTTGTATGTTATACTTTCTTTACAGGGGCGAGATTGCTTTGCTTGCAAACAAGGTGGTCATCAGGCAAAAGATTGTTCACAGAAGCTTAAAAGTGGTATGCAAAGTTCAAGAATATGCTTAAAGTGTGGAGATACGGGGCATGATTTGTTCTTATGCAGGAATGGTTATCCCCCGGATGATCTTAAGGTTGTTCTCCACTTGGTGATGCAAAATTTTCTTATCAGAACTCTGCACTTGAGGATTGTGAATCTGGAATCCTTTTTTCTTTCAGGAAATACAATGCTACATCTATGAAGACTTTGGCCATTTATGGTGTGGCAATTGGTTGACGATATTGCAGGAAAAGTTTCTAGTTACAGATGTGATGAACTGGGCCATTCTGGTTTAGTAAGTTCTATTCAATGCTTTTCCGTTTTGCCGCCCTTTATTTATGTCCATTCATTTTTCTTTTCACTGGACTATAAAGCTTGCTTCAATTATTCTTCTAAATAACGCAGCACTGGGATGCCGACCAATTTCTGTTTTAAGACTGAATATGGCTTAACATCTTCTGTGATTTTGGAGGCTAGGAAGGCTGTGGTCGTTTCAAATATCATTCTTTTGTTATTGTTTCTCTACACTTACTATCCCAAAAGAAAGACAGATATTTATTTGATGCATGGGAGATGCCTTGTGTTCATATTGTTCTTGGAATTTCAGTCTGAAGTAATATTGTTTTTGAATAGTTGTGGATTTCTCTGCCACTGTTGTTAAGCCCACAGCTATGGCTGTAGGAGATAATGTTTGTAATTGTATTATTCATGACAAAAGATGTGTTATCTGGATATATATTTAAATGTTTTTTTAAAGAGATTTTCAGTATACATTTTCCAATTTTCTGTTGCTCTTCTTCTCTGAACAGAGAACTATGGTTTTACTTTAAACGGTCTTTGTTTCTCATGATTAAGTTCCACATGTAAAAAGCATGGGTGATCATCTTTTGTGGAGCTTAGCTACAATTATGATTACTTCCCTCTTTTTACATTCAAGGAATTCTCGCAAATAAATTTTTTTTCTCCTCCGCATTGTGTGCTTAAACAAGCACTCTTGTTTCAATTTCTTCATTTTTTCTGCAACCATATCATAACTTTATTTGTTCCTTAAGGTATCTTTCTTATTTTGATGTTTGTGACACATTTGAAATCTGTAATAAATCTTCGTTTTACTTTTTTTTCCTATCAAGATTTTTGTGACCAAGGTTACAATCTATGATGCCCGTTCTTGCTCTATTGATTGTCCATAATCTGGGCTACTTTTACTTTTTGTAAATTTTCCTTATATAATATCTTTCCTTTAATCCATGGATAGTATCTGTGAAGGCGTGTTCAAGGTTAAACGAGAAAGCCAATAATACAGCATGGCTTAGTTCATGCTATAAATGTGGTGGATCAGGACATTTTGTGCGTAATTGCACAAGCTCTGCCAAGGTTAGTTTCAGCAGAGATTTTGTTAATACCCTGAATACCGTTGTGTGCACTTGACTTGTACTAGTTCATGGTGTTAAGATATTCTCTGTTTTATGGGGAAAATTTTGGCTTCCTTAGTGTCATGGCCAAGTGAAATCATTCTTGATCATTCCATACAGTTTCGCAAGAGGAATCGGGAACCATCTACTCCTACCACAAAAGCTAACAGAGAAAAGAAAAAGAAGATGAAAAGCAAATCTGCTCCTCATGATCCTGGAAAGTATCATAAGAGAAGGACAACAAACTTTGAAGAAAAAGTTGTTACAGCACTACAAAAATCAAGACAGAGGTGGTTGGATTACAAAGCATCCTGGATATTCATCTCAGTCAAGGTACAAAAGGGGTCGTTGGGGGTCTCCTTCTGCACCATCTTATAATAATGGTAATTACTTTTCATCTATAAATCGTAATTTCACTCCAACATCATGGTCGTCTGCAAGAACGCTAAACAATCATGTTTGAACTCCATCATTTCATGGGTAAACAGGACTTCAACAATTCACAACTCTATGGCAAGCCAACAAAGGGTGCTTGATCGTATGGATCAGCTTTGTTCTTCCGTGGCCTCAACCACGGTTGTTTTGGTCATCTTCAACTTCCCTTTTGAGTCCATAGTGCTGGTTGGTTGAACGTGATTCAATGTTGTTCACCTCTCAAAAATTCTTATGATCTTTGAGCAATCTCCGTATGTCCTTCTGCTTTGTGTAGCCATTTTAGAAAAATTGCACCATTGTCGGAACTTAAACTCTGATATCAAATCGACAAGAGTATGATGACTCTGTATAAATTGAAATGTGGGCTGTTGGAACTTTGCATTTAGGGCTGCACTCGAGAAGAAAGGAACTGAGAAAAGAGAGGAAGAGGAAGCGTAAGGAGATTATAAAGCTGTACACTTTCAAATAGCAGAAATCTTATAACTAATTAACATAACAAAAGGAAACCTACTAAATTAGATTGTATAAGATCAAGAATTTTTTCATCAGTTTCCAGTTACGTCTTAAAACAAAGTTATGTTGTGAAATAGATGTAAAAGTTCCCCTTCAGTTTGACAACGTACTTGTGCACGTCTATGGTGGATTGTAGGAACTGATTAGGCGTTGTCTAGCATATAACCAAGCAGAGAGACCAGATGTTTTAACCATTGCTCAGGAACCATGTCTGACATACTCAAAGAAGTAGTGATGTATAAACAGAGTCAGAACATTGCACAGACACAGGAACAGAGCCAGGAAATGGAGACCTCCATTTTGCTTGATACGTAGGAACTATGTGATTCAATAGTGGCAATACGAATATGGAATCTTGAACAGGCTACTACTATTATTTGTTTTGGATTCTCTTTCTGTCCCTTGATGAACAGCCGCTCTTCTGATACCTCTTTTCGCTGAAGCATTTGTTACTTGCTGTCTGTAGGAACAGGTGCTAATACCCTTCTTCTTCAATTGGAAACGGAGGAACAATGTAATTTACGGATAAATGGAAAGCATGCTCAATGCTTTTTTAAAAAGTTGGGATTGATTTAACTTCATTTGTCATTATGCACTGGGTCTTGACGCCACACATATATTATCCCATTTTGCAAAGGATAGGAAACCAAACTGTGACACGAGTCATGGCACTGTCTTTCTCATCTCCTACTGCACCACTTTCACTCTCAAAACCTGGAAGTTCAATCTTGCAATCCATCAGTTTAAATGGTCCAAAAAGGAACATCACCATGTGTGAATCCAAAGACTCGGCGTCAGCCGAATCATCAGATTCCAGGTTGCCTGCAAAAATTAACACAAAACTTGAAGTGGGGTCTCCAGTAATTGTTGTTGAGGCTCCAAAGATGATCAAAACTGCAGCTTCTGTGCCGTGCCTCAGACTCAATTCCGGCTTAGTGAACCCCGGTGACGTTGGACGGTGGGTTCGATCCCATCTTTTTGTTTTGACTTGCTCTTCTTTGAGGATTTCAATTCTGATGGATGTTAATGTTAATGTGCAGAATCGTATCAAGAAAGCCCAAGGATGTGTGGGCAGTTCGTCTCAGAATTGGCACCTACCTTATTGATGGCAAATATTTTAAGCCCTTGGAGGTCAACGAGTGATCGAGATCATCGTCGTCGCCTTCTTTGATTTGTAGTTATGGACTAGCTTGATTTCGTAGAGTTCTGGGGAGAATTGGTCACAAAAGTGTTACTTTCTATGTTCTGAGTATGTACGGTATGAAAATGTGAATCCGTGCATACGGTTAAATCAGGAAAGAACTAATGCAATGGGTCGATATATATGTACTTTGGGGAGCAGTTTGTGCCACTTAATTCTGTTTACGTGTATTGCAACTATCCTGTTTTGTGCTGAACACAAAGATCTTCGGGGCAGTTTCATGTGCAAAATGTGTTGTTTCTAAAGATTTGACTTGGTGGTAATCCCTCGAAAATTAAGCCTGCAAGTCTCCCTAGGATGCTCCTTGTCTCATGTTTACTTCCATAAATCTGGGTTGGAACTTTGAGTTTTTATGCGATCCCTTAGTTTCATGCCATTTATGATTTGATGAAAATATGTAGTATCATATGTATCATAAGTGAGGTACCTTGACCCTTGTATCTACATTTTCATCTTGGTTTAAATAAACTGATTTGTGGCTTGCTGCTGAGGAGGTCGACCTCTCCCAGGATGTGCAGCAATGGGCGACTCTGTCTGATTCAGAGAAACACTTCATCGGCCACGTGCTGGCATTTTTCACTACATCGGATGGGATTGTTTTGGAGAATCTAGCTGCAAGATTTTTAAATGATCAAATTCCAGAGGTGAACTTGTTGATAATCTCCTGACATAAGTTTGGATCAATTCCTTGACCGTGTTGCTTGTTTATGTTGATCTTTAGACATTATGTTCCTGCTCAGACTGTCTTTTTGGGCAATCAATTTAGGCATTTGGATGACTTCAAATTCAAGAGAGTTTGAATTAGAGTTTAGACTAATCCTTAAATTGGAATCTAATCCGAAACCCCATCAACCAAACTTGACCTAATAATTTCAAACCGAAACGAATAGGAACAACCTTAATAATAAATGCAGATATTATTATTTTCTTTTACTTACATGTGATTAAAAAAACAAGCGTCAGGATTAGCTCCCTCATTAAGGAGTCACTTCTATGCATGTTCCATTTCCACTCGCTATGGAGTCGATGGATATTCTGCAACTGTCCGCAAGCGAGCATGCAAGTGTACTCTTTGAATTTGGAAATGGCGAAATCGAGAAGATTGGCTCTGGTTCTAGTGTCTGTATAGTTTCCAAGTTCACAGCGTAGGTACTGGTCCAGTTCAGGAACTCCAATCGGTCGCCTGATTCCTCGTGAATAATCAGTCTCGTCAGGGTCGAAAATATTCCTCACCTCCTCTACCAAACCTTTGTCGATCATTCGATTCACTCGCTCCGACACAAAAGAGTGGAGTACGGGCAAGGACACGTCGACCCAGAGAAAGCAAAACTCGTACCTGAGTCGAAACTCACGATCATCGTCGTCGTTCACCAAAGCTTCGACGTAAGAGTTTGACCCGCCGGCGATTATCGGGAGACGATCACGTTTCGCGATTGACTCCACAACCACCGAGGCACGGTGCCTGAAATCGTCGGAGGTGAAATCTGTGTTGGGTTCTACTATGCCTAGAAGATGGTGTGGTACGCCTCGACACTCCTCAGGAGTGACCTTGTTGGTGACCACATCAAGTCCTTTATAAACTTGCATTTTGTCACAGTTAACGACTTCCGCATGGTAACGCGTGGCAAGATCTATAGCTAGTTTGGATTTTCCGGTGCCGGTGGGTCCAACGACGAAGATCACCTTATCTTTCCGGCGAAAAAGGGGTTCCATATTTAACCCTCCCTGGAAGTTCACGAGGGGCTGTACTTGCTTGAAAGCAGTAGACATTGAAACCGTCAAAGTCATTTGGATTGCCTGTGAAAGAGTGAGTGAACATAGTAAAAGATACATAGTAATTTAACTACCACGGATACATAGTAAGAATATAACCAAACGAACCAACCCCACGAAGGAACTAAAATCCATGGACCACCGTACGTACCTTTAGTATCAAATATGCGGTGACTCGTGGAAGTATACAGGAAGAAGATGAATACGGCTTTTCTTACCAATCTGCAGATAGTGAGAGAGAGGAGAAGAGTAACTAAGGTGGTACAGTGATGAAAAGGCTTAAAATGGCTTCCTGTACCAAGCGAAGAATGACTTATTAAGGCTTATATTGGAAAAGAAAGGGTGTGGGTGTGCTTTGAAAAAAATTGATATTAATGGCTTTTGTGGATGATTGATTATGACATGAGGAGCTAAGTTTCCTCCCTTCGATTTAGGAATTTAATGATAAACTCTATAGGCCTCACTTTGGTATTTATACAAGTGTGTTACTGTTGCTCCTTCTTAGCGCATCTAGGAACATGTTCTCCCTAAGGTTGGTAAATATTGGTCTGGTCCGTTTCAATCCAATTTGAAATCAATAAGACAAGTTTTGAGTTTTGATATATAAATTTTAAAATTAAAAAAAAATCAAAACATTGTCGTTTCAGTATAATCAAGTGGACTCGAGTCACATAATTCAAGTCTTTGATAAATCGATTTAGCTCATTGTTATTTCTATTTTTAGCACAATATGAAATTGTTTCGGGACCACCCTGCATGCATTAAGCTATATATATATTTTTTAAATTAATATTTTGCCAAAGACAGAAAACAAGTCATTTGTCAGGTTATAAAACATTTTGTCTACACTCAACAGTCAATTTTGTACGTTGCTTATGATTATACAGAAGAGGATTCCCCTAATTATATATTAAAAGAAAGTCTCCATTTGTTTGTTTATTATAGGATGGTTTGCTAAAATTAATGTTAGCAATGTCCTAATCCTCATAAATTAAGTATTAGCAGCCATAATTAACGAATAATTGATTATGGGTGGAGAGGTTGTTTTCAAGAAAAAGCAATAGGCAAAAAGGGAATTTTTTTTTTTTTGGTAGTGGTTTCGGTTCATGAAAATTATTATTTTTTAATGGGTGTATGCCATGAAATGATAAGCTATTTTTATGAGAATATAATTTTGTGTTTTGAATAATTTGTAAATTCTTTTTTTAATAATTATTTTATCATATTCCGCTCTTGAGTTTTGAAATTAACATTTAGGAATCAAGATGACTAACCCATTTCAAAGTCTAATTTAGTATAAACTTATTAAAGAAAAAAAAGGGAAGAATAAAATATATTGACAGAACCTTCAGGTTAGAGGTTGGAATTCCTGTCTTTTATTCTTTTTAGTCTTGGAAAATGATATTTTATTTTTGTCTTTGTATAGTATTCTTGCATGGTCATATTTTAATTACTAGAAAAATAATTATAAATGTTATATGATTTAATTACATCTACGTGTTTGTAGACTATATCTTATAACATGTATGAATGAGTGATGAGTCACAAATTTTGGCATTAGGTGACTTAAAAGATCCCTTTTGTTTTATATTATTTTGAATACAATAAAATAATTTTTTGTGGATGAGATTGTAATAGAAATTACTTTAGGACAAATATGATTGCGTCAAGAAGCTTGTTAATTTATAACTAGAAATTTATGATCATCATCATCCATCGAGCACATGACATTGATGACAGATTATGAAACTAATGAAATTTAGTTCCTTTTAGAACATATTGGACATGGATTATAAAGATATTACAATTAACTTTGATTTTGATTTAAATTTAACGAGTTAAGTGAGTATTAGATCGATTTCAGGTTTGAAATATTAAAAGACTTCAAACGACTTATTCAAACTCGATTCACATTATGCAAGTTTTATAAAATTTGAATTGCACTCGTCAGGGATTGGAATGGACAAGTTAAACCCGACTTATTATCATCCTTAACTATAAATAGATAAACACCTCCGTTAGAAAAAGGTTACTTTGTTCATTCCTTCATCTACTTCTTAGGTCAACAAGAAGTTTCCTTGCATGGCAACTTTAGGAATCATGGAGCATGGAAAGGAAGGGTGAAGATATAGTTTAATAATAAGGACGGTGAGTAAGGATCTTGGAATCTGCATATAACTCAGAATTCAATGTTTAACATTAAGTATTCCTTTTTGTTTGTTCCTTTCTTTCCTAGAGGTTTCGTCCTATGTTTTTTTTTTTTGGCTTCAATTTCGTATTTGGAATCACACACATACACACAACTATGCTCATTATTTAAATAAACTCAAATAAATTCCTTATAAGAGCGGTTTAATTAGTTGAAGGGAATTTCTCAAGAGTTTTTCAAGTGTCGAGATCTTGATGACGAGTTTTATAAAAATAACAACACTCAGTAGGAATCTCGCTAAAGCGTTAAGTCTGCGAAGATCTAGTAGTACTGTAACATCCCCTCACCAATTGCTAGTGAACAGTGACATATGCATGCATTCATACATGC
>JANIIA010000192.1:85821216-85843835 GCA_027478495.1 Erythroxylum alaternifolium | reverse complement strand
ACGAAGAGGATAAAAGTCATTCCGCACCCATAAAGGACTATTGGGACTCCAATTATCAAACCAAAACCAAATGTTCTTCCCGTTACCTACCCGACATTTGATGTAAGGGTAGATTAAGTCTCTTAGTTGCAACAAACTCCTAAAGAACCACGAATGATCATTCCTTGCTTGAATTTGCCAAAAATTCTGCTCCTTGAGTCGATAAGTTTGCACCCATTTAATCCACAACGCTTCCGTGTCAACAAATAGTCTCCATATCCGCTTCATCATGAAAACTCTTTGCATTTGAGTGATTGAAATGATGCCCAAGCCACCATACTGTTTCGGCAAAGCAATATCACACCATTTCACCTTGGCTCCCTTGCATTGATCATGTTTGCCAGTCCAAAGGAAAGATTTAAGGATCCGCTCCATGTCTCGGATCACTCTCCTCGGAATAACTACATGGGCCGCCCAATGAAGATGAAAGCTATTAAGAACCGAAATGATCAAAGTAGCTCGAGCTGCAAGGGAGAGAAACCGATTTTGCCAAGCACATATTCTACTTTTCAACCTTTTTAAAAGAGGAAGAAAATCAGTATATTTGGGCTTACCCGAGGTGATGGGAACACCCAAATACCTGAACGGAGTTTCTTGGAGGGCCAACCCAACTATATTCGAGAGCGCCTCCGGATTGGTCACATCAGAAGAAACCAAGATACAACTTTTCTGAGTATTCATCTTCATTCCTGACCAATCTGAAAAAAGCTTCATCATACCCATCATCATAGAAATCACCTGCGGATTCGCCTTACACAAAAGTATAACATCGTCAGCATACAACAAATGACAAAGTTTTAGCGCACTACAATTATGATGGTATTGAAACCTCCCGTTACACTCCACCAATCTGGATAGTAATCTGGACAAACCTTCCATGGCAAGAGTGAAAAGGTAAGGGGAGAGCGGGTCCCCTTGCCTTAGCCCCCTGGTGATATGAAATGGTTTTGAAGGGATGCCATTTACTAATACACTCATCTTAGGAGTTTGGATACATTGGAGTATCCAGTGTCGAACTCTCGAAGGCAACCCTATCGCTTCCAAGCAATCTTTCAGAAATCCCCAGTCAATTGTATCATAAGCTTTGTATAAATCGATCTTAATTGCACAACTCTGGATCTTCTTCCCTGTATAATACTCTCCCACCAGTTCTTGCAACAACATAACATTGTCCCCTATACTTCTAGCCGGGAGAAAAGCTCCTTGAGTTTTGTTGACCACGTCTGTCAAAACTAATTTTATTCTCTCAGCCAAAAGAGATGAGATAATTTTGTAAACCGTGCTGCAACAAGAAATAGGTCGATAATCTGTGATGAATTCCGGCCTCCCCTTCTTGGGAATCAAGCAAATGTATGTATGATTTATCTCCTTCAAGAGCTTTTCGGAAGAGAAAAATTCTAACACCGCTTCCGTAAGCAACTGTCCTGTGATATGAATTAATGAGTTGATCAACTTTAGAATTGCATTTAGATTTGGAAGATTATTTTTAATTTATTTTGATAAAATAATATTATTTTATGTAATTAATTAAAATAACTTTCATATAATTTATAAAATTTTCAATTATTTATCTAAAATAATATTATTTTAATTTTAAATCAAGTTGGATCAAAATTCATACTTAATTTAGGTTGAAAAATTAAAAATCAACTTTAAAGTGAAAACAATGGGCTAACCTAACTTGATCAACTCGTAAGTTCAAAAGATTTGACAATCTATCACTCAAACAATGTCATTTTTATTTATATATTTAAAATTTAAAAATTAAAATGCTACTAACTTAATTAATAATATTAAATTATCCAATTTTACTGTAGCTTGACTGACTTTAATTTACTAATAATGACCATCCTAATCCATTACCTAGTTGAATTATACACAACTTGAAATGACCAACAAAGAGTAAATTTCAATTAAGAAATAATTTAATATTAACAAGACAAATTTGAAATAAAAAATTTGAGCTTAAAAATGTTTGACATAAATATTAATCTAAAATATTTATATATATTTGTTGTATCTTTCTTAAATTTTGTATTCAAAACAAAAAAATCATAAAGATTCAATTTTATTCCAACAAATTAAAACTTGTTCAATTCGATTCATTGTCGTCTCTTCTTCCAGAGCTCGTTTTCTTCTCACAATTATATATAAAAACTTAGAAAGCAAGTCTTAGAGTTATTGATAAAGTAGTTCATTTTATTGCCACAGGTTCAATTCACGAACACTATCTCTTTGTATAAATTCAAAAGAACGATTGCATACGGTATGATACTCGTTAGACTTTCGGAAAATGGAAAACTTCGTACATTGAATAGGTTGGCTTTTTAACTTTTAATTATATATAAAAGCTTTCACTTAACCAATCAGAACATAAATTTACGAGAGAGGCATGGTAATTTAATGTCATTATGTTTTGTTGAAGGGTGGTTTCTTCTTTATGGCTCGATTCTTCTCGACCCCACTTGACATTTTCATCCTGTCTCCTTCCACAAATTCCCTAATTGTCAATGGGTGTGTGTGTGTGTGGTCTTTCGTTTTCCATTCGCGGGGTGAACTCGGTTTCTGGTAAGGAATCAAACACTAGCGTTCACGATGAGAATAACTTTGATTCCTACCATCCATTTTGCTCCATCTGGGCTGTTTTGTGTGCAGTGTCACTGATTCTCTCGTTCAAATTTTACAAACACACACACGCGTACCAGCGTGTTTGAATTATGAATAATAAAAATTGTGTTAGTCAAATTAATAAAGTTAACACAACTAACATTTTTAAATTAACTATTAAATTTTAAAAATTTGATCACTCAATTAAAAATTTTAAATAATTGGTATTAAATTAAAAATATTTTAAAAAATTGTTCACCTTAATTTTTATTATCTTTTATTAAAAATGAATAATTCAACTATAAAAATCTTGAATTAATTAACTATTTAGTTCGATTTATGACAGTAACTCTTGTTATTAAAAATTGGCAGGTTCATTAATGAATCAATCGGTTATCATAAAATAACTAATTTTTATGAATTAGAATAAACAAGTTAATTATTATTTAAAAATAATTTTTAATTAAGTATTAATGTCTTTGATGGAAAAAAATAAAATTTTTATTATACAATTAGTACGATACCAATTGAATCTTTTAAATTTTAAATCTTTTATATTACAACAATTATAAAAATCTATGAAATGGATTATTCAAATCTGTAATTATTGATTTATTACTAATTGTTCCACTTCGAGGAGGCACTTTGCAAAATTTTGACTTTGAATAAAGAAAGAATTAGTGGTGCAGATGAGATGACCTCACCGTGATCTCGTGCCGAGGAAACATACCCATACAATATTTTCGATCACGCAGTATTAAATTTGATTCACGTATTTGTATAAATTTTATATAAATAAAATTTAATAAAAATACTGTATCTGCAACCGAAGATTCCACGAAGCAAGAAATTTGGTTGTCAGTGTAGTTTTCATTTTTAGTTTTCTAATTTTATATGTACTTGCGTTCACAGATTCAGTGATTATTTCCACATTCTGGGTTTGAATTATAGCTTTTGACCCGAAAAACTGAGGTAGGTCTTATCGTTAGAACTTAGAAGTCTCAACTCTCAAGCTTTTAACCTACTCGTACCTTTCATACCTGTCAGTGACTTTTGCCAAATTAGACACGAAAATGGGTCAAATTGGATAATAATTATCAAAGTCTGGTACTTCCTCTTTCAAGAACTGTTATAAAATTAATATAAAATAAAAATAAGTATACAAAAAATAAAATCAAATATTTTGTTAAAAATTAATATTTATTAATATATAGTTAATAATAATAATTTGTTTTAAAATTGAATAATAATTCTCTTTAAATAATTTTTGTGTCATATGTATTGAAATTCTCAAGATGATTTTTTTTATAAGTAAAAATGATCCGTCAAAAGTGATGAAATGAGAACATTTTGACTAAGGAATGAAGAATATCTTTACTAATTAATTTATTTTAGTTTGTAAAAGTCAGTTATTTATAAAAATTAGTCTGTTAATTAATAAATTGATCAGTATTTAATAATAAGAGTAATTAATGTAAATTTAACTGAAAAATGACTCATTGAATAATCTTAAAATTGAACCACTGAAACCAGTTTAATTTTTTAATATACTTTTAAGTACTCTATTAAGCATATTTTAATATCATTTGATCAACAGGTTTTAATTAGGATAAACTCTAACAGATATTATAAATTATTTTTAATTATGGTGGTTTTTACTATAAATTTTTGGCATATATAAATTTTAATAATACGAGCGATTATTAATGGTAGATATGTACCTAAAAATGTACTTATACGATACTTAGCCAACTTTTTAACTTTAATGTCGGCAGTCGGCTATTGATGTCATTACATCACTGATTGAAAATTAAAAAGTGACTATCCCGACTTGGAATGCCTCGTGAAAAATGAGAGTGAAGAAAATGTAAACCTAAAGACAATCTCCAGAGACTAGAGTACATGAATTTGGTGACTTTTAAGACATCACATTGAATTGAATTCAAACACAGAGACGACTTTAAGTGATGTTTTTTTTTTAAAAGGGAAGTAAATAAAAAACGTTACACGCTAAGTCTTGGGAAATAAATTCTCGATAGATCCTGTAAAAGGATCAAGTAGCACGCAATGGGTGTTAAGTGATGTTTGGTTATACGTTAAAGTTTTAATGAAATGAAATAAAACTAAATGATTTATGATGAAATGAAATATAAATGGATGTAATATTAAAAAATTATTGTTTAGAACGGATGAAAAAGTTCATAATGTAATATACTGAAATATTGTTTGGATGAAGGGTTTATAATGTAATATAGTGTAAAGTTATTTATTAATTACATTCTATTATAAACCCTCCAAATCGGATATTTTTTATTTTTATTATTTACGATGGAATGTGATGTAATATGAAATCCTCTACTTCCTTCTCATTTTATTCCATTTCATTTTATTTCATTATAAAATTTTATCCCAAACGATGAAATAATATTATATTTCGTTACATTTTATTATAAAACTCCCAACCAAACATATTACGAGTTTAATTAAATATAAGTTAGTTTATTATTTTAATTCATAGAGTAGGCTTTGAAAAATGGGCCGGGTCCCACGTTTTATCCTTTGATAAATTAAGTTATTTTAACTTTAAAAGGCTTACCTAAGCAAGCTAAAACCTATGGGCCAGGTCTGCTTACCAAGTCTAAGCCCAACCAAGTTCTAAAAATAAATAGGCAACCCTTTTCTCTTTACTTAGTTGGATTCCTCTAAAAGCCCACATCAATGCTAACCTTTTATGCAGTAATAGCAAGGGTTAATTATAAAAAATATTTAAAATTTACTCAATTTTATAATACTAATTTATAGTTTAAAAAGTAAAAAAAGCATCAATTTTTAAATTTTAGCGATTAAATTTTGATGTTAAATTTTTTGTTAATATAAGCGATGTAACGAGTCACATTAAATTATTTTTTAATATATTTATGTCATATGTGAATTTTATTATTTAATATATTAAAATATAAAATAATTATACAATATTTTATATGTTTTACTTCACAATCATTTATGGGTATTCTATAATTTAAATTTATTAAATAATAAACTTATATATGATACGGATATAATATTTAGTAGAAACAAGACAAAAATACTAATATTTTAATACATCACGTCATCTATGCTAATAGAAAATATTATTATATTTTTATTAAAATATGAAAGATGAGGCATTCAACAAAACTTTTTAAAGTTTGGATTTTTATTACAAAAGCGAATAAAATTAAAGATTTTTTTCGCAAATAACCTAAAAATAAATAGGGTTGTCAATAATCCATATTGAATTTGGTTAATAGGCAAATTAAATTTAGTCTAAAGTTGGATCAAATTGGCTCAAATATTATCGTTTTAATTTTATATTTCAAAATAGCATTGTTTTGATCTTAAATTTCTTAATTTTAAATAATAATTAAACACAAAACGATATTGTTTAGAAGTGATACCAAAACGATTTTATTTTACGAAGAGAGTTTAAGTTAGACTTTAGCCTAATCCTTAAGTTCGAATCTAACCCGAAACTTATCAACCAAACTTGACCTAATAATTTTAAATAAGAATGAACCGAAATAAGCTTAATTTACTAAGCCTAATAATAAATGTAGATTATTTTTTTCTTTACGTACATAAGATGAAAAAAAACATTAGGATTAGCTCTCTTATTAAAGAGTCACTCGGGCTAATGAATTTAAAAGTGTTATAATCTCATTTTCAAATTTTTTTGGAATGGAAAACTTGTAACTATTTTCCTTTAGATACGTACTGAGTAAACTTCTGAATTGATGCAATAATCTGTAAATTACGTCAATTAGGTGAATTATTAATATTAGGAAATGCAAGTGAATTTACCCTAACGCATTACTTTAATTATATATTTGAGATTGAAGTTTTAAAATTATCAATAATAAATTTAATTTCACAAAATTTATGAAATTGTATTCATAATACTAATCAGCGTCTCTTCCTCGGTACCTACATGAATCTCTCTTCTTCTTCGTCCACCTCCTCTTCTTCTTCATCTTCCACCGTCAACACCTCATGGTTCTCCGGCATCGTACGTGGCCGTAGCGACAGGTCGTCGAGCCTCAAGATGGCCAACAGCTCTGCAGCTTCCGCCGCCGAGAATGCTGGCCCCATCAAGGCTAAGAACCAGTTCCGTGGCGTTCTTTTTAAGTACGGGCCTAAACCCATTCAGGTAATTGTTATAAAATTCAATCTTTTTTGGTCACTTTTGATCTGGGATTCCAGTGTTCTTCGAGTTTTGTGATTTGTTGGTATTTAGAGTTGTGGAGGAAAGCTATTTGCTTTTGGCTCATTCCCCCGGGATTTGTTATTATTCCGTTTTTGATCCGGAGCACAATTGGGAGCATTTGTTTGGTGTTTAAAGGAATTGTACGATTTTGTATCACGTCATGAGAGTCTATTAGTTTTAGTTATACTATGAATTGCAAGATAGTTCTCAATGAAGGTTTTGGATATGGATAAATGAATTTGCTCAACACAAGTAAAGAGTAGAGCATTCAGGTCATATTGATGTGGACTTCATTAATGTTTTAGTTTCTTTTTTCTTTTTATGTAGGTTGCATTTAAAACAGGTGATTATAAACAACAAGTCATTTTCATTGGTGGACTGACAGATGGTTTTCTTGCAACAGAGTATGTATTTTGTAGCGGTAAATTTGGAATGGAGTGATGTTCTGTTTTCTTTTTGCTTTGTTTTTGTGAGCAATAGTATCAATGTTTATGCTCAACTGTCAGATACTTGGAGCCCCTTGCAATTGCTCTGGATAAGGAAAAATGGTCACTTGTTCAGTTACTTTTATCATCTTCTTACAGTGGATATGGCACCGCCAGCTTGCAACAAGTAAATTCCCCACTCTTTTTGATAATATGTTTATCAACACTTTCAATATATTGCTACTGCTAGAACAATTTGCTAAATCCTAAGTGCACAGCTAGGAATGCAGCCAGTTTCCACCAGCAAACAGTAGTTCATACATTCCCAAGTACCACATAAATCTCCATCCAAGCCTAATCTTTGTTTTCTGAAAACCACACAAAACGAGACAGATGATCTATACTGTCCTGGATTTCAGTTGGTCGTGATGTTTCTTCTAATGCATGCTTTAGTGTTTCCATGTTTGAAATTGGACTTTTGTTCCTCAACTTCAATATTGTTCTGCCTCTTTTGTTTTGAAGGATGCCATAGAGATTGACCAGCTGATAAGCTATTTGATTAACAAAGAAAATTCTGAGGGTGTGGTGCTACTTGGACATAGTACTGGCTGCCAGGTGAAATCCTAAACCCCTGTCGATATTGTACTATACATTTATAAAAGCTTACATTTGATCAAATTACATGATGCCTTTTGTGGATCTAGGATATTGTGCATTATATGCGGACTAATGCTGCATGCTCCCGAGCTGTCCGTGCTGCCATATTGCAGGTAACCAATTACCTGTTTAGGATAAACCAAAGTTATGTGGCCAAAGTACAATATGGGATTTGCAATCTCATTTGTTTATTTTCAGGAAATTTAGCTGTGAGATGTTACACCTTATGTCAAATTTACAGTTTCTCTATTGAACAATCACTGATATGGATGAAGGGCTAGTCTCTTGATCTGGTTTAATTTTAAGATCTTTCCAGATTATCTTACCTGGTTTATGGCACCAAAAGTTTTTTTTTTTCAGTAATCCCACAATTCTCTCTCCACATCCTTATTTAATTGCTATAATATCTGCTGTCTTCAGTCTTTTGTTGTTTGATGGTAATTTGTTGAAGAGTTCAAATGGACTTAGCATTAGAGACTCATGAGTTTTCAGTCATCTCCAGGCAATCTCTTAGAGGGACAATCTGTCATTTTAATATTGATATTTTATGTGAAAAACACGTTCCTCAAGAATATAACATGTGATAATTATGGAATATAATTGTTCCTTAAAATTTATCAGACTATAAAACTGATATTTATTAACAGAAATTTTCAAAAGCCTCATGCATAAACTAAATAGCTTTATAAACAGAAAATAACATAAATATGGCATTGATATCAAATAATGGACATATCAGAGAGATGCCACACTTGGAGGTCTAATGATCAACTAGTGGATTCTGGATACTGTGGCTCATATCTGGGACAAGTCCTATTCTTGATAGCATCTACATGTTGTGTGTTGATTTCCAGATTTCATTGTGACTCCAAAATTTAATTGGAAAGTTCAGGCTCCAGTTAGTGATCGTGAATACAGAGCAACTCTTCCTGAAACTGCCGCTATGATTGACTTGGCTTCAACCATGATAGCAGAAGGGCGTGGCTCAGAATTAATGCCCAGGGAAGCTGATTCTTCTGCTCCAATAACTGCTTACAGGTCAGTGTACAAATTTATGTCTATCTGGTTCCTAAAGTCATAATTGATTATTGTGCTAGGTTTTAGGACATTAAGCCCTATAGATATTTATGTCTATCTTGTTCCTAAAGTCATGACTGATTATTGTGCTAGGTTTTAGGACATTCGGCCTTTAGATTTTGTCTGCCTCTGATTTTTTCTAGGTATGTTGGGCATAAGAAGTTAGTATTTGGATCGTAATTGCAGCCATGGATGATAGGAAATAAGTAAAAACTTTCTCACTTATAAACAAGGGTTATGCAGGTATCACTCCCTTTGTGCATACAATGGGGATGATGACATGTTCAGTTCTGATCTTAATGACGACCAACTAAAAATGAGACTTGGGCATATGTGCAACACACCTTGTCAGGTACATAATTCCTTTCACTGGTGCTTTTTGCTTATACTTGTGATAGTCTTGGAAGGAGTGATCATGGGAAGGACTCCACCGACGATGCTTCTTCTAGTTTTAAGTACGGTTACATGTAAACAGAAGTAATATATCATCTTGTCAGAAGCTTACAGTGAACAATTGTGGGATGGGCATGAATCAGATTCTTTATTGCTCTTTGAATTCTTAAAGTTCCATCTTTAAAGAAGTTTCTGTATGCAGGTGATTTTCTCCATGGCTGACGAATACATCCCAGAATACGTCGATAAGAAAGCGTTGGTCGAAAGGTGAATGTTAAAGCTCTCATCTTATTAGTTCATCCATGGTCAAAGCTGTGTGCATCTTATTCAAACTCTTATTCATGAATGTTGCTTGGACCGGGTTAAATAAATTGATTCTGGGTTCGGATTCACTCTCTCGTAAAAATCTGTGTGTGTGTGTGTGTATGTGATAGGGAAAGGATAGATGAAAGATATGTTCTTTGTGACACCATCAAATAACTTTTTTTGGTGTGGCAGATTGAGCAAAGCAATGGGTGGTGCAGAGACACTGGAGATTGAGTATGGGAATCACTCCCTTTCTAACAGAAGTCATGAAGCTGTTGAAGCAATTATTGATTTTGTCAAAAGAGAGGGGCCTAAAGGCTGGGATGATCCATGGAGCTAATTTAATGGAGCTTTTTTTCCCCCCTTTTTTCCTTCTTCCTTTTATTCTTTTTGTCTCTGGTAGTCACCCTGTTCCTTTTTTTCTCTTGATCTCCATTGTTTTTTAGCACTGATTTAATTACTTTTTTTTTTCTCAGCAAAAAATAGATTAGTTGATCACTTCATCATCAGGACTAGGTGTTCCAAGGACTTGGTTTTGTTTATATAATGGATATCAAGTTTATTTATGTTAATGGTATAATATAAGAATCTTAATCTTAATCTTAGTTACAGTTAATGAAAAAATAAATCTGAAATATATATTTTTTAAAGATTAAGTTGGAAGATTTGGTTAAGTTTTATTAATATATTGAATTGGTAAAGCTAGATCAACCGCAATTTGACTAATTTCTTCAATTTATCTTATTAACTCTTATTATTAAAAACTATCGTTTTTTTCGCAATGTATTTTTTTTAAAACGGAAGAATTTGCAGTTACTATTTTTTGGATGCATACTGAGTAAATTTTCGGATTGACGCAATAGTCTACAAATTATGTCAATCATATACTTCGTATTAGGCAAATCCTGTTGTGCAGGCTCAATCAAGAGAGTACAGGTAGAGGTTTAAACTTTTTTTAGTTTATCTTTTTATTTAATTCAAAATTTGATTTTCTAAACTTAAATTTAAACTAAAACTCCATAAACTCAAATTTTATCCATAAATTTAAAATTTGAAATAAATTTAGATGAACTCAAATTTTATCCATCAATTTAAATTTGAACTAAAATATTCGATTATATCCGCATTATAATATACGCCATGCAAATAACACGTTAATGGTCCCACTCCCACCACCGTCACAAGCCGGACTTGTCGGTGACTGTCTCGTGATATTATGAAAATTATACAATAATGGACAAAAAAACCTATAATTTAATTAAGTATTACGTAATACAACACTTGTTATAATCATTTGTCGTTACTTAAAGTTATGACAACACCAAACTTTTTTAATAATTACGTCTCTTTAACCATACAATAATATTATTTTCTTTTTTTGGGTCAAAAAAATTAAAAATTAGAAGAGCATATAATAACTTTTAAAAATTAAGTTTAAACTAAAAAATTATATAATTAATCTTTTTTATAATTTTAGTTTTAACTTGTTTTTTTCTTAAAAGTGGGATTTTAAAAAAAGGTAATTGAGTTTTATCTGGATGGAATTTAATTTAATTTTTTTAACTTAGGATAGAATAACTCAATTTTTATTATTAATTGAATTTAAAAAATTATAAAACCCAGACCTAATTATATCAAAATCTAGTTTGAATTTTGATTTTCTTTTGTTAGTCACTATTTTGTATTTTTTCTTTAATAATGCATCGAAACTTCAATTGAGTGTTAGATGACAACGACGACGATAATTTTCTTTTTCGTATATTTAAACAAATATATATATCAAATATTGTGGATATTCTTCGATTAATAAATTCAATATTGAAAAGTTTAAAATTACTAATTTATTAGAAGTCAATAAATAGTTAAACTAACTTAATCCTCAAGCTGTTGATAACAAGAAAAGTACGGAATTCCTCTTTCATTGGAGGTTAGATTCCAAACATCATAACTCAAACAAACTATGCGGTGTAAGAACAGCCACATGTTTTTAGATTCAGAGATTAATGTTTTAATTAAAGTTAGGAAAGGTAATAAGGGGATGCTCATGCAACGATTAACAGTAAAAATTCTAACTTTTTGTTTTCTGTTTTTAAAAAACTTATCTGTCAGCAGAAGGGAGGAAGAGAAAAAGCAATAGTGGGCATTTGCTGGCTCCAAGTTTCTTCTTTCATTATAGTACTTGCATTTTCTCGAGAAAATCGAAGCTTTTGTCCATTGTTGCCTTGTCGGTTGTAATATATTCCCTGGACAGGTGCTTTGGTTTTGTGAAAGATCGAAACTTTTTTGTTTTTTATTTTATTTTCATTCTTTGTTGCTGAGCTTAGTTTAGTTTTTGATGTTGGGTTGTTGCAGATATGCCTGAGAAGGCAGTGAACACAGATCCAGCACCAAACCCGTCAAAGTGGCTTCATTTCTCAGGTCACCTGCTTCAATGGCGGTTTCGTGTACTCACAGCTCTGGTTTTTGTTGGAATGGTGGTTGTTTGGAGCTTGGATGGGTGCACCATAAAGAGTTTTATTGAGTCATGGAGGTTCAAGCAACAGTTAACCTCAGAAATAAGCTTACTACCAGTAAAACCAACAAATCTGACCCAAAAAAACCATGGAAGTTTCGCTTTATCGACCAATATCACCCACACCCCACCGTCCAATTACAGTACTACCAACATCATCAACGTTAGTTACAGTAGTCAGACCAACAACGTCTCTGCTCAGAACGTTTCGGATGGGTTTTCAAAGAAACCAAGGATGCAAGAATTAGAAGCTCACGTGAAGTGGGTATCAACTGAATTGGAGCAAAACTTGACTTCAAATCTTCTCTCACGATGGCTAGCGCCAGGAGGAGAGGTTTGTAGAGAATCACGAACGGTGGGAATTCTGGTTCATGGACTTGAAGGGAAAGATATGATTGAGCTGACGAGTGGAGATGTTCATGAATTTGGTTTCCAAGCAGTGGATGAGTTCAACAAACCTTGTTGTTTAGGTGGGGATTACTTTGAGACTGATCTTTCAGGGGAATCATGGAAGTCTAGGCCTCTGGTCAAAGATTTGGGAAATGGGTCGTACTCGATTTCACTTCAAGTTCATCCTGATTTTGCTGGTGATTATAATCTTACCATTATCTTGCTCTTCAGGCATTTTGAAGGCCTTAAACTTTCTTCTACAAGATTTGCTTATGATAAGGAATTGCTTAGGGTTAGAATCAAGTTTTATAAAGGCCATACTCAGTTACCACCGTTAAGAACCTGTGAGAAATCTGATTTTACTGCAAGACATATATGGCTAGGAAGGTGGACTCGGCATGGTAGGAATGATGGTTGTCAAATTAGCAACGATGGCCGTTACAGGTGCCTGGCACCGGACTTTCCATGCCAGAGTCCATGGTGTATTGGTTCATTAGGCTCATTAGAGAGTAATGGTTGGGTTTATTCTAGTCACTGTTCCTTCAGGATATTTTCTGCTGACTCTGCTTGGAATTGCTTGAAGGGTAGATGGATTTTCTTTTGGGGCGATTCGAACCATGTCGACACCATCAGAAACATGCTCAATTTTGTCTTGGATTTGCCTGAAATAAAAGCAGTTCCCAGAAGGTTTGATATGAACTTTTCGAACCCGAGAGATGCATCTCAATCTGTTCGAATCACCAGCATTTTCAACGGCCATTGGAATGAGACTAAGAATTACCAAGGGTTGAATTCTTTGAGGGATGAAGGGTTCAGGAATTTGGTGAAGAGGTACTTCTCAGAGGAGAGTGTGCCTGACACTATAATCATGAATTCTGGATTACATGATGGTATATTCTGGTCCAATATAAGATCTTTTTCAAAGGGAGTTTATTATGCTGTCTCATTTTGGAAAGAAGTTCTGGAGTCGATACAGCAAAGAGGATTAGCTGTTCCGAAGATATTCTATCGGACTACAGTCGCCACCGGAGGATATGCAAGAACTCTAGCATTTAATCCAAATAAGATGGAGACATTTAACTGGATAGTGCTTGATAAATTCAGGGAAGCTGGCTTACTTTCCGGCGTGATCGATAACTTCGATATGACTTTCCCCTGGCATTTCAACAACCGCTGCAACGACGGAGTGCATTATGGCAGAGCTCCATTGAAGATGAAATGGAAGGATGGTGAAATTGGGCACCAATACTTTGTGGACCTCATGTTGGTCCATGTATTGCTCAATGTTTTGTGTGAAAGATAGTAACATGGCTAACAAACCTTGAAGAGGAATTGCTTGGAAAGATACAGCTTCATTGAGCCAGACAGACAATAGGATGAATCAGGATTCATACTTGAAACTGCTTGAGGGCTACTTCGGATGAAAATTTATAGAAGGTTTGGTTTATGTTCTTACAATTAGTATTTGCATTCTTTATTGGTTTATAGTGTGATTCCAAGTGGATGTTAATATATGTAGTTTATGAGAGATACATATTTTGAGGGATTTTTAAGTACATAGCATATATCAATCTTGTTGTAATTCATTTTTGCTAAGCTGATGATGATTAGAGACTAGAGAGTAGTATTGGCAATAAATGGATCAAGCCTGAACTCGTAAAGTATGAGATTGAACTGAAGTTTTTCTTTTCAATTCCAGGCCCTAACATGAAAAGTTCAATATTGGCAATAGTGTCTTGAGCCCGACCTGGCCCAAATTATGATCTGGTGCGGGCTTGAGCCCTATTTGATCTAGCTTGGACAGACCGAAGCCTAATTGGGTCCAATTTAAGTCTGATTAAATATATTTTTAATTTAAAAATGGCATTGTTTTCTCAAAAATTTTGGACTTGGGTTAGATAATCTGAACTTAATCAATTGCGACCGGACCTATTAACTTCGAGTCAAATCAGATTGGTTTGTACCATCTTTAGAAATATTTACGGATAACAATAAATGATATTGGCAATTTTAAGTCCGAACTGGACATAAATTATGGTTTTGTTCAAACCTGAGCCGGATTCGATTCAGCTTAAAAATATAAAAACTTGATTAAATATATTTTTGATTTTTAAAAAATAAAAATTACACCATTTCTTTGAAATTTTCATACTTTAGGTCATGTAATTGGAGTTAAATCAACTTAGATCAGATATGTTAATTTCAAGTCCGTCCACCTGAAAGTGGATAAACCTTGCCAAGTCTTTGTATATTCTTGATTTTGATTTTTACCATTTTTTCGAAATATTTACTGACTAAAGAATGATACTACTAATTATATATATGATAATCCTAAAATAATCACAATAATTATTTCGATTAAACAATCTATAATAAAAATATATTCTCAATCTTTATTTGAGAATTACTTCAATTTTTTTGTTCCTTAAATTATTTTCAAGAATTTTAATTATATTTGGTGCTTTATATTACTTATTAAAATTATTTTATCTTTCCATTAAACTTGATTTTTTAATTTTTACCCAGATCTTTAAAAAATTCGCTTATTAATTTCTTCAGAAATAAAAATATTAAAATAGCATATTTTTATCATTAAAATCATGAATTAAAACTTCACTTAAAAATGATATTTCAATTAAAACATATACAATTTAACTAGCTCTTTTTTTAATATAAATAAAAGATAAATATTTTCTACTTAAATGATATTGATGTTGAGACTTGAGAGTTAATTTTATCAATTATTAAATAAAAATAAAAATTTCTGTTTTCTAAACCTAATTAAAATATCATTTTTAGCTCTTAGAAGACACGCACGCGACAAACGTGTAGGGACATCTTAGGCGTGTTGGTTCGTTTCAAGTCTCCAGATTTTTTCCTCTTCAATAGCGAGATGGTGATAGTGAACTATAACAGCCGTTCAACCCTTACACCATTTAACCGATACCCTTTGCAGTGTACGCATTTTAGTCAACTGTAACACGCAATGGATATTTCTAGGAGCATAAATTTGTAATCTTTCATTACTAAAACCATAAAAAGTTGGAATCTTTCTGACAGATTTGACGATTAGGTGGAGGACTGGATAGATTTTGACGTGTGCTAATTGATTTTTTTAAAGATCAAACTGTATCCAGATCCTTATCTCGTTGGTTGAGGGGAGGTGGGGTTTGGTGAATTGGTGAATTCTCAGACGAGTGTTGTGGAGAAATATGGTATAGGTTTTTCGGAGACGACGACGAAGAGTGCTGGCCTTGACGTTGCAGGCATTAGTCCTCTTTCATGGCTTGTTCCACATGGGGTTCTGTTCTCAGGATCGCTCTTCTACTTGCCCTCCTTGCAGCTGTTGTTCTCGCTTGTTTCACTCTTCCCGTGGAAAAGGTGCCAATTTGTCATCCGAGTCTATCTTAATCTTTAATTTAATTTACTGGTCTTTTTTATAATTTGGGTTGGTTCTTTGTGTTCAATGGAGATCTTTGGAAGTGGGGTTTGATTGATTTGCTTTCCACTGCTGTTTCTTGGGAATGCTTGAACTGTTGGTGGCTCCTATTTTTGAAAACTGAAGTGAGGATGCGATCTAATTCACAATTCTTTTTCTGAAATTTTTGGCTTTGCTACTTTCTTGTACGACTAAACTTGCCATTTAGTTAAAAATTTTGTTATTGCAATGTGGTTCACCCTCAATTTTATTTGCATTGAGGCATATCGATTTCAACGTAAATTGATGCTTTGTCCAGGGTTGAGGAACTGAATCAACTGATTATATTGTATGCTTTTAACGGCTAAGATGGCTGCTTGGTTCTTAATTGGCTCTTATTGCATATCTCTGAATGCCAGCTTAGTGAATAACAATGGTCTATCAGCAATGGTGCATAAGAATTTGGTTTATCGTATCTCTTGCCCTGTGAGATTGTTTTGTTTTGTGGAATTTAATTGAAACATCTTTCTACAGTGAGACCTCTGTGCAGCTAACTGTAACAGTATTTCTGAAAATAAACTGCTTGTCTTGGTGAGCTGCCATGAATATTAATACCGAGTAAAAGAGCTTCTCACTGCAGATCTTGAAGGACTTCTTGCTATGGGTTGAGAAGGATCTCGGGGCTTGGGGTCCTCTTGCGCTGTTAGTATATGTTCCTTTCAAATGTTCCTACTTTTTGCTAATTTCTAAATCAAATTTTTTTTCCTTTCCATTTTCTTACACAATGCTATATATTACTATTTTTTTTGTTTTCATAGTTGCAAGATCAGTATAGTTGATAGGCCAACTTTTTCTATTTATTTATTTGAAAAATACTTTCTTTAGTGCTGACCCAATCCTATGCTCTTACAAGTAGAGCCTCTTGTTTAGCCATATGAGTTTGATTTGTGAATCTTTTTAAAGCAAGGAACAAGTTCAATATCCATTCTTGCCGCCTTATTAAAGTTGATTAGCTCTGATGTTCTGAAGAATCTTGTTTTTAGAGTTTCTACAATTTATTCAGGAATATGAATGCATACACAAATGTTGCATATGAAATATGAGACCTGGTGTACAAATCTTTATAATCAAGAGTACATTGTTCTTGTTCTCTTAGTAACAGCCCCACAAACTATATTATTGTTGATACTTCTCTCTAGTATTAATGACAATACTATACATTAGTTAATACCTTGATTTCGATTCTTTTTTAGTGCAATTATTTCTTTATACTTTTGGCTTTTGTTTTCTTCAAACAGTTCTCAAAATTTTTTTCCTCTTTTGTGGGTCTATCGGAAATAACTTCTCTACTAGTTAGGAGTAAGGTTGCATACTATTGTACCTCTTCAGAATTTGCATCTTAACGGGATTTATATGGGGATATTGTTATTATTGTTGTAGTTAATATCTTAATCTGAGGGTGATCTCAGGTTTCCCCCATGCCTTTAGATTATAATTTCATAATTGTTCTTGTGATATTTTGGCTACGTATTGAAAACAAAATTGTTCACCTCCCTCTTCACTTTTCTTTGTGTCATTTGCAGGGCTGTGGCCTACATCCCTCTAACGGTACTGGCAGTCCCAGCATCAGTGCTAACTGTGAGTTATCTTAGGCCTAGTTACTCAAAAGTCAAAACTATCTTAGTTGCCATGTATTATGCAGTCAACTGCTTTCAATTCAAATTATTGACTCTACCATGGAGTCCTCTCTTCCAATATGAAGTCCATGCTTGATCTATATCTTCTTAACCTCATTTCTTTCAGGCTGCTACTAACTTTAGAAGTACTGCTTCTGTAATTTGTTTGTCGACTAATTTTGTCCCTATCTTGCAGCTTGGTGGTGGATATCTTTTTGGCTTGCCTGTAGGTTTTGTTGCTGATTCTGTAGGTGCTACTGTTGGTGCTACAGCTGCATTTCTTCTTGGAAGAACAGTAGGTCTTGTTAAATATTATATGCATTCTAATCCAATCTAGTTCCGAGTAGGACACTCTTTCAGTGTGGTTGGGGGATGGCTGCCATCCCATTTCTCCTCTTACAAAGTTTGTATTTAGCTTTCTGATGAGAAACAACAACAGAACAATTTTTTTTTTTCTTTTGACTCTTGTTGGTGTTTCAGTTTATGTTTGAGCTCGAATAGGCATGAAGATTTGTTACTTATTCCTATAATTTTGGACAGATTGGAAAACCGTATGTTACTTACAAGTTAAAGGATTATCCACAGTTTGAGTCAGTTGCAATTGCAATTCGAAAATCTGGCTTTAAGGTTTGATTGATGTACTTTCAGATTGAATTGTTTTACCTTTTATACATATGATTGTGCACTTCCAAATATAAGCCTTTCATTCACGTTATGGAACATAATCACTTCTTATCAGATTGTTCTGCTGCTTCGACTTGTTCCGCTGCTTCCATTTAACATGTTAAACTATTTGCTGTCTGTGACCCCTGTACCTTTAGGGGTCTATGCACTGGCTTCGTGGATCGGAATGATGGTATGTACCCTATCACGCACTCTGTCTCTATGGTGAACTTTCCACAAGGACTCGTAAATTCTCCAATATGCATGGCAGAAGATGCTTATTTCCTATCTGCGGAAATGAAAACAACCTCATTTGCTAGCTTGGTTTCATTTCATAACATGCACCTTACCCCTTTGATCTGTTGACTGTGTTTATGAAGATATATGAACATAAACTTCGCATTTTAATCCATTTACTCTTCTCGATAGGTACTGTGATAAATGCCTTATCTTGTTCACAGATTTTTGTTAAAACAAGCAAGAATCATTAAGAGTGAACATCTTGAGCTTGCTCTTCCATCTCAGTTTGCCATTGCATCTAACTTGTTACCTCGATGCAGCCAATGACACTGGCACTAGTATATGTTGGAACAACTCTGAAGGATATTTCAGATGTGACGCATGGTTGGAGTGAATTTTCAGCCACTCGTTGGGTAAAATCTCTCTTAAAACCTTCTTTTCTTAAGCTGTTCCCTTCTATGTCACAATGAAACAAGTTGCCACTCTTACTGGTTTAATTTTGTTTATTTTGAATGCAGGCGTTCATTGTAACAACGATTGTTATATCAGGTAAGCAGGAATACAATGCAGGGGCTCTAATGATCCGATCTCTTTACCTGTGTATGTCTGCTCACTGTTCTTCTGTTCATGTGCAGTAGTTTTAGTGTTTTGGGTTATGAAAGTCGCCAAGTCTGCTTTGGACAAGGCTTTAGCTGAAGGTGGGGATATAGATGGCTTTTCAGATCCACCCCAGTTACCTCTCGGGGCTGATGCTCCCGCAGATTTGAACAAACCTCTAATATTGCAGATAGATGCATCAGAAGATGAGTACGAGAAGCCAAAATCGTGAAATACATAAACTCTTGCATATTCTCTTTCAGTAGGCCATGCTTGTATCTTACTATCTGCCATTGATGCTTCTCATCTCAAATCTGTACAGTCCTGTTATTTGCAGAATATAGGTTAGGGTAGAAGTTGGATTAACTTTTAAGATATCTGGTTCTGATTGTATCTGATTATATCTAGTGTCTTTATATGTGGTTCTGATTACGCTAATCACAGCCCGTAACAATTCAAAGGAATGGAGAATCTGTGTTGCTATCAAAATCACAAGCTTCTGATAAAAAATGGTTCAATATCCTACACAAAAGATGTTCAAAAGAAAATTTGAAAGGGGCAACATTATATATCAAAACACCAATGATCATTGGTCGCCTGGGAGGTTTTTCTGCACTACTGAAATGAACAGAACTCTACTATAAAGCTTTAACCTACTTCGTATCACTTTATCTCAAAATGAACAAACAAGCAAAAGGATAGAATCTAACTTTAAAACACAAAGATATGATTTTGATTCAGAAATCTGATGGTTCTTTAAGGTCCTATCACCGACAGACAGTTGAACTCTGGTGTATTACATCTTCTATAGCTTATAACGCAAGCATTCAGGAAAAACAAAAAAAACAATTGCAATAGCGAGATGAATTTTACTTCAAAGCTTAAGATGAGAAAACATATATAGTCCTTCAAGGGTAAGATGTAAGGATTTAGCAGTTTCTCTCGCAGGGATGATTTGATGATTTTGGGATCACGCAGAGGCCTCGTCAGGATTCGACTCCAGGATCTGGAACCTCAATAATAGGCTAGCAGAGGTGCAGATAAGTGGGGTTAATACTCAAAAAGTTCACACAATAAAGCGAGGTTCTTCCAAGAAGCTGAAGTGCAAGAACATAGACCAGCCTACAGTCTGTTTATGCCCTACAGTCAATCACTTTGGTCGTGTTTTAGTGACAAATTATTTAAAGATATTATTTATCTTGTACATATTTAGATGTATATGATAAAGTCCACAAAATAATTGTATATTGCAAATAAAATTATAATGAGATTATAATTGTGAGATTCATATTGCATTTATGTATTATTCCTAAATGTTCCTAGTGATTATTCTATTAAGATTGAACATTAATAGAACGTAAAAAGACTAGCATACGTTGTGTTTTTCTTTATCCTTACGAAGGAAATAATCGCTCTCATAGGCTAAAGTATAGAGATACTTCAATAAACGTGTAGGTGCTTGTTAGAGAATATGTTAACTGAACAGATCAGATATGAGAAATCTATTTGGAACATTACTTGTATGTCTATGAAATTCTCATTGTGATGATTGTATAAGTGATCTTTTGACTTGAGGTTAAGTGATCCTTTGACTTGAGGTCATCAAAGTTATCTTGTACAGGGATTGCTATATTTTGATACTATTTATGATCTATTTAATCATGGGTCGTTTAATCGATAGTCACTGGATGTAGCATGAACTATATGGAGGTAGTTGTGTGATCAAGATACGATTCATCACCCTAAAGTAATTAGGGAGAATATTTCGTTGTTCTCGATTAGTATTAATTCAGGAAATCCTTGGCCAAGGTGAAATGATGCTTTGTAAATAGTTTACAAATATCATTAATTGAATCAATAGTTAATGGCGGAGAACTAATATGATTACACTCAAAATAGAGTAAACAATAATGTTGAAAATTGATTCAAAATAAAATAAAATAAAATAATGTTAATTAATTAAGTTTAGTATAAGTTAGTTGGGATATAATATTTATGTTAAGATTTAGTGGTCATTTTATGAGCTGATAATACCCTGATTTCTACATTTTAGTTTCTTTGTAGCCTATATATAGGCACTTTCTTTTCAGTTCAAAATATGAGTTAAGTTGCAAAGTTGTATTCCAAAAATTTCAACATAGTATCAGAGCCCCTTTCGATTTTGGGCCTGTGAGAAAAGAAGAAATAAGATAGAGACAGCTTGGATTGTCGGTTTCTGACCCAGCTTCCTACAGATGAAGGAAGCAACAAAACCAGAAACAAGGGCTGTAAGATAGAGTGAAGAGGTAAAGAGTTGAAGGAATTGGTCGTCATATTTGCAATAGTTGTCTTCTTTTGCCTTGTGCTTCCTGACGTAAACAACTGGGAAAATCTTCAAGAAATCAACCATTGACGTTACACCATTAGATATGCCAATGTCATAGCTGAACATGAGACCTCCGAAGGCTGCAATGACGCTACTGACAAACACCTGCACTATAAGCTTAGCAGGGAAGTCCTTCCCAGAGGCAGAATCTGACATGAATGCAAATTTGGCACAAGCAAAAGAATATCTTTTTTGAAATTGGAGAGAAGTGCTCCAAGTAAGTTTATCGCATGAAATTGGTGAGAAGTGCATCAATCAGTAATCAGAGCTAATGAGAGGTGCATCAATAATTGAAGAGAAGTACTTCAATGGACATTGGAGAGAGGTGCTCCAACAAGACAATTGCAAGTATGAGATTTTGAATCAAGGGAGCATGTTGGAAATTGATTCAAAATAAAATAAAATAATATAATGTTAATTAATTAAGTTGTGGTCAAAGTAGTATAAGTTAATTGCGATATAATATTTATGTTGTGATTTAGTGGTCATTTTGTGGGCTGATAATGCCCTGATTTTCTACATTTTAGTTTCTTTGTAGCCTATATATAGGCACTTCAATTTAAGTTCAAAATATGAATTAAGTTGTAAAGTTGCATCCTAAAACTTTCAGCAATTAATTATATGCTTTATGTTTAATTGGAACATTGTATGATGAAAGGATTGAATTATACGGAAAAATCATGCACGAAAAGATTAGTCAAAATTACTTTGACATTCCTAAATATTTGGAGGTCATGATATGTTACTAGACGCCAATCTTGATCTATGATTATAAATTGTTTAATTGGAGAATTAAAGATAAATTAAAAAGAGTTTAATTTATCTAATTCTACATTAGATCACATTTTAATCCATTTACTCTTCTCCATAGGTAGTATGATAAATGCCTTATCTTGTTCGCATATTTTTGTTAAAACAAGCAAGAATCATTAAAAGTGAACATCTTGAGCTTGCTCTTCCATCTCAGTTTGCCATTGCATCTAACTTGTTACCTCGATGCAGCCAATGACA